>OZ026835.1:31162926-31713217 GCA_964023205.1 Lutraria lutraria
CAAACAAGCGTGTAAAGACAACAACAACAACACCAACAACAAAACTAAGAGCAAAAACAACAATAACAACAAAAACAAAACAAAAACAGACATTGTCATACCTCCCTGATATTTCCTCATGTCGATTTTTTCTCATCATATGAATTGTGAGCAATATAACACCAACGACAAGTATGATGAATATCGGTACACCAATTACAATGCCAAGTATCAAATCTGTAATACATGAGACGTTATTTGTTGTCATATTGACTGAATCCAAAATAGGAAAACTTTATGAATTAAACAAATCATACTTTATAGAAGTTGTATCTGTAAAACATGCAGATACAGGCATATACCACATAGCAAATGAGCAGCTTTACATTTCTTTACTTATTTATTTTAATGTCATAAAATAAGTCGAATCAAGGCACTACTCGTCATTTTCATTGTACATGTATAATGCGAAGACTTTCAGAAAAATCGCTTCACATCATTTGGGAAGCTGCTTAACTTATGCACTTACCGTTTCCTTTGTCTGGCCTGAAAAATATGAACATATTCTATAAAATTAATATTGCTTCAATTGTTTCGTGGATTTTCAACCTTTTATGCAAATACATTATGAAACTAAAATTATGCACAATTTAAGATTAATTCAAAACAACACTTGACAATATTACGGCAATTTTTTATTTGCGATTCAACAAGCCAAACTTTTGCTTAGCAGTAGAACTATAACGAAAAATGAATATAATAAAAAAATTATATCTACATAAGGCAAAATGTGTTTCAGACAGACATTAATATATCAAGTTAAGAAGATTAAATTTTATTTATTTTGTTTTACTTTATTTTAGCTTTTGACTAATATCCTGTTGTTTATATAAGCATGTAGTAACTGATTATATCAACAGAAGATAGTCTATCAATGAGCCCGTCCTTTAAATTACGCCCTACTGCTGAATATGGCCTCGCATTCCTAGTTCAATGCCTTTAAGAAAACTTACTCGCATGATGGCTCTCCATTGACAATTTCACATTGTGTATTCTCACCGCACTTGCCAATTGAGATTTCATAAATCTGACACATTAAGTCGTCTGTCTTTTCTGTGCTGACAGGAACTGTAGAATGTATACATAACAATATATATTAAACTAAGATATCAGTAGATCTATGAGCAAAGTTTACCAGAGGCCGAGAAATTCGTGACCTTTATACAAAGATCGCTTACAAGTTTAAGTACAATTAAATCTGTGAACAAAGGCAACTCTTGGGAAAAACATAATCCGACCATTATTTACTAGTGGCCTTTGAATGGACGTCATTTTGTTCTAGATTAACGAAGAAAGATCTTTAAAAAATTGTCTTTTTTCACATTGAGGTCAATGTTCGGAGATGGCCGTTAACTCAGTTTTGTGTATACTTTATCATTAAATGTATTTTTTTTCGTATTTACTAAGATGTATATAGTTCATAGATATCACGAGTTCCTGAAGAAATTGTCTACACTTTTGTATCAGTTAACTGTATGTAAATTGACATGACACGTAAAGGGGCCTCCGTGGTCCTGTGAGGATGGTCACTGACTTGTAATAACTAGCTCTGCAACGTTGTGAGTTCCAATCCCACTGACGCTAACTTTCACATGTTAGAAAGCTGTTGGTGCGACTTAAAACTTTGAACAGTGACATGATATGAAATATAATTCGCACACAATACACACAAGCAGGATGTATGCCTTCGTAACCATACTAAAAATACTATCAAAAATGGTCAGGCTCCTTTTAAAATACAAGTACATTTGAAAATGGTATCTTCTGGTAGCTAAAAATCATCCCTGACGGATTTACACAATGCAACAATGGTCAATTTAAAACATTATCTAAATACACAAATTTGTTAATTACAGCAGTCAAATGTTTCCAACATGAAAATAAGTCACGTAGTCCACTCACAGGACTTACTCGTATCTAGAGATAAAAACTTGACTCACTATTTTTGTTCGCATAAAAAGAATACAGCAACAAAATAATATTCCTCATTCATCAAACTGATTTGTATAAGTAGATATTTACTTTTTGTTCCATCGATCTCCATGCCCTCTGGGAATGTGCTTTCATTGAACACTGGAACAGCGGTTTGTCCGGATGCCAAATCAGTATTCACCTTCGCTAATTGTGGAAGAGCGGTTTCAGGTATATCCACGGTGTAATTCACCTCAAGACTGCCCTTTCTGGTTGAATAAAGAAATCAATAGGATCATCACTTTACGACGGTACGCAGAAAAGAATCAGCTGCCCCTTTTTCCGAAAATGCACACTCTAAACCATTTATAAACATCAAGGTAAAAGTCTACGAATCTATCTCTATGATGGTTTCATGACAGTCATGTAAGACCATTTTTGTGTTGTTTTTTCTCTCACTTCAATGAATGAAATAATTACCTTTTTTATTCGGCCCATTTTACTATATTATTCAGCGTTTTAATAGGTGGATATTGAAAGAAACTTTCAAGATACGAGTCTTCGTTTTACATATTTTAATCATTTGCCACATAAACATATTGTTATTGATAACACAGTTCACAATGTATATTGTACAACGTTGGTGCATATAAACATTTATTGAGATATACCTCATGCCAGTGACTGTAATTGTAAATTCAAAACTTCCTCCAAAAGTTCTGTTGTAAATGGTAACAAGCTAAAAAGAAGAATACAGTAAATAATTATACTTTATTATGCTTAATTGTTTTGTGCTAAAGACCTATACTATATAGACTATCTGAATATGATATGTTACCTCATTTGTGTCAGGTCTTAAAATATTAATCTCTAATTGTAATTCCTATCACGAAAAAGTAAATACCCAAAGGGGGAGGGGGTGCTCCGTAGCGAGTGGTTAAGGTCAATAGAACATAGAAATCACTAGCCCCTCATCGTACCGAGTCTGACCCATTTTCGAACCAAATTTTACCTGTGAAGAAGCTGTCCGACCAGCTTATAGAAGGTCATTGTTCCTACCAATGTGTACACCTAGGGGTCTACCTCTACCATTATAGCAGGGATAGTTGCCAAATAACACTGGCTGTAGGTGCGACGTTAAACCCCAGTGAAAGAAATGAATATTTGAAATAAAATCATACCACAGGTTAAGCATTCATATTAAATAATGTAAACATACAAGATATAATGACAGTAGTATATAATTTGAACTGATAGTCGTGATTTAATGAGAACAGCACATGTTAAAAAGGAATGTTAAGATAAAACGTTTTGAATCGCCCCCTGAAATTTGGAGTTTTTTTTTATATCTGAGACGATCCCTTGTCAGTCTGGATGCAGATTTCTAAGAGTACTGTTTTTGCTTGATTATGAAGGGAAGAGTCAAACAATGGAAGTAGTGAAAGTGATGGAAAGGAGTAAACAGGATGGAAAGTAGTAAAAAGGACGGGAACAATAAAATTACTTACTTGAATCGCCACTTCAATTCTGTAAGCATTATATGTTGCGGTAACATTTAGGTTGGCAGTGATTGGTAATGTTATGTTCAGAGTTAGCTTCACTAGAATTTTTCGTCTGCCTACTGTGGATTAGAAATTGAAGTGTAACAGACCATAAATAATAATAAAGGTCAATAAATGCATTTATTAAACTAAACAAAAGTAGATTCAAAATCAATTTTCCTAGATTACGAGAATACGTACGTACACTATGCAACTCAGGAGTAGGAAATGAGTACCACCTCTTTTAAGAATGCAACTACATTGTATTTACTATTCACTCACAAGAGTGTATTGCTGTGCTAATGACCATCTGAATTCCGAGTATACAATCATGAACTATAATAATAATGATAAACACTGTGTACCTTGAACTGTTGTAGGTGAAATAGTTGTGGTGGGTGCTACAAAACAGAATTATGATATTTGTGAAGGAAGAATGAAAAGCTTACATGTACAGACTTTCTTCTAGTGACGTGAATTAGTTCAAAATAAACAATAACAGAATAATTATGAAACATATATTCCCACATTGTGAGTTTAACTGTTTAATTTACTGATATTTTATGAATACAGAAACATAGGATACGTCAATTAAAATTAAAAAGTAGTTATGCATACGATTAATACACTGCATGACAAAATTAATGCTTTAGATATATTGCTACAAACCTGAATATCTAAGTACACATTGTATCAATAAAATACAATCCCTGTTGTTCTTAATTTACTATTTTTCTAGACGAATTATACTTATGAGTATTTGTTTATTATAGCTGTTTGCGAGTACATAGTGTAGTGTTTATTACTAGTTCGGCTGATCCTGGCCATTAGATTGGCTAATGGTGATGACTGAATCTGTTTCTAGTTTGATAGGTAAGTAAATCATGCGATGTTTAACCTAGATAAGTGGTTGTGTGGCATTATATCTGAAATGCTATTTGAAGTTCAATGCGATTGTATCATAGCAGATTATTGCGAATTTGTTAACATTTAGGGTTTATTCTATTTGATTGCTTCATGCTGTGATATTACCATGTGCTTGTAAACTATATACATAAATTTATTCATTTGTCGAATACTCATGCTTGTCAATATACGTGTATTACTCATACCATGTAAATAATTATGTTATACTCTCCATAATGCAGGATTGAATAAAATATACAGTCAATATCCTTTATGAAAAAAGCAACTTCATACAAAAAACATAAACCAATATACTTCTTGTAATTCGTCTACCTATAACGTTTTATTATTGTTGTTCTTGTTATGATTACTTTCGAATGCGATGCAATATACAAAGAAAAAATCTTGAATCCAGTTTCTAAAAAAGCAAGCCGAGTGAAACAGTTTAGGAAGTACCATCAATGCAGGAGTCATTCTCGTCTTTCACATATCCTCGTAAACAATCACATATGAAATCTCCTGGTCGATTGTGGCAAGCTTCGTTCTCCCCAAGGCAAAGATCCGGCGTTAAACATTCATCTATATCCATTTCACATCTGCTACCTTCCCATCCTGGTTTACAATAACACGTGCCATTTACATGATCACATGACTGGGTGGGACTGACGGTGTTGGAAGTATTGCAGCCACATGGTGTTTCACAATCCAGACCATAACCGTTGTTAGTACATTCTGTAGTAGACAAAGAAAGAATAATTTTATGGTGATCTAAATATCATTTAAGTAGAATTATCTACATTGTATTACTTTCTTTATTTTATTTCTTTGGATTTAACGACATTTTCAACAATTTTTTCAGCAATATCGTTACCAGCTCTGCACATCATCGAACTTGTCCAAGATCTTTAGGTCATACACATTCATTATAAATATGTAGGTTTGGTGAGGAAATGAAGGCGCTAGAGTGTAAACAATCTAAATACATATATAGCAATTTTTCTATGTCAAGGGCACATAACTCTTGAAGTCCTAGTGCGATTTCAGACATAATCGAACCAGGACGAGATATTGTTTCCATATACATTGTGACCAAGTTTACTGAAGATTAGTAAAAGTTATATTGCTGTTCAAAGGGGTGTCGCCTGGTTATATTGCTGAAGTGTCGCCTGGTGTTTGAACTCACAAACTCTTGATTAGTATATAAAAGCTTTATCCATTGAGCTAGAGTGTATTAATCTACTCTTTATTCAGACATACATCTTTACTTTTAATCGACTTGTATATTAAGCAAATAACCAATTGCTTTTGCAACTTCTTTAAAAGTTTCAGGGTCAATGGCAAAATGGACTAGGCTATCAAAATAGTATTTATTGAAAAACCGAATCAAATAGTATCAAATATAAAAATTATATATTTATGTATAAGTGTATGTAGAGTAATAGCTTCGAAATATAATAGTATGACATATATTGAAAATAGCATGAATTATAGCATAATTATAATACATATTACACACTAGTAATGGAAGCCAGTGAAAATATGTTATATTAGATTTTCCACTAACTTTAAAAAAAATCTATCAAGTTATTTAGCATTATTTAGATTTAATAGTAATAGCAAATTGATTTACTAGCCTTTTTGTTTGTTCATATAATTATAAATCGTATTTGTTAAAGCAAACATTATTGCATTGCGAGCATTGTATAGACTTATTCAACATGCGCCTTACCCTCACATCCGCTTAGTTTGGTATCATATCCGATGTCACAGATGCATTCAAAACTTCCTAATGTGTTACTACAATTTGAGTTTGATGTATCACATGGGGTCTCCAATCCAGCGCATTCATCAATATCCTGCGTGCAATTCAACCCCTCCCAGCCGGCTGAACATATACAGGAACCATTTACGTTATCACAACTTTCAGTCTTTTCAATGTCACAAGTACAATCTGACGTACAATTGTCTCCGTATGTCCAGTTTTCACACACTGTAAAATAGAAAATAAATATAACAGGGAGCTACATAATGAACTAACTCATAAAACAAAAATATCATCATAAATATAACAAAAGTATAATATACATAAGATTAAAACGTTCTTCTAGAAGTGTTGTTGTGTGTTTTTTATTTACAGTATCAAGTGGTTTGTCAGGGCTTACTCTACTGTCAAACAAATAAAACACAGAAAACATGAAACAAAGGTACTACTACATACGATGCTGTTAATCAATGAAAGGTATATGATGAAGGTAGACTATAATTGTAAACTTAGAATCAATGCCACCATTAAGACCATGAAAACTAAATATACAAAATGTTTGTCTAATTTGGCTCTAGCTTACCAGAGCAATTACTTCCTATAGACAAATAACCATGCTCGCAATCACACGTGAAGGATCCCTCTGTATCGACGCATATTTGTGAACAGTCGTCAGTACCAAATTTGCATTCATCTTTATCTAAAGAGAATACAGACGAAAAAAATGAATTCTAATTAATGCGCACTTCAGTTACATATATATCTCAACTGAATAAGAACATGAACTCAGATAAAAACTTAAACGTATGTATTCAAATAAAATATAAATATATATTTGTGCTAAAAGTATATATTTAAACTTAAATGGAAACACAATTACTTAAAACGATGATTTGATACAAAGGAACTAAATGTATATGCATTCCATTGGCATTGAAATGATTATTGTAAATGATTCATCATGAAGTTGATCGTTTTTACGTAAAACTGACAGAGATTATTTGATCAATCATTGAACATATATGATACCATATGATATGGTACGGTTACAGACATTTTTTATACAAAAAGCAAGCTTATTAACAATCAAGAAATCCTACGAAAAAACATAAAGAGGTAAATCAAAATAATACCTTCACATATTGGTTCTTCATTCAAAATATACCCATCAATGCATTTACATAAGTATGAACCATCGGTGTTGGCACAAACAGTTCTGAGGCTGTCAGTACATGGATTTGTTGGGTTACATTCATCAATATCGTCTGTACAATTGACACCATTCCAGCCAGTCTTACAGGTACATTTACCATCAACATTATCACATAACTTAGCATTTAGTGGACCACACGAACATTCTTTCGCACAGTCTTTACCATATTTCCAACTGTCACAAACTGTAAGATGAGCGACATGTCAAGAATACTTTATAAGAACCTTTGTCAATACATTAAGGCCTCTCTGTAACAAATTATTATTCGAAAATTCTCACTTTTCAGTTAAGACACAACCAGACGCATGTAATTGATTTGCCAGACACTTTTTAAATGATAGTACAACATCGCACCAACTACCATGGGAATTTGGTGACCTTTCCAGCCTTAACGGTGGACGAAGACACCTGGATGGAATTACCGACCTTCCGAAAGCTAGCTGTACACCTTGCTCTTGTTTTTCTTTGAACTGAAAACTTGCTGAATTCTTACAAACAAATGATATCACTTGATTGGCTGAATAGCATGTATTCTGATAAAAACGGCAGAAAACATGATATTGAATAAAGAATATATTGAAAAAGAAAACATTGAAAGAAAAACACAATAATATAATTATTGATACGAGGAAAGTATGAAATGGACAGAAACAAACACGTACCCCGGCACGTCTTGTTGGGTGTTTTTATGAATCCTTCATTGCATTCACATACAAATGATCCCGGCACGTCTTTGCATGAAGAATTCCCTGTACATTGATCTGTATTATCACATTCCAAGACATCTTGGCTACAATCATCGCCTTCCCAACCTTCTAGACAGTTGCATGATCCATTAGCGGCATTGCAACTGTCAGCATTTGCCTGAGTACAACTACAGTCTGTATTACAGTTTTCTCCAAATTTCCAAGGACTGCAAGCTGCGAAAAGTAAACAAATACAATCCAATATATTAATAAACCAAAGACGAATACATATTTTAGCGAAGCAAATATATTATAAGATATCTACTGTCCATTTATAGTATAACTTATTGCTAATTAAATTTTATGTTTTGAGGTGATATGATAGTCGATAGTCGAACATCAACATTTTAACTGCTCTGGTTGAGTTTAAAGTCAGATTTTAAAAGATCACAATCACTTAATATGTAAAAAGAATAGTATATAAGAGCTTACGTATACAACTGGATTGATCATGGTCCAATTTGAATCCATCATCACAGCTGCATGTATAACTTCCCGGTGGTTCATCATCACAGTTTCCACCACAAACAGATGGATCATCATCACATTCATTAATATCTGTCATAGAAAATAGTGTTTCCTTTTTTTACATTGCGTAAAATATATCACATGCATCACGCTTCAACATATGCCTCTACTTTTATTCTAAATATAATTTTCACTGAAACGATTTCATTTGCCACAGATTTGGGGAGCGTCGTGCGGGTGAAATACAATAAATAAGTTGCCACGGTTTTAGAATTCGGCTATGATAGTTTTGACTTACCGGTACAAACAGTGTCATTTTCGTTTTGTTTTTCAAATCCCTTTATACATTCACAGAAGTCGTCATCTCTTCGTATACAAATCGTGTTATCACCACACATACTTGCGTTTACACACACATCGTTCACTGTAATTTTATCATTTATCTTTTATTATTAAAGAACCGTTATATCAAAGATATACCGCAGAAGGCTAGAAGCATTGACATTAATTCTTTATGGTTATTTGTGCAGAAACAAATACATTTCAAATTTTGAATTTATGAGCATTATTCTCTTCTTTTTTAATTCTTTTAGAGTTAAGAATAAAGGTTAAAGCAAGGTCCTTCAATGATTGACTTACGTCATGAACAAAACAAATGCAAAATGTGAGACTGTGCCGAAGAGCACCTTTTCCCATTTTTACTATATATCGATCGCTGACTAAGCATTACATTTGGAAAAAAGACACTCTTTATAAGGTTCATCTTGATAATCTGATACGTGTACCTAGAGATTTTTTTGTCAGAACGTAACAGTAAGGATAGTTTTGAACATACCGAGGCAAGATTTTCTATCAGTTGTGTCTAGAGTATAACCATCTCTACAAGCACATTTATAACTGCCATCAAAGTTTTCGCATTCTTGAGCGCACTCATTTATTCCGGTACATTCATCAATATCTGAAAACAAAATGAATTTCTTAATAACTGCATACATATGAGTCTATATATATATGTATAATAGAATGTTACTTCATTCATTTCGAAATATTGCACAACAATTCACTTGATTGGACAAGACTTAAGAATATATACACATGTAAAGTTCACGATGGAAACGAATCAATTATTCTGTATATGAAGTCTATAAATAAAGACGTTCCTTCATATGTATAGATAAAAACAGCACACGATGATGGATAACAATGAATGTTTTCATCCGGTTACTACATCATTTTTAGACCTAATAAAGCAGTGACCGGTTAACATGGCTATAATATCCTGTAAGTTGGTCATGTGGTTTGCTTAATTTTGTCACTATGCATTGCTGCGCGCCGTAGTCCTTATAAATTACTTGTATTGTGCTGTTTTATATAATAAAATGAGACAATGTAATAAAGTTGATGTTTAAATTCTCAACGAATTTCATTGAGTTTTTATTCCAATTATTATGACGATTGTATGGGACTATTTATTGTCGCGTCATATCGTTAAATAGTATGATGCTGTCAAAGAGAGGCATGACATGTGTTTTTAAATCCAAGTAACATGGTATAGCACTGCTTGCAATCTGGAAAAAAAGAAATCTTACTCCGATTGGAAGAAATACAGTAATTAAAACCCTAGCTTTGTCTAAAATAAATTACCTTGTTTTGTGCTTACCAAATCCAAATGAGAATATGCTTAAACAGATACAAAATTTAATATATAGTTTCTTATGGAATGATAAAAAAGACAAAATTAAGAGGAAATGTACCATACAAGATTTTGATCAGGGGGGTTTAAGAGTAATAGATATTATTGATTTCATGAAAGCCTTAAAAATAACTTGGCTTAGGAGATACCTAATGATAAATTCAAAATACTTTAATTTAGTAGAACAGCTATGTCCAAATATTAATCAGTTTAGTAGTTTTGGTAATGATTTCATTAAATCAATATCTCATAATACTGAAAATAGTTTCTGGAAAGATGTATTAAATAGTTACAATGATTTGATAGACAGGTATAAGATAACTTCTTGGGAAGAAATACTATATGCACCTATTTGGCATAATAGAAGTTTTAAGATTGGAGGTACAAGCTTTTACTATAAAGCATTTTTAGAAAAAGGAATTTATTTGGTTTGTGACTTGATGAACTCTGATGGGAATTTCTATTCATATGAAACATTTTCACAAAAATTTAATGTAAAAACAAATTTTTTACAATATAATAGCATAATTCAGTCAATAAGATCCAGTTACAATAAGATAGAATTAATGCCAAAACCATTTGATAAAGAATTAATTTCCCAACCTACACAAATTAAGCTCATCACCTCGTCTAAAAAGGGATGTAGAAATATTTATGACAAATTACTAACTAAAAATAATACAATTTTAAAAGCAACAACAAAGTGGGAAGTTGACTTAAATTTACCTGAACAATTTGAGTGGAAATATATTTATAAAATCCCTTTTAAGATTTCTAAGGACTCAAATTTACAATGGTTCCAATATAGGATTAATCATAGAATCTTAGGTACAAACTATCTATTAACTAAAATGGGATTAAGAAATGATTCTTCCTGTACTTTTTGTCACCAAGAAACAGAAACTTTATGTCATCTTTTTTATAATTGCAAATTTGTATCTTCTTTTTGGGAACATCTCAAAGACTGGGTCAATAATATCAAACCAGAAATAACCAATCTCTGGACAAAAACAGAACTGATACTGGGTAGTCCACTTTTATTAACATTAGCAAATCAAATTTTTAATCAAGTAATTATTATTGCAAAAAAGTATATATATTATTGTAAGATGAATAATACTTTCCCTACCCTTGCAAATTTTAAAAAGTACCTACTTACATATCTTAAGACGGAACAGTTCATGTCATGGAATTCTTTTAATATTGACCGTTTTAATAAAAAATGGCATTGTTTCATGACTGTATTACAGCAGGAAACCACATAGTCCAAACAACTGTATCATTCTGTTATTTCATATTTGAAAACATGACCATATAAATGCACCTTAGGATCATATAGCAGTAAGAGTTCTTGTGAACTAATGAAATTGTTTTTGATTTCTTCACTTAAAATTGAAACACTTACGCCATTATGAAACCTTACCTTCTTATTTTTTTTTCTGTTTTTTTATAGCTGTAACTTGAAAAATATTTGGTAGGATAATGTCTTTTTTCTAATAAAAACTAACCCTATTCATTTGTCGCATTATAAAATAACACAAACTCTTGAATTTTCTATTATTATATTTGCTTGTACACATGTATTCATTCATTCAACAAATGTTCATCTTATTTATTATTTATGATTTAGTTAGGCAATTCATTTTTCTTTTCTTTTTCTATTTCTGCATATGAAAATTAATGTGCTCCTGTTAAGAATTAATAAGGCAAATTGTGGTCTAGTTCGTACTTTAAGCACTATTCATCATTAGACTAATACAGTAAGTGTTTTTTTGTTGTGGATTAACTTGGTGATATAAATACACATGATTTTGATATATATAATTTTACCAAGGATAGTTTGGAAACTTTAAATTAGAACCATTAGATTTCTTCTATTCTTCGCTCTATTGATTTTTGAAAAAACGATAAATTACAAATAATTATTAGATATTGGTATATAAATTGAAACAATGAGATTATCAAATACAATGTATTTTGTTTTTTGCCTGTAAAATAACTAACAACTATATATACACTATATTTGTACCTATATATATATATACTTGTGTTTCTTTTATGGTGTGAAAATTGAATGTGGAAATAAATAATTACAAAAAAAAAAAAACATGGTATAGCACATCATTAAAATAAATAAATTATACAACCTTCGCAAGCAGTATCAACTTGTTTATAACCGGTTCTACAGCTACATGTAAATCCACCTTCATTGTTGGTACATGTCTGATCACAGGTATTTAAGTTTGAGTCAGCACATTCATCAATATCTACGAATAAACATTTTCTAGTTAAAATTCTCCGAAAGCTCAGAAGTAGGATGAACTGACAACTCAGGTTCGATATTGTGGTTTTTCGTTCTTTTTGTGTTGAAGTACTTATGGGGGGGGGGCTGTAGTGACAACCTTGTCTTCGTTGTGTGTCGAGGGATCTGTGACGTCAACGATTGTTCCAAACGGAATCTTTGAAACCTCTAAGCCATTTTCCTCTATATTTCACAAAAGTGTATTCATTGAATGATATTCTGTCAAGATTTTACAAATGATGTCCCTGTGGTCAAAACTTGACCTAGCTCGGAGGTTACTTGTTTTATATGAGTGATGTATATGTCCTTTGCTTACATTTCCCTCTACGAACAAATGGTCTGAACGTATTTAACACATACAAAACATGTAGACAGGTGACAAAACGAATAGCAAAGATGGATAATTCTTATAAAGCTGACAAGAAAATGCTTCAAATGCAGTAACATTTACAAAAAATAATAATAGCATTTATACCTTGACACACTCCTCCATTATCAGCAAAGCCTTCTTTACAAGAACAGATAAAACTACCATTAGTATTGATACATTGTGTGTGATCATTCTGACAGGGACTGGTTGCTGTGTCACATTCATCCTTATCAAGTTCACACTTGTCACCGTACCAACCGTCCTTGCAAACACACCCCTTGACGGGGTCACAACCTGCTGCACCGACACCACAGGCACATTCTTTCTCGCAGTTTGTACCAAAATGAAACTCGTCACATGCTGGGGAAATATATGCAGACATTAATTGAAAAATACACATCTTTGAAAAGACTGTATCTGTTTCCTGCATTTCTTCGTTGGTTAATATTTCAATTCCTAATTGGAAGTTACATTGTTGTCTATCTTTTTAAAACATTCAAGTGTCTCTTTTACATACATTATATAAGTATATTGTGGTAGAGTAGTGTATTCTTTAACCTACATTCTTTAATCATATCGTTATAAGTTCTTGAAATGTCTTTCTACAGTCATTTTTTTCCATTTATACCAATAGCAAGAAAGAAGTCCTATGTAGAGGAAATCTGTTTGTTATTATATTATTTGCTTAAGTATAAACACAAACTTTGGTGTTCATGTCCAAATGGCCTCAATTCACATTAATCTTTTTTGCATATGGTTTGATAGAAACTAGAAATTCAAATAATTTTATATCAAGTAATTTGGTTACTGGTGCCAAATTTATTGAATGTAAATGTAATGTAGATAAATTACTTGTACAAGTAATGCCATCATTTTCTAAGAATTTGCCATCAGGACACGAGCATTGGAATCCACCAGGTGTGTTCTCGCACATGTCTTTGTTCTCACATTTATTGAGATTCTCATCTTCACATTCATTTATTTCTTCAAATATACAAACAATGAAAAATACGAACTAAACATACTTGAAGATAATTGGACATCTAACAATAAATCATGGTAATTATGAACTCCAAACAAACAAACAAACAAACAATGTTCCATGAACAGGCATATTCTTTTAAAATTATAAATTGTCTGCTTTGGTGTTGCGTAATGTGTTATCATCTATTCTCACCATACGATGCTCGTCCATCTACTGGTCTTCTAATATGCGGACCATAGAGTGACTTAAACAATGTTTTCGACTCGTTCTAGGTAAATAAATTCAGTGCGGAATTCTTCTTTACATTTACAATCACAGAATTTCAGTTGTTTGCATCTCTGCATATTAAACTACTTTGGATATTCAAAATTCTATAACTTGATACAACATGTCTTATTTTGAATATCACAAAATCTTGATATCAAATGTCACTGTTGAACATCAAAAATAACAAAAAATGTGGAAAGATTAAAGACTTTTACCACTGCATGTTTGTCCATCGTCTGCAGCCAAAGAGTAACCAGTTGGGCATGCACAATAAGCCGCGTCAGTGTCGACAATGCAGTAGCCATCACAAGTAAGGCCTTCATTTTTGCATACATCTTCATCTGAGAACATGCGAACGTCAATTTATGTATAAGCATTATAGAAAGGAGAAGATATTAAATATATAAGTTGGAATTTCCAGGTTCGGCACCGAATCCTTGATCGCCATTCGGCATAGTTTTATACACATTTATAGCGATAAGGTCACAAAAAGACTTTTATTTCTAAAATAGTTCATGTCTTCTAGGTAAAATGTGAGTTATACATAAATATATAATATAATACATGTATGTGCATTGATGGTTATGTACTGTAGATACATTAATAACCTTTGAAAAGACTACTATATTAATCAATACTCTACCTGACAATTTGTTGCAAGTTTTTCCATCATTATCCAGTTCGAAACCATAGTAACAGAGACAATTAAAGGACCCTAGGACATCCTCACACAGCTGACTACATCCTGTATTACCGACTTCGCACTCATTCACATCTACAATTAAAATCACACCATATTAAACGGATGTAATTATGTTAGATGAGTATTTCAGTGTTTGTTAGTCAGCAAGATTACTGACATTATATCCTTGAGTTTGATTGGTTGAACTAGGTTCTGCTGCTCCTCAGCAACGATGTCGAATACCTAATTCTACCGTAAATGTATTCATATCCAAATCATATTTGGCGGTTAGACTTCACCAAAGGTATTCGTAACGCACTAATGAAAATATTTGCGCTGTAACGTTATAGTCCAATAATGCATACTTGTCTAGAAATCAATTATAACGCAGATTGAAAAGATTCCATTTAGGCACCATCTAATTAAACATAATAATATTAGTCAAATGCAGTGACGAATCAACACAATTTATAAATCGGGTTAACATAAAACGCGAACATGTTACCTTCACACTTTTTATTGTCAGTGGCCATCTTCTTGTAGCCATCCTTACACTCACAGTTGTAACCACCGACTGTATTTACACAGGTCTGGCTGTCTCGATCGCAATCATTTAAGACAGTTGTACACTCATTTATATCTAAAACGTCATAAATGTTTTATTTTTTAAAGAGTGAACATAACTTGTTTACTAACTGAATAAAGCATTGCTTTGTTAAAGTACGTTATCTTGACATAGGAACGGAGCATGAACTAGTCAACACATTTCAAACTTAAAACCACTCCAGATTAAACCATTTCACAGAGCAATCGGACAGAATAAAGCTTAAAATATATTTGTAAGCAAACTTGGAAGTGATAGTAACTACAAAAACACATAATTTTCGTTTAATTCTAGAACAACATTCTTTATAAACACAAAAACAAATTAGACTGTTACACGGTAACTTACCTTGACAGAGGTCATCATCCCCGAGTTCATAGTTGTCAATACAAGCACATTCGTACGATCCAATAGTATCTATGCATCTTTTGTATGGATCTTTACATATATTCACATCTTCACATTCATTCTTGTTTACAGAACAATGCACACCTTCCCAGCCGGCAACACACTGACATCCTGAAAATGCAAACAAATGAACTTAGCTTCATTTCAACAGTCTTCTGCAGAAATGAAATGTCCAAAACATTATCTTCTTCTTTGAAAAGAACCATCCAGATCAAATTCAAGTTACTCTGTACAAATAAAAACTTCAATCAATGATTTCTCCATTGTCAATGGCAAAAGGTTTATTGCTCAAAGGCCTACGGTCTTACCTATTGATAAGTATTACCTTTAGCACTGTGACAACCAGATGACCCTAGAGTACTGCAAGCACAAGTGTTAGCACACTTATCTCCCCATGTGTTGCTCGGACAAACTGAAGATATCAATAACAAAATATGACATAGGATACAAACATTGATAAGCCCTTTATCCTAAGCCTTAAATTGCAATCGATTATAAACAAAACTATAATCTTTCTGATTATAATGTCAATATGCAGATTTGTCCAATAGGTAAAATTAATGTCCTTGTTGTGGTTTTGCCAGTAAGTGTTAATGTATCCTCAATATTTCATTTGAGAACTGCAGACGGCTGATTTTCAGTTGCTCCTCCGTTTCCTACCTTTAGCAACTGGTTTCAGATCTGATTCGATGAGCTACTAACAACTTTCCCTCATAATATGTGAATGGGAGAATAAAGAAGATACAGTCGTTATCATAATTATATTTAAGATGTCTTTCTGGAAATAATTATTTATCAGCCTAATTATATGTACATCGACCTACCAGAACAAGTGGTCTTGTCAGGGTTAAGAACGTATCCAGTGAAGCAACTACATGTAAATGAACCAGGAGGTTCATTGGAACAGTTCTGAGAACATATCGTCTGCGAACATTCATTGATATCTGAAACACAAAGAAACATGATAACTTTTCCGCTGGTCGCTGCGTCTGTAATCTGTGTGAGGCCTAGGCCTGTGAAGAGTTTAGTATCGGATGAAATCATGATCAACCTTCGCTTTCCGTTTTCCAAAGGTAAGTCTCGCTTGATTTGATTAATATTAATTTTTACATAATATAAAAGGTTAAGGGGAACAAAGGCCATTTGCAATTAACATAGTGAGTTAATACAAAACGAGTTATGGTATATTTCAATTAGGAACATGAAAATCTGTTCTTTTCAAGTCTTCAAATTAATGGATCAATTACAGCTTCAAAAATCAAAAATATTCAATGCTACAATAACCGAGTGTCTTAGATAATTATATTAAAACAGTCGTCCCAGGCTTAACTGTATTCAAGTCAGTTTCAAAGGCAATCCACCTGAATACCATAGCAACCAAAGAGAACGCACTTATAAAATGAGATTTTCTTCTGGTTTTCTTGGTACATGTAGGCTTTTAAGTACAATAGATCTGATTTAACATGTTCCTTATTTTGAGTGAAGTACATGTTCCTTTTAGTACGGTAACAGTTATTATAGTAAGGTAGTAAAGGTTTTGCAAAAATTAATGCCAATGATACTTTTCGGTGTAGATGATCCTGTCATTTTATTTATTAAGAAATTACATTTTCATAGCTCTCTGTGTTCTACATAAATTATAAAGTACCTTCACATGAATTATTATCGGCTTGATTGTATCCCTGCTTACAAAAGCACGACGGTTTTCCATTTTCCACTTTACAACCGCCATTCGTATCATCGCAGGTCAATCCGTCACACAACGTACCATCAGCTTAAAACATAACACATAATCAGACTGAGTGATGTTAGTAGTGAAAATAGATAGGTTCGTTTATAATGTTTGAGCATCCTTGGTAAAGATGTTATTTTTTTCTGACTAGTAATTACAATCGCCGCACCACTGAGAGTTCGACAATCCGGGAATAATTGGACATATGAGGAGGTTCTCCAGCTAGCTTACAGCTAGCTTATGAATGTCAGTTATTCTAGTCAGGTGCAGCCTTGGGTATTCCTCCACAATTGACTCTAGCTGTGTATGCGACGCTAAAAGTCAAGAAATGCGAGTTAACGACATTGATGTGTATCCAGACACTGTATAATAGCATGAAATAGTATTTCCACTAAGATGGTCTTCACGAACTTACTAGGGTCGCACTTGTTGTTCAGTTCGTCAAATGTGAAACCTCCATAACAGCTGCAGTTGAAGTCACCATCTGTGTTAATGCAAATCTGTTTACAGTCGTGAGTGGCCTCGTCGCATTCATTAATATCTTAAAAAAATAATAATTACAAAAAAATATTTTTAGAAATAGTGGATTTTGGGCAGTGAATGTCTGTTCAAATACGTTTTCGGCACTTATGCTCTGCTCCAAAAGTTTTCAAAGCGTCTTTTTTTTCAGGGATAAAGATAAGTAAACGTGAGTTAACAAGATTATACTAATTATTGAAGAAAATCTGAACAGAGTTTTTCCATCAGAAATTTTGTATTGATACTGTGATCTTTAACTCACAAATTCTAAATAAATAAATGTTACACTGCTAATATTGCTTAACCATCACATTGTTGTCGACTTAATTGATGTGGTTTTTATAATTACATATACAGTTTGTATTTCAAATAAATGGCGAACCTATGCATTTGGTGTCTGACACAGCACGGTGTCCTGGCAAGCAACGGCAAATATAACTTCCAACTGTATTGTCACAAATATCAGTGCATTCATTGCTATCATCGTCAGCACATTCATTCACATCTGAAAACAGTTACTTTAATTTCATACGTCTGAATGAGCATGATGTAATTTTTATCATGCGGACTTAACATCGAACATACAGTCACGTTCTGGAGACCTTTCTGACTTAAAGGTGGAAAAAAAACGTTCACCTAAGTAAAACCACTGACCTTCCGTAAACTAATCAATCGATCATTGAGGCCCCATTAAATGTAAATGAAATAAGAGTTTCTTACAATGTATTTGAACATTATGTACAATAAACACCGTTCTAATCGGTTAACTAATCTTGGATCATTGACGATACTAGTAAGTTGGAGGAAATTATTTTGGAAACAGAGTTTATATTCATTACATAAAAAAATCAATGCAAACAATATTGATATTTTTATGTAAACGTAATAAAGAACCTCTCTAGCGCATAAAATCTTTAAGTATTTCCATCCTAACAGACTAGCGATCCTGCATGAAAAGCGAAGGTAATTGATACAATTTCATAATAATTATTGCGAAATCTGTTTTACACGATTTACCTTCGCATTCCCAACCATTAGCGACATAACCGTCTGGACATTCAGAGCACGAGTAAGCTTCACCAGTACTCATATGTTCAGTTACACTGTTATCTGTACAATTTCGACCAAGAGAGCAAGGAGCATCGAAACAAGCATCAAAATCTGTCTCACAATCATCGCCTGAAAAACAACAGTTTACACAAAATACAAACAAATGCAGCACATGTGTTTAAACTGTCTTATCAGTAAACACAACACAGACCACGAAAGGACCAGAAAAATGCGCCAAATGCCATTATTCAGATGTTAAATTGGTCTGTTGTATCTAAAGATGTCTGTTTAGCACGCAATTGGCTGTATACCACGCACGTTTTATTGACCGAACGACACATCTTCGAAAACAAATAACTGACCGAATGTTTTACTTATTCAGATTAACGACAATTTAAACAAATATAAAAATATGCTAACGTACTTAAATTAATGTAAACCGGTAGTGTACAAACGTTTGAACTAAGTTCGATATATACCAATATCGATGGATTACGGCGGATTATTAACCATGCGCTCATTCAATTATTTTACGCATACGGAATACTTAGAAAATAATTGCTGCCTCTGCTGCACGCAAGACATAACGCATGTTTCGTTTTTGGGAGTTTAACGCTGTTCAGCGATATTTCAGTTATATACGGCGACCGGTTCACCTTGCCCATCAAAATGTGACAAAGATGTCGATGTTCCTCCATCGGTGGAGAAGTAGCAGACACCACGTGGGAGGATAAGTCAGTATAAGTTGAATACAGTCCGGGAAAACCGGCCGCCGTATATAACTGAAATGTTGTTAAAAACCGCACTAAACTAACTGAAACAAAATGAGACGTTCACACTGTACCTTCATGATACTCATCACATATACACTCAGCAATATCAAACCCTTCACCAGAAGTGTCCGGTCGCAAACTTTGGAAGTCACATTGTCCATTATCATTACATTTGCTGCAAAAAATTGCATCTAGGACTAACACCGCAGCCTCAGCACCGAATGAATCTTCGACAGTAAAACTTGACATGAAAATAAATCATTTCATTATGAAAACATAACACATACTGCATTTAATGACAGGTATATAAACTTGTTTCATTATGGAAACAAATTCTACAAAGTGTAACAAACGATAATTATTTTATGATATTGTGAATTCATAAAAAGGTTGTGAAACAAGCATACCAGCATACGAGTACATGTATAGTAATCATAAAATAATCACCTTATTATTAAAACAGGCATGTGCAGATCATTCCTATGTATTGTAAACATGTTTACTGAAGTTTATAAAAAGGTGATGGTGTTTTTCACTATCATAAAGAAACATAATATAACATCTGTAGAGCCGTATTAATAGTTTAATATTTTTATTTACATACATCATGTTATCCCTCTCATTTACAAATGACAAATGATCTAACACAAAGTCAAATATATTACAATCGTCTTAATCATTGTGCTTTAAAACATAATTCCATGTTTTCCAAACACACTACAAACATTTCATAGTTCCACACGGACCACATGTTTATGTATTACATACTTTCCATACATGCCATTCCGTGTATACCTAATGCAATCAGGTACCATTTTTGTCCTTATTTCCTAAACCCAATCTAAATAATATCATCAATAATATCATTACACTACATATAACTGATATTTACCTAACTATCTCAGCTTCCGTGGTGTTTATCGAAACATTAGCTGTAAAGTTTGAATCTGGATCGACCGTAAGTGTTACACCACTTCCACTTACAATTTTAAATGTAACAGATTCACCATCATCTGTAGCTTGTAACTCGATGATAACCTCTGTATTCTTTGAAATGTGGATTTTGCCTGTTACATTATCAACTGGAGCCTTAGATAGTGTAATGTTCGGTGCTACATTAGCTGTAAATTGGACAAAATAGTATGTTCAGAAGATAATGTTGTGACTATTATAAAAGGCGAACATTGTAATTTCTAATTTCAAGTAATTTACTCCATGGACACAGTAGCTCTAAGGCATATATCAATGCCTTTGAACAGTGCGGGCATTTTTGCCTCTGTTTTAATTATAAATATTTCTAGAAAATTAAAAGTTCTTTCCATCCCTTATCTATATAAACGCGTAAAAAATAACGTAATTCAGAAATACCTATTAAACAGAAGTCATGGAAATAATGATGTGCAAAAACACAGATCTTTGTTTAAACCTCATATAAATGGATATGACGTTTATAATACGACACCAAAGAATAGTTTAGCAATTTGGTGAGCACATGGAGGCCTATCAGTATGAACGTTCAATTGACTTAGTACTTGAGTCTCATAAATGAAAGCGATTAACAGAACACAAGTTGAAAACTATTTAACAAACTTTAGATTACCCAGCTGTTCACTTAATTCTTCTTGGTCTTCAACAGATCCTTTCGTATTCGTAGCAACATTTTCGTCACCAGTAAACACAAAATCGAAAATACATGGAATGTTATCTTCACCACACAATATTTTTGCATTTTTAACCAACTGTTCGTCAGCCGATTCTAGGAAGTTTACTGTTGCATTTGTGTCCTGGTAGTCTTCAAAAGTCGACGGTGGTGGATATACAAATACAGATTCAGCTTCGCTTGATATTAACCCTGAGAAAAAAAGACATTCAACGAACAGAGTACAATGGCTGGTCAGTGCGGAGGAAAAACTTTATTTTCGTTTCCTTTTTTCTGTTGTCAGTCCGCTTCGATAAGAATGACTGCGAACAATACTGATTTCAAATTGTACGTGTGCTTTAATCATTCGGAAACCTAGAAGACATCATTACTTACACAGCCTGGGGTAGAAGACCAATGATAGTAAGAAAAATTAATGAGAAACACTGCAAATACGCTTATTCAACCAAACTATCACCTTAGATAACAATGTTTCAAAATGCGAGCTTGGTAATTGTAAATAATACTTTAGAAGGCATACACTCGCTGGTATTGGTCAAACCGAACAGCTTTTACGTCACATGAAATTCATGATAGTCATTAAATTATGAATTTATTGTTTCATAAAATGAAAGTTGCATTCAGATTGTGCCCTAAAATCGAAATTAAAATGTTGATATATGACGTGATATCTCCCCGAAGACAGGGGTGTCAGAGATCTCTGGCAGCGTCGTGTAATATCAGAACGAATAATCAAGTTCCTTGTCACATACACCTTAATTAATACAAATTAATTAAGGGGCCTTGTCTGAACTAAATACGAGCAATGGTCAATTGAGGAAAAAGAATGCGAATCCCTTAAACGTCCATGCATGAGTCCCAAATGCACCAATTTGCTATTCAATTCCAATGTGTAGACTTAACTATTAAACTACAATTATAACCAGTTTTGTTTCAACTGGTTTACATGGAATATATCCATATATATTGTTTCATGCAGAGTTTAAGTGAGTCATGGCGTTTTTATGCTAAAAGGGCACTTTCAGAGCGCGGTTCGAACCTTGCAGGGTAAGTTGCTGGATTATTCCTTTAGTTAGTGATGTTCCTTGTCCCTGCATAGTATAATTTGCTATCACAGCAATCTGTGCATGATTATGTCTGAATTAATTGTGCTGCTAATTAATGATTGTTGCTTAAAATGACTCATCAGGCCAACAAAAGGGGCATATTTATGACAATTGGCCCTGTATACAATTTACAAAGGCAGCATGGCGATTTGTCTTTGAGACATGGAGGAAACACTACATATATCTTTGGTTATTTACAATTTGTCTAGGAATTCTATTTGAAACTTTGTACTGAAAGAAAAAATTACATGATTGTCCAAATTCATAAATTGTTTTCTCTGATGAGTTGCCAGGAATAGTGGTGCCATTTCGAAAAACAAAGTCATCTTCAGGATTGCCATTTAAATTTCCAAATAGTCCTTTCGTTAATGTTTGATATTTGTCTGGGACAGTTGCAGATATCGTCAACAACTTTGTTTTTAGTTCAATATCGAAACTAATACCTGAAAGTAAAAACATGCGGTTTCACTGTTGAACTGATTTGTTATAGGTATCAGGATTAAAGTCTCTATTTAGCTCTGTCTGCAAACAGAATATCCACCGGAACAAAATACATACACATTGTAATGGAAAATTATTCATCCTAATTTTATTTTCGAAAATTTAGAACAATGTCTCAAGTCAAGTACTTATAAAATGTACAAAATAAGTATTCTCTAAAAAGATATCTACTTAATATACTAAAGGGCTAATAATTATAATACATAGTTTACTTATTATACAGTAACATTTTACCCGTGTTCGACAAATATACATTGAGAGCATTAGCTCGGTGTTTGGATACAGTCCCTGCAGCATTGCTTATGTCGTAGTTGAATGTTCCCATTGAAGAATACTGTTGCGTCAGTGATATGCCATTTGCTTTGATTATCATTCCTTCAAATAATGACAGAGAGTTCATTGCAACTACAAAGTATTACTTACTTATTTTTAACTCATATTTCATTGACTTTGAACAGCAAAAATATTGTAAGAAACAAACATCTAGACCACGTTTTCTTTTTTGTTACATTTATGAAATTTTATTCAAGTGTTACCATCTTACCAGACTTATTGGAGTTGAGTTCAATCTGTACATGAGTGCCATCTACATGATCTTGAAACGCAAAAGCAACAAAAACAGTCGCCCCAACGTTTTCACCATTTTCATTTTGGTATGAATTCGTGCGAGATTGAGCGGTGAAGTTTGTTTGGCCAGTCGTATCTGAAGCCGGGGTTTCAATTACGATCAAACTGTATTCACCATGTCCATTAAAGGAACACTGTTTACCGTCCAATGTCGAAATATGCGGGTCACCAAAAGCACCACCTGAATGAAGCAATACGATTGGACCATGCATATTGTTGTTTCATAAACAAATAATGACAATGTTCTAAATATATATTTGACTCTTACTTTGGAACATAGAAAAGAAGAAAACTTAAATATTAAGAACTCAAATATATTATATACTGTAATTTTGTTTTTTCGAGGACATGTCGATCACCCAGAAACAGTCGAAACGCAAACTATTTCCAACTCGCTTATAACAAAATCCAGCTTAAATCGAAATAAAGATAAAGTACCGAATTCTAAAGTGACCATCTTCGAGTACGTCGAACCAATTAAGTAGCATATTAACAAAATAATATTCGCATCTTTATCTCCAACAAATACCTAAACTCAGATATCGGTATTAAGTTACTGACAGCTTTTCAAACATGTCGAGTGTCTATGCTTGCAATCATTAAACTGATAAATTTAATACAAATATGAAGAGATCGTTCTTTGTGTTCGCATTATGTAACATCAGTCCATCTACTAGTACTCTATGAGACTAATAGACTGTATATGGAGTCAGATAAACTCCAAGAGACCGGAACAGGGTTGCAAGTCAGTTTATAAATAAGGTAGAAATACAATAATAAATGATTAGCTACCAATATTTGGACGGTACTACATATATCCCATATCCATAATTGTTTATATGAATAGTGCATGGTTAGAGTTTATTTGTTAACTAGTGTTTATATTCATTGATAGCTAAGACCAAGCTTTTTTGTTTTATATTTATATTTGAAACATTGATCATCGATATTATTTTCAAAAAAAATGATTATGTTAAACGCCTTTAAATTACAATTTAGGCCAGAGTAAAAAAAAACGCTCAATACACGTTATATACTGTTTTACAGCACTTACGATAGTTCAAGGCATTTTAATACTTTTTAAGTACAGAGGTCGTACGAGGTACATAAGGCCATTACCAAAATAAAAATAAAAACACTTGAGGAAATGAACTAAAATGTACCTGCAACAAAGCCCGAGGTTGCCGAACATTGACCATTTAAAGGCCTTACTTCATGAAACAAATGACAAAGACTTGATCGGCAACATGTGTCCCGCATTGCTATTTCATTGTCAAAGTTTGTCTGATGAGTACTTCGATGGTATTTGGTTTTAAACCCAACATTACTGTAAGCGTTGCCGCTATAGCAACACACCTGAAATAATAATACATTTATAAACTTGAGCTATCACAGAGGTGACTAATACCCCCGCCGCCGCTTTGACACCAAGAATGCAACAGTACACTAGTCGGTTAAGTTCAAGAAGACATAACTCTGCAATGAGTGAATGGCTGGGCATGGAAATTGTATCTTGCAATTCTACACTTCATGGTGATAACATATCTCAAGTTGCATGCAATCGCTTAAAGAATGTGAAAATAGTTCGCTCCACAAACTTTATGCGGACCGACCGACGGACACAGTGACTCCAACATATCCCCTCTCGAACTACGTTTGCGGGAGTATAATTAAGGATCGAGGAAGAAATGTGTTTCGAAGAGGACTTCGCAAATATGAATTGGTTATCAGTTAAAAAACAGCGCGTATGACAACAACAAAACAATCCAATAAAATATCATGACAAAATGTGCGAACTAACTAACAGTTAATTAAGACCTCTTCGTAGATGGAGGGGTTCATCCAAACTATTAGTAAAATAATCCAAAGTCGACTCTATACAGAAGGCAAAAAACAGATACTTTCAACGTAAAACTATACGGTATTCGTGTAACCCTTATGATATTCTTTAATAGTGTCTACTCATAATTAATACGAAAGCATTGTGGTAGTTTTTGCATGTAATGTATATATGAACAATTTTTTTACGTAATGTATTCAGTTGATCTATATAACACGTTCTGATGATTCAGGATAAAAAGCTGACGCGAAGATATGAGAAACTGTAATTTTGATGATGAGCGCCCACTAGGCTTTGCAGCATTTATTTGCACGTCCAACTGGACGTCCATTAAGAAGGTTCTTACCATTCCACGATTGTTGTAACTGGCTTTTGGTTTGTTAAAAAAGCATTGGTTAGGAAACGGCAGAGGTACGTTCGAGAAAGAACCGGATCTCTGAATGTTCTGTTTGTTGCACGGACATTGTGGCATGGTGTTCCAGAACTGTGAATCATTGGTAATTGGCCTTTGCTGTGCTACCCATGTTCGACATTGAATACAATTAGACAAGGTGTTGTTTGTTCCGCTATTTAAGCTATACCAACCAAATCCACTTCTTCCTAAACAGAGAATGAAACACTGATATTTATAATTACACAACATTTGCAATTCCAAGGGTTTAAACCTACTAGTTCATTCAGTACTGCTTGAAATCTAGACATACTACCATATGAGCATAACCGTTATGTAACGTAACGTTTCCTGATAATGTCACGACATTTGTTATTGCAAACATTGAGTTTCTTGATTGCTGCTGAGAAATCTTATCTTCCTGCGTATTTGCAGGTCACGACATGACACGGCGTGTACCGTTGAACTCTAAGTTAATTCAAAATTGACAAGCAACATCGTCAACAAATGTATCAATGAATCATAAAAACATATTTTTCATTAGGATTTAAAATAACACAAACAACCAGTGTCATTTGACGACTTTTCCAATATCAACAGGAAGACCACATGCGTACAACTATGTAGAACCACCGACCTTTTGTAAGCTCGCTAGGCAGCTTCCTTACATGTGAAAGTCTGGTCCTGGCTGTGAGTCGATCTCACAACAGTGGGGGAGTAGAGATTACTAATCTGTGACCTTAATAATTCAACAACAGAGGCCACTCCAGCTAGCAAGGACATATATAAAACAAACAATAGCACAGCAAAAAAGCAACAAAACATCGCTTGACATTCAACTATCTCAACAAGGAAGAATCCATACTAAATTTAGACAGCGTCAGACCGCACTGAATAAATCACAACTTGCTGCAGTATATTCTAACCAATCAGACGATAGACTTCCTTTGGTTTCAACATGGTTGTATTGGCATTCAAAACAATTGAGTGTCCAACGATATTTGTTGTTTTCAGTGTAAAACACATACGTGCAACAAACCTGCTCGTCGAAAAGCAAGAAAACATGTTTTCTATTGCAGGAAGCACTTCTTTACGTTCAAATATTGAGTCTTGATATGAAAATCGACTAGTTACTGTTTTTACTGTATACCTATATGGGACGTCGGAAACAACATGTGTCAACATTTGTGTTGATTTGGTGAAGTTTTGCACCGTGCTTCGTGTCTTTAGTAGATTATTATCAAATATAGAATTGCTACACATAAATAAAACCATCCTGTAGTCAACCACACCACAAGAAAAAGATAAGTATTAGGTCGTTTTTTTAGTTTCGCATGCCTGTTGAAGTTACGTTGGGTACCTTCTCTCATCATTAGATAAAAGTAGCCTATGAAGCCAACATTTGATTGGATGTCAAGTACCTTTGGGAAAAAAGCAATGAACAAACATTTACATATTATTATCTCTGAGTTTATATCAATTTATACTTTACCTAAATCATTAAAATAAGTGTATGGATTTGCAACATGTGTTTGGAAATTCTTCAAGTACGGAACACCGATTAAATTATAGGGGTTCTGTGCAAACATATCGTCAAGAAATGCAATGAAGGCGAATGTATTGGTTTTGCCATCAGATACGATTCCTAACTGGAATGGTGGCTGGAAAATAATTTAAGACTATTATGCAAATTCAGTTTATTATAAATAATATAACGCATAAACTAAAAATAAACCAAGAAGGAAAGTATTATACTCTGTTTTATAACTTCATTTCAAATTCGTTGCAATTCAATCATAATGCGCTATAATAAAAAATGAAGAAAAAATGAATAAGCAAGGAAGAATTAAGGTTTGGCAAAATTCCAACAGTGTTTTATTTTTATTAAAATGTATTCAGAACAATACCTACCAACACCCTGTTTTGATAACTATGAGGTTGTACATTGGCCCATGTAACTTTTAGGAAAAAGAACGGGCTAAAACCTGAGTAACCAGCATCATTTAATATGGATGTTAATTTCTTAGTTGTGTCCTCATCATTTTCTAGATCCGCTTGATTGTATATCTGATAATGAACGTTTCCTTGGTCACTTTTGGCAAAATGGATGGCAATTGCTAGTTTTTGTTCTTTTTCTCTGGTACCAAAGACGCCTTTAATTTTCCGTACCATGTAACCATTCCATTTTCACAAATCTGTGTGTGAAATACATCCTTAATATGTCATGCTTTTGAATACAGTGACGTAATTATTATCTACTAAAGCTGAAAGCACTGCTATTATTCACGAATGAAGTGTTAAGACAATTGTTTCAATAGGTTATTCTACTACAAAGGTCATAATACCGATTCTGGTCGAACAACATTTTATTTAAATATCATTATTCCAATTTTAACCATTTCTAAAAACATGGTTCATAGTAAATTTATTACACAAAATGAGCATATAAAGTTGCAGTGTTCAAACAAAAATATATTACTGAATATACAAAGTGAGATTGTAAAATTATGGAAAGGTAAATAATATCAGTAAACAATTGAAATCATGTCACAAACGTTAAAATACAAGGATAACACAAAAAAGGAAGTAAATTCTTATATTCAAGTAAAATATTATTACTGGTAACGTATATACGACGTATGTTGAATTACTTTTAATATGATCCGCTTTTGACATGTTAAAGAAGTTGGTTTATTTAAGTAAATCTCAGAAAACAATAAAGCAAAAATTTGATTTCCTTTAAATAAATCAACGAAATTACATCCTCACGAAATAACCACTTTAAAAAGCAAAACCCGCGAGAATTAAAGCGAACGAAAAAAAATGACGCCACATAACTTACATAGACCGCATCAGCATACGTTTCGTTAACCATAATCGGACACTGGAAATCTGTTACTTTTCTGCAGCTGTTGCTTCCAGTAATGCTGAAATGTGAATCTCCATGACTTGCACCATAAGAAAATGGTAATGCTAAAATGAAAGAATAATATGAATATTTCATTTACAAGTAATGAATGCATTCTATTTAAAAGAAAGTGCATTAATATACAGGACTATTGTCGATGCATGTGTTTTAAACAGTTCACTTTCTTAGGTAAATAAATTGACAATTTTATGATAATTTAATTATATAAAATCTATTTCATTAGACGAAACATGAGTAGGTGGACACTTTACCCTGAAACAGAATTTCCCAGAACTAAATTCATAGTTCAGGCAGTCTACATTACTAAACTGATTTCATTAAGTACATCTTGATTGTTTAACAGAACAGAACAGAACAGAATGGAACAAGACAAAACAGAACGGAATATATATACGTATCAATTAAATATTGTACACCATCTATAATAAAATAAGTACTCCTTATTACAATAGCAATATGTAAAACAAACAAACAAACAAGGCATAACAACACATGACAATTATGATGTATTACTATATGAATATAAAGGTACATAGTTTAAGGAGGGCATTCATGATATGATATCTATTTCTGAACATAATAGATATCAACTGTTAAAAGGGAGCGCCTTATTACTATTGCTTATTAGATGAATAATGATATATTAATAAATCGGACACTGTTGGTTGAATTTAAAGTTTGAATGAATTTGTACACTTAAGAATTTTGAAATATTCAACTTTCAAATAAATGCATGCTTGGACCGTCAAATTATGCAGCTTTGACAGTTTTATTAAATCGCATCATACGCGTTACAAAAAAAATCTAAGAACTTTACCATTTATACCTTATTTAAATTACTTTAAACGTCAGTCATTTCGGACATTACAACATACAAAGAGTTTAAATGAGTAACATATCACAACATGATGCGCGAACGACTACATTTCCATATAAAAATGAATAAGGTAAAGGTATGGAATCTTAATTCATCTGTTGTTTAACGGCCCAATCGATAGCTATGATCATTTCATAACCGCCCTAGAGGAAGCCGGTCATTTTTATAAGTACTATTTTCGAAAAGTGTTTCCTTGTTCTTTATCGTGATCGTACCGGCCTTGTCCGTTTTTCTGTAACTCTATAGATGTAGTACTTGGTCGCTTGTTGGGATAGGAAACTGAAAAAGCGTCCCTTAGAAGTTCGAAAGGCGAAGCCGTGAATTGAACCTAAGACCTTCAACAGACCGAAATGGTACAAACAAATTGTTCCTTGGAGAAAAATAAAGGACCCCAGAATAAATACAAAATGCACATATATAAAAATTGAATTGGAACTCTAAATGATAAGTACAAGTCAATTCCTAACTACAAAATTCCCATCCAATAAAATGATCACTTAAAAGAATACGCTTCATATCAACAAAAACCATGACAGCAATAAAACATGTAGCAAACAACCAAACTGGACACGGAGATTGAGTACACTCTTGATATTCTGACGCATTCCCTGTGCAGTTGGTTCCTCCATTTTCTGGTGGGGGATTACCACAAGTCCTAAGTCTCTCTTGTATACCCATACCACAAGTTACCGAACAATCGCCCCATGTACTCCAGTCAGTCCACTGTCTATCAACTTGAAACGTTACATATTATATAAAATTTGATCAATATTATGTTGTGAAGAGTCCATAGTGAAGCACTGGTGAAAAATAACTAACATTCCATAGGTATTATATATATTCAAAGTCCATATTTTGTTTGATAATGCTGGTCTCCAAGTCAAGAAAATTATAAGGCAATAGAGATGGTGGATTAGTTTTTGAAAAGAATGCTGAGATTATACTTGTGTATTGTTCGGGTATAGATGGTATTCCGATTGATGCGGGCTTATCGCCAATGTACAAACGTGCTTGTTTTTCACCGTCAACGTTCTTATCGGTATGTTGAAATAAAGAAACCGTCCCACGTAGTGGAGCAACCATTGTGATCAATATTATATTGTGAAGAGTCCATAGTGAAGCACTGGTGATCAAATACTTCATTTTGTTATAAAACAGCTCCTCAACTCATTGTGGAAAGTTCAAGGACACAGTTATATTATGTACATCTACCGCACTGAATCAAGATATCATTAGATGTCGTTTCCTTTTCTACACAAAATCGAAAGCCCAATGTAAATAGCAAATGGGGTTCGTTTGTCTTGGAATGAAGATGGACATTTGCTGCACTGATAATACCTGTATGACAGTTATACTAAAGTATATGAGTTATTGCAAAGGAGACTTAGAGTTGCACTGTTCCATCAACGCTTCATTGTTTGACTCAAATAGTACCTTACTCACTAATTCAAGAGATGGTTTGGGTACTGATTTCAGTTGACTTTTGCTACGAAATTAACACAGAATTTGTTTTCATGGTCAAGCATATGTCCACGTAACATTTGAACAGTCTTTGCTAAATGAAATGGGTCATAAGCATATGCAGTAAACAATGTAGGGCCTATATCTTTCTTCAAAGTCAGTAAGACTTTCTTACAGCATTGATGTGGTTGTAATTCAGGAACTTAGCACGAACAGTGTCTGTTCATACACAAATGCCTGCTCAGACAGCTGAACCATGGCACTCGTTTGACAAAGTTTGTGTTTCCAATATGTATGTAACTAGTTCAGCAAATGCTTTTTTCTCGAATGCCGATTTTTTTACCGACTTCTACGTTTTGTATTGCACGATTTTCTCTGTTGAATCGGTAAATAGCTATTCATAGCTAATGTTTAACATGTTTATATACTATACTGAGAATAAATAAAGTTTGAACTTGCTAAGAGATGCAAGTATTTCAATGCTATTTCATTTCAAGGGCGACATCATAATCGGCACTAAGTTTGGCCAATAAAGAATTGAGTGTTTTTGGTACACTCATTAATGTATCGGTATCACATGACTGGTTATATCAAGTTCATCAATTTATAGATTTAAAAAACTACACCAGAATTATATACTTGAATAAATCCAGTGTATAAAGTACAATGGCAGTGTTTTGAAACAAATAGCATGTTTGGTTGGCCTTCTGTAAACCAATATCACACGGAGTTTACAAAAGTTTGAACAACGATATATATAAACTATTCTGTATTTAAATATATTTACAACAATTAGCCTTAAAATACTATAAATGTATAATGCAGGGAACCGTGCCTTATTTTTTTTATATTGTCCTATGTTCGTTAGATATTCCGAATCCTGAAACCCACTAATAGACTAAAATGAAATCAAGCATCGGAATTCTGAGGCACGGTTCCCTAGATAAATATGTCTGCTACAAAATTATGAAATCCGCAAAGGGCATTTTTAAAAATGCAAGTGTGTACAAACCTAAACTTGCAACACTACTGATTAATTAAACAAAGGGTGTTCGACTTATATTAAATGAAATGTGGTGCCGCGTACCACCGACGGACGTATTTTGACTTCCATGACAGACGGATGTCTATATACTCGATGAACTGTAAACTTTAAAGTAGACTTTAAATCTAATTTCTACAATGAACATTGAAGCTGACTTGACTGTTTAGGGGTACCATCAAAATTACACATGCCGCGTTGAACACGATGAACTCTACCTTTACAATTTAGCCTCTCCAATAACCTATATATTCCATTGACCAAAACAACTGTCAAACATTTTTTTTAGTTTGCAGTTTAGTTATAAATCCCATTATTTACGGTAAGAATGATATTATGAGCATAAACGTTGGCTGACAATGTGTTATCCTATTATACATGTCATATAGCCTGGAAACAGTGGGTTCGAATTCGAGCGTGACTACAGCGTTCCGGACCAGGTACATATTGCCACACGGTCTTGAATTAACCCCGACACATGTAGACATCACCATACCAAGTTTGGTGCTTGTATGAAAATTTGCACTATTTTTTCCGAAAAGTGCGTTTTATTTATCCCGCTATCATATAATCTAGTTCTTCAATTTCGTATGCAATGCAAACTTTTGTTTGCTCGTACATTCAAAAAGTAAATACACTTGCTAATGTTTCTTAAATGCCTCGAATGACCTCATTCAAGCTAATATCGACCTGATTATTTCATATTAAGATTATTTACGTAGATGTCAAAAATCTTGAAATGAATTTGACCTTTAAGTGCTCAAAGTATATCTACAGTGTTTGAATAAAATATGTAAAAAGTCTGCATATTCCATTGAGTTCTTGACATAATGTATAATGTTGCAAGAATAAGTACATAAATATTGTTATAGATGTTGTAAGCGGCCATGCTAAGGTGTTGCTCTTTATATATGTTCAAATAAAATAGATATTATTTGGAATTTACCGGATTATATTGTTTAATAGTGAAATATATGTGAACGGATTAACTTTTTGATTTATGCAATACATAAAATTGATTAATTGAGCGAACTATGGATAATAATAGTGAGAATCGTGATTCTTTTCAATGGCGCGAAAGTCAAAACAAAGAAGACTACAATGGCGGCCATCGCAAGGAAAACATACCGCTAGTATTTATTCGTGAAAACAGCATATTTGGTGATCGTAAGGTTCACTACAAGGAATATATTAAACATGCAGAGATATATAAATCAATTGGACAGATAATTGATGAATCACACATCACCGGTCTCCAGCGAGTGAATGGTATGTGGAGAATCTATCTCGACAATCTAGATGATAAAGCAAAACTTGTCACTGAAGGGCTATATCTACGATCTTGTCATGTACCTGTACTTATAACAAATCCCCTCAGACTAGATAGTGAACTTACCACACGGATAAGAATTCAAAATAGTCCCTTGTCTGCTGATGACAATATCATAAAACATGCCTTGATAAAAAAGGGAGTTGAAATCATAGAATTTAAACACGAAAAATTGAGAATAGATGGAAAGTTGACGAACTGCGATACAGGAGATAGGCTAGTGACAGTCAAAACTCTAACTACGCCATTGGCAAGATTTACTCAATTTGGACAATTTAAGGCAAAAGTTATTCACAAAGGCCAAGAGACAACCACAGTAAAGTGCAAAAAGTGCCTACAAGAAGGACATAATACGGTTGATTGTAGGAATGACTGGAAATGTAAGAAATGTAATGAAATAGGACACAAACAGGGTGAATGCAACATGACAGAAGATCATGAAGAACCTACACAAGCCGATCATTTTGGCCAATCACACATGAATATTACACATAGTGAAGAAAACAAAAACGCGGAGTTTAACACAAAATTTAGATGACGACACAAATTCAACAGACCAGACAGAAACAATTCGTTCAAAACCATTGAGACGTGCCAGGACTCAGAAGAAAACGCAAACAAACATTGACTTTTTTTGTGAGCAAAACTCCATCAATGAAATCCTGCACACCACGGAGACATAGAAGTGTGTCCGTTGTACGCTCGCCACCAACACCACTAGAAACGCACGAAGAACCTAAGAAAAAGGCTCGTGGTTATCTGAATACCTAACATGACTTCATTTTTGTACTACTATGATTACAACGGACATATATAAACATATTACTTTAATGGACAATGATTCAAGCCCTGTGGAAATTAAACATGCAAATATGATGATAATTATACATTTTGCGTCGATATTTGACATTAATGAACATTTTGTATCAGGACTGATCTTATATTATACATGTATATTTATGATGTGTTTGATACAGTAAATATTCAAGATCATGCTAAATTTACATTGACTATTTTAAAACCATGCAGTATTATCTTGATTGTCATGCTTTTAAAAGTATTATGGAATCTATTTGTAATCACTTACTACGTCATAACTACTCTGATTTAATCAATGTATTGTACAAATGTATGATTCTGTCGTACATTTGTTGTCATAGGAAGTACTATCAGTCATGAAATGTTTTTCTATACGTGTTTGATAGTGCTAATCCTTTTATATTTAATCACAGCGTGCTGGTATGATGATACTTTGTAATTCTCTATAATAACAAGAAATGATAACAAATAGAACAAAAGTAGAATTGATGTATGGTTAATCAGTGAAAATATCGTACCTAACGTAATAAGTTCAGATATTCGACCCGCACAAATTACATTTACAGATCACCAAGCAATTTCATTGAAAATTAACTCCCCTTCGTCACGTGGTAAAGGGTACTGGAAGTTAAATAATAGCCTTCTGACAGAATATATTGACTTAATAACTAAAACCATGAAATACTATGCTGAAACACAAGGAAATATATCCAAGCAAACATTATGGGAACTTTGTAAAATAGAAATACGTAATAAAACTATAATGTATGGAAAACTTAAATCCAAATGTAATAATAACGGCCTACTTAGAAAAATACCTCTCTGAACTATATGAATATGAACCAAAAACAGATTCTATAAAAAGTAATATTAGAAGTGTAGAAACAGAATTACAATCGTTTTATAATGAAAAAGCGAAAGGTGCTCAAACAAGAGCAAAAGTTTTTCAGTTAGAACAATATGAAAATAATACAAAATATTTCCTTAACCTTGAAAAATCTCGACAAGCACGAAAGATTCTGAACACATTGAAAGTAGGAGATCGTATGATTACCGATACAAAAACAATTTTACAAGAAGAAGTTAAATTCTATTAAAATTTATTCACATCTAAATCTTGTGAGACAACAAAAATCAATGACTATTTAGAAAAGTAAAACCTGACTACATACTAAACGATATCGATGCAAAACCATGCGAAGGTCTCCTAGATATTGCAGAATGCGAGAATGCAGTGTCGTCTATGAAAAATGAAAAGAGTCCTGGACTTGATGGCTTAACTTGTGAATTTTATAAAAAGTTTTGGCATATTATTGGAAATAAAGTTACCAACTCTTTAAACAAATGATACTTGAAAACCGAGCTTTCACCCTCACAAAAAGCAGGTGCTCTATCTCTGTTATATAAAAAAGGTGATCCACACGAGCTAGAAAACTGGCGTCCTATAACTTTATTAAACAATGATTACAAAATTTTGGCAAAGGTTCTATCTAAAAGGATGCAAAAAGTCATTAATAAAATAGTTAGCTCAGATCAACAAGGGTATATTAAAAATAGATTCATTGGCTTCAATATAAGACAAATACAAGACGTAATAGATTTCGCAGAAGATCAACAATTAAGTGGTGCAATTTTGTTTTTAGACTTTAAAAAAGCGTTTGACACCGTCGAATGGAATTTCATGCTCAGTGTTCTTCAGCGTTTTGGTTTTAAAGAAATGTTTATAAACTGGATTAAATCATTATATACCAATATAAGAAGTTGCGTCTTAAACAATGGTTGGCAGTCACAATCCTTCAACCCACAACGTGGTATAAGGCAAGGATGTCCAATCTCGGCCTTAATTTTTATCCTTGTTACTGAAATAATGGCATTGCAAATACGAAACTCAGATCTAATATCAGGCATTAAAGTTAAAAATAACGAAAATGTAAAAATTACTCAATTAGCAGACGACACTACCTTATTTGTAAAGTCTGAACTAGAAGTCAATCTTACACTTAATATTATAGAATCGTTTGGACAATTATCGGGTTCAAAACTTAATAAAAATAAAACAGAAGGCATTTGGATAGGTGCAACAAAAAATAGCAACGCAACTCCTGGAGGGATACATTGGTAAAAAAAGCCAGTAAAAGCACTTGGTGTATATTTCAGTTCAAATAATAAAGTAGATTGCAATAAACTTAATTGGGACTCCAAACTAGAATCATGTAAAACATCCATAGAAAACTGGAAAAAAAGAAAACTTACTTACTTAGGAAAAATACAAGTCATTAAATCTCTTTTGCTACCCAAATTTACATACCTGTTCCACTCACTTGTTGTTCCAAGCAACGTTATTAAAGCGATCGAAAGTTTGTTTTTCAAATTTTTATGGAATGATAAGAGAGACAAAATTAAAAGAACAACATTGATAGGTGATAAACTTTTCGGAGGCCTGGAAATGATAGATATCAAAACATATAGACTCTTTAAAATTTAAATGGATTCAAGCCCTCTGCGAAAACAATAATACATCAAAACGGAAACTCATACCTAATTTTTATTTTGAACGCTACGGACAAAACTTCCTGCTATTCTATATGAACATAGAAGACAAAAAATCTATAGACTTGAAATTACCATTATTTTACGTAGAAATCGTGAAAGTTTGGTTTAAAATAAAGAATAATCATTATAAGGAACCCTCAACATTTAGAGACATACGTAAGGAAATAATATGGGGAAATAAATATATAAAGTTTAATAACAAATGTCTAATACTCCAGTCATGGATAAAGTCAAATATAATTTTCATCAACGATATTTTAGACGAAAATGGCAAAATCAATTCACAAATAATTAGAAACAAGTTAATAAATACTCAAAATTGGATTTCTAAATACAGCAAACTTACAAAAGCTATACCTAAATCTTGGAAATTAAAATTAAATTCAACGGAATCGAAACAAACGTTAGTAAATACTCCTCTTGACGCTTGTTTTAATAGATTAAGAATCAAAGACATTGATAATAAAATTATCTATAAGCATATTGTCTCAAAAAAAAATTACTACTCCATATACTCATACTTCTTGGACAAGAGAACTTAACTTAGATGTCAATTGGTCAGATGTATATTCTTTCTTACATTCAATTCCCGACAATAGAGTAAAACAGTTCAAATATAGAATAATAGACAAAATGTTTACATCGAATGAAATAAGATATAAATGGTAAATATCAGCCTCAAACAATTGTAGTTTATGTAATGTAACCGAAACGTATCAGCATCTGTTTATTGACTGCCAAGCTACAGATAGATTGTGGCTTTTTATACAAATGTTTTCGACAAATGTGGTATATCCATAAATTTACGACAACTAAAATACTTAGTAATTGGTTATAAAATACATAATCACAAATATCATTTTATGAACCTAATTTTATCACTTGCCGGCTTCTGTATTGGTAAAACATATTTTGAAAGAGAAAACTGGACAAAAAAAGTAATATTAACAATACATTTATGTCTGAGTATTATATCCTATCTAAATGCCTAAAACAGAGAAAGATTTCAGATCACTTTATAACAACTTTTAACAAATACTTAACCATATAATGTATGTAATTCTAAAACCTACAATTAATCTACAATTAATCTCCGGACTAAATTTATCTATTACCCTATACCTTTTTCGTTTCGTAATAGGAAAATAGTACATCTTCATAATTATTATATTCTTCCATTCTACCATGTAATTGAACAACTATAAAATGAAATACGTCTTATTATCCTATGATTTTCGTTTCAACATATGACAATAAAAGGTGTATTCTACACATCGTAATAACTTACGATTGTATTTCTTTTGTCCTAATAGTTTTTCAGTGAAATGTACGTATTTATATGTATGTGTTTAGAAAAAGTTTCATATTATAATACTATTTCATATTATCATATTATTTTATAAACTGTATAATTTCGTGTATGTAATTTATCTGTAATTTGAAAAAAAATATAATAAACGAACCAAAAAAAAGTACATAAATATTATACACACATTGCTACGCGTTATGGCACCTTGATGTAGAAAACTTCAAATCAAGTTTCACTTAAACCTTCCAATTATGTTTATTTTGAGAAAACATTCACACCAGTTACTGTTTATGAATGACGCTTAGTGTTTTAATAGACTGGTTTTAAATGTTTCCGTTATTCTTTATATTCTAATGCAAGTCTAAAATAGCTGTTTATGGTATATAATTTCGAACATAATATTTGATGTTAGCAGTTGTAATCTAGTAGTTGGAATGTTCAGTTATGTTCATTTGGAGGAAATACTGAAACACTGACAATTTATTTCGTTCCACATGCAACCGTACATTCAATTAGCACCTCAATAAATTATGTCCAGACGCAACAATTTTAATTTCTAAGAAAGTTTACGGTTACAATGATAATTCAGATCATTATTACAAGAATGCTAATGGAATTAGTAGAAAATTAGATAAATGGACATGAAGAATGTATGAAAAACATTAAGTGTGGTGCACACAACAGTAAAATTATCAATAAAGACAACTGGTGAGGAATGCAAGCATGTAAATGAAAGAATATTATCTTTAAAAGTATCTTTAATGTAGTGGAATCATTTATACGTCTAACGTTTCCAAACTCACCAATATTTTATCTCTAAGCCTTTTAAAGAACCACAAAGATGTATGTGTTGACCTATAAACATGGAACAAAAAGTCCATTGATACCAAGTCATATTGGAATATATTAGGATTTGCAGTAGAGCGGACAATTAAATACACGAGTGTGAGTAATTAAATACACACTTATCACATGTAGAACGCTGAACAAGTATCATTCTTGACAAAAAATAAAGGGCAAATACACGCAAATACATGTTCTTTCATAATCAACCCCCTCGTCAACACATGTTATCCTAAATATGAATTTTACTGGCATTAAACATCAGTTGGGACAAGATGTTGAAATGTCTATTCATGCACTTCATATACTTATTGGCATATCACGTTAGAATTTAACTTTTTGCAACACATGTTATCCTAAATATGAATTTTAATGGCATTAAACATCTGTTGGGATAAGATGTTTAAATGTCTATTCATGCACGTCATATACACATTGGCATATCACGGTCGAATTTAAAGTTTTGCATTTGCAACCGTCCAGTCCCAAACTGTTTCAACAGGCCTAACATTCAGGATTAAACAAACTCATGACATTGAAACATTTTAGATATTGACAAAATTAGCATTTTCAACAGCTTGTACAATTCTTCTCCATATAAGTTATCATCATCCCTTTACATTAAAGAATGGGACAAACTTGCAAATCGAAGATATGAATGCAATAACTGACAAAACATCTGTCTAACACATATTTTACTATAAAATATTCTTGACAAATATTCTTTATCTCTAGGACTTTTAAAGAACTACAAGTATATATGTGTTGACTAATATACATGGAAAATAAAATCCATTGATACCAAGTCATATCGGAATATAAAGATGACATAGATAATGATGAATGACAATTCGAACATACCTGAACAAGCCGAAGTACATTCTTCTTCTTCACTTTCAAATAAAGTGCAATTGTTGACAGTGTTACATTCCCTAGATCTTGTTCTTGATTCGTTCCCACATGTTCCCGAACAATTAGTCCAACTACTCCAAGTTCCATTAGCTATATACGTTATGAGCAAATTAAAAGATTTACGAAATACCAGATAAAGAATATTATTAGGATTTGCAGTAGAGCGGACAATTAAATACACGAGTGTGAGTGATTAGATACACACTTAACACATGCAGAACCCTGAACAAGTATCATTTTTGACAAAAAATACAGGGTAAATACACATAAGTACTTGTTCTTTTATAGTCAACCCCCTCGTCAACACATGTTATCCTAAATATGAATTTCAATGGCATTAAACATCAGTTGGGATAAGATGTTCAAATGTCTATTCATGCACGTCATATACACATTGGCATATCACGGTCGAATTTAAAGTTTTGCATTTGCAACCGTCCAGTCCCAAACTGTTTCAATAGGCCTAACATTCAGGATTAAACAAACTCATGACATTGAAACATTTTAGATATTGACAAAATTAGCATTTTCAACAGCTTGTACAATTCTTCTCCATATAAGTTATCATCATCCCTTTACATTAAAGAATGGGACAAACTTGTATATCGAAGATATGAATGCAATAACTGACAAAACATCTGTCTAACACATATTTTACTATAAAATATTCTTGACAAATATTCTTTATCTCTAGGCCTTTTATAGAACTACAAGAATGTATGTGTTGACCAATATACATGGAAAATAAAATCCATTGATACCAAGTCATATCGGAATATAAAGATGACATAGATAATGATGAATGACAATTCGAACATACCTGAACAAGCCGAAGTACATTCTTCTTCTTCACTTTCAATTACAGTGCAATTGTTGACAGTGTTACATTCCCTAGATCTTGTTCTTGATTCGTTCCCACATGTTCCCGAACAATTAGTCCAACTACTCCAAGTTCCATTAGCTATATATGTTATGAGCAAATTAAAAGATTTACGAAATACCAGATAAAGAATATTATTAGGATTTGCAGTAGAGCGGACAATTAAATACACGAGTGTGAGTAATTAGATACACACTTAACACATGCAGAACCCTGAACAAGTATCATTTTTGACAAAAAATACAGGGTAAATACACATAAGTACTTGTTCTTTTATAGTCAACCCCCTCGTCAACACATGTTATCCTAAATGTGAATTTTAATGGCATTAAACATCAGCTGGGATAAGATGTTTAAATGTCTATTCATGCACGTCATATACACATTGGCATATCACGGTCGAATTTAAAGTTTTGCATTTGCAACCGTCCAGTCCCAAACTGTTTCAATAGGCCTAACATTCAGGATTAAACAAACTAATAACATTGAAACATTTTAGATATTGACAAAATTAGCATTTTCAACTGCTTGTACAATTCGTCTCCATATAAGTTATCATTATCCCTTTACATTAAAGAATGGGACAAACTTGTATATCGAAGATATGAATGCAATAACTGACAAAACATCTGTCTAACACATATTTTACTATAAAATATTCTTGACAAATATTCTTTATCTCTAGGCCTTTTAAAGAACTACAAGAATGTATGTGTTGACCAATATACATGGAAAATAAAATCCATTGATACCAAGTCATATCGGAATATAAAGATGACATAGATAATGATGAATGACAATTCGAACATACCTGAACAAGCCGAAGTACATTCTTCTTCTTCACTTTCAATTACAGTGCAATTGTTGACAGTGTTACATTCCCTAGATCTTGTTCTTGATTCGTTCCCACATGTTCCAGAACAATTAGTCCAACTACTCCAAGTTCCATTAGCTATATATGTTATGAGCAAATTAAAAGATTTACGAAATACCAGATAAAGAATATTATTAGGATTTGCAGTAGAGCGGACAATTAAATACACGAGTGTGAGTAATTAGATACACACTTAACACATGCAGAACCCTGAACAAGTATCATTTTTGACAAAAAATACAGGGTAAATACACATAAGTACTTGTTCTTTTATAGTCAACCCCCTCGTCAACACATGTTATCCTAAATGTGAATTTTAATGGCATTAAACATCAGCTGGGATAAGATGTTCAAATGTCTATTCATGCACGTCATATACACATTGGCATATCACGGTCGAATTTAAAGTTTTGCATTTGCAACCGTCCAGTCCTAAACTGTTTCAATAGGCCTAACATTCAGGATTAAACAAACTAATAACATTGAAACATTTTAGATATTGACAAAATTAGCATTTTCAACTGCTTGTACAATTCGTCTCCATATAAGTTATCATTATCCCTTTACATTAAAGAATGGGACAAACTTGTATATCGAAGATATGAATGCAATAACTGACAAAACATCTGTCTAACACATATTTTACTATAAAATATTCTTGACAAATATTCTTTATCTCTAGGCCTTTTAAAGAACTACAAGAATGTATGTGTTGACCAATATACATGGAAAATAAAATCCATTGATACCAAGTCATATCGGAATATAAAGATGACATAGATAATGATGAATGACAATTCGAACATACCTGAACAAGCCGAAGTGCATTCTTCTTCTTCACTTTCAATTACAGTGCAATTGTTGACAGTGTTACATTCCCTAGATCTTGTTCTTGATTCGTTCCCACATGTTCCCGAACAATTAGTCCAACTACTCCAAGTTCCATTAGCTATATATGTTATAAGCAAATTAAAAGATTTACGAAATACCAGATAAAGAATATTATTAGGATTTGCAGTAGAGCGGACAATTAAATACACGAGTGTGAGTGATTAGATACACACTTAACACATGCAGAACCCTGAACAAGTATCATTTTTGACAAAAAATACAGGGTAAATACACATAAGTACTTGTTCTTTTATAGTCAACCCCCTCGTCAACACATGTTATCCTAAATATGAATTTTAATGGCATTAAACATCTGTTGGGATAAGATGTTTAAATGTCTATTCATGCACGTCATATACACATTGGCATATCACGGTCGAATTTAAAGTTTTGCATTTGCAACCGTCCAGTCCCAAACTGTTTCAATAGGCCTAACATTCAGGATTAAACAAACTCATGACATTGAAACATTTTAGATATTGACAAAATTAGCATTTTCAACTGCTTGTACAATTCTTCTGCATATAAGTTATCATCATCCATTTACATTAAAGCATGGGACAAACTTGTATATCGAAGATATGAATGCAATAACTGACAAAACATCTGTCTAACACATATTTTACTATAAAATATTCTTGACAAATATTCTTTATCTCTAGGCCTTTTAAAGAACTACAAGAATGTATGTGTTGACCAATATACATGGAAAATAAAATCCATTGATACCAAGTCATATCGGAATATAAAGATGACATAGATAATGATGAATGACAAATCGAACATACCTGAACAAGCCGAAGTACATTCTTCTTCTTCACTTTCAATTACAGTGCAATTGTTGACAGTGTTACATTCCCTAGATCTTGTTCTTGATTCGTTCCCACATGTTCCCGAACAATTAGTCCAACTACTCCAAGTTCCATTAGCTATATATGTTATGAGCAAATTAAAAGATTTACGAAATACCAGATAAAGAATATTATTAGGATTTGCAGTAGAGCGGACAATTAAATACACGAGTGTGAGTAATTAGATACACACTTAACACATGCAGAACCCTGAACAAGTATCATTTTTGACAAAAAATACAGGGTAAATACACATAAGTACTTGTTCTTTTATAGTCAACCCCCTCGTCAACACATGTTATCCTAAATGTGAATTATAATGGCATTAAACATCAGCTGGGATAAGATGTTCAAATGTCTATTCATGCACGTCATATACACATTGGCATATCACGGTCGAATTTAAAGTTTTGCATTTGCAACCGTCCAGTCCCAAACTGTTCAATAGGCCTAACATTCAGGATTAAACAAACTAATAACATTGAAACATTTTAGATATTGACAAAATTAGCATTTTCAACTGCTTGTACAATTCGTCTCCATATAAGTTATCATTATCCCTTTACATTAAAGAATGGGACAAACTTGTATATCGAAGATATGAATGCAATAACTGACAAAACATCTGTCTAACACATATTTTACTATAAAATATTCTTGACAAATATTCTTTATCTCTAGGCCTTTTAAAGAACTACAAGAATGTATGTGTTGACCAATATACATGGAAAATAAAATCCATTGATACCAAGTCATATCGGAATATAAAGATGACATAGATAATGATGAATGACAATTCGAACATACCTGAACAAGCCGAAGTACATTCTTCTTCTTCACTTTCAATTACAGTGCAATTGTTGACAGTGTTACATTCCCTAGATCTTGTTCTTGATTCGTTCCCACATGTTCCAGAACAATTAGTCCAACTACTCCAAGTTCCATTAGCTATATATGTTATGAGCAAATTAAAAGATTTACGAAATACCAGATAAAGAATATTATTAGGATTTGCAGTAGAGCGGACAATTAAATACACGAGTGTGAGTAATTAGATACACACTTAACACATGCAGAACCCTGAACAAGTATCATTTTTGACAAAAAATACAGGGTAAATACACATAAGTACTTGTTCTTTTATAGTCAACCCCCTCGTCAACACATGTTATCCTAAATGTGAATTTTAATGGCATTAAACATCAGCTGGGATAAGATGTTCAAATGTCTATTCATGCACGTCATATACACATTGGCATATCACGGTCGAATTTAAAGTTTTGCATTTGCAACCGTCCAGTCCTAAACTGTTTCAATAGGCCTAACATTCAGGATTAAACAAACTAATAACATTGAAACATTTTAGATATTGACAAAATTAGCATTTTCAACTGCTTGTACAATTCGTCTCCATATAAGTTATCATTATCCCTTTACATTAAAGAATGGGACAAACTTGTATATCGAAGATATGAATGCAATAACTGACAAAACATCTGTCTAACACATATTTTACTATAAAATATTCTTGACAAATATTCTTTATCTCTAGGCCTTTTAAAGAACTACAAGAATGTATGTGTTGACCAATATACATGGAAAATAAAATCCATTGATACCAAGTCATATCGGAATATAAAGATGACATAGATAATGATGAATGACAATTCGAACATACCTGAACAAGCCGAAGTGCATTCTTCTTCTTCACTTTCAATTACAGTGCAATTGTTGACAGTGTTACATTCCCTAGATCTTGTTCTTGATTCGTTCCCACATGTTCCCGAACAATTAGTCCAACTACTCCAAGTTCCATTAGCTATATATGTTATAAGCAAATTAAAAGATTTACGAAATACCAGATAAAGAATATTATTAGGATTTGCAGTAGAGCGGACAATTAAATACACGAGTGTGAGTGATTAGATACACACTTAACACATGCAGAACCCTGAACAAGTATCATTTTTGACAAAAAATACAGGGTAAATACACATAAGTACTTGTTCTTTTATAGTCAACCCCCTCGTCAACACATGTTATCCTAAATATGAATTTTAATGGCATTAAACATCTGTTGGGATAAGATGTTTAAATGTCTATTCATGCACGTCATATACACATTGGCATATCACGGTCGAATTTAAAGTTTTGCATTTGCAACCGTCCAGTCCCAAACTGTTCAATAGGCCTAACATTCAGGATTAAACAAACTAATAACATTGAAACATTTTAGATATTGACAAAATTAGCATTTTCAACTGCTTGTACAATTCGTCTCCATATAAGTTATCATTATCCCTTTACATTAAAGAATGGGACAAACTTGTATATCGAAGATATGAATGCAATAACTGACAAAACATCTGTCTAACACATATTTTACTATAAAATATTCTTGACAAATATTCTTTATCTCTAGGCCTTTTAAAGAACTACAAGAATGTATGTGTTGACCAATATACATGGAAAATAAAATCCATTGATACCAAGTCATATCGGAATATAAAGATGACATAGATAATGATGAATGACAATTCGAACATACCTGAACAAGCCGAAGTACATTCTTCTTCTTCACTTTCAATTACAGTGCAATTGTTGACAGTGTTACATTCCCTAGATCTTGTTCTTGATTCGTTCCCACATGTTCCAGAACAATTAGTCCAACTACTCCAAGTTCCATTAGCTATATATGTTATGAGCAAATTAAAAGATTTACGAAATACCAGATAAAGAATATTATTAGGATTTGCAGTAGAGCGGACAATTAAATACACGAGTGTGAGTAATTAGATACACACTTAACACATGCAGAACCCTGAACAAGTATCATTTTTGACAAAAAATACAGGGTAAATACACATAAGTACTTGTTCTTTTATAGTCAACCCCCTCGTCAACACATGTTATCCTAAATGTGAATTTTAATGGCATTAAACATCAGCTGGGATAAGATGTTCAAATGTCTATTCATGCACGTCATATACACATTGGCATATCACGGTCGAATTTAAAGTTTTGCATTTGCAACCGTCCAGTCCTAAACTGTTTCAATAGGCCTAACATTCAGGATTAAACAAACTAATAACATTGAAACATTTTAGATATTGACAAAATTAGCATTTTCAACTGCTTGTACAATTCGTCTCCATATAAGTTATCATTATCCCTTTACATTAAAGAATGGGACAAACTTGTATATCGAAGATATGAATGCAATAACTGACAAAACATCTGTCTAACACATATTTTACTATAAAATATTCTTGACAAATATTCTTTATCTCTAGGCCTTTTAAAGAACTACAAGAATGTATGTGTTGACCAATATACATGGAAAATAAAATCCATTGATACCAAGTCATATCGGAATATAAAGATGACATAGATAATGATGAATGACAATTCGAACATACCTGAACAAGCCGAAGTGCATTCTTCTTCTTCACTTTCAATTACAGTGCAATTGTTGACAGTGTTACATTCCCTAGATCTTGTTCTTGATTCGTTCCCACATGTTCCCGAACAATTAGTCCAACTACTCCAAGTTCCATTAGCTATATATGTTATAAGCAAATTAAAAGATTTACGAAATACCAGATAAAGAATATTATTAGGATTTGCAGTAGAGCGGACAATTAAATACACGAGTGTGAGTGATTAGATACACACTTAACACATGCAGAACCCTGAACAAGTATCATTTTTGACAAAAAATACAGGGTAAATACACATAAGTACTTGTTCTTTTATAGTCAACCCCCTCGTCAACACATGTTATCCTAAATATGAATTTTAATGGCATTAAACATCTGTTGGGATAAGATGTTTAAATGTCTATTCATGCACGTCATATACACATTGGCATATCACGGTCGAATTTAAAGTTTTGCATTTGCAACCGTCCAGTCCCAAACTGTTTCAATAGGCCTAACATTCAGGATTAAACAAACTCATGACATTGAAACATTTTAGATATTGACAAAATTAGCATTTTCAACTGCTTGTACAATTCTTCTGCATATAAGTTATCATCATCCATTTACATTAAAGCATGGGACAAACTTGTATATCGAAGATATGAATGCAATAACTGACAAAACATCTGTCTAACACATATTTTACTATAAAATATTCTTGACAAATATTCTTTATCTCTAGGCCTTTTAAAGAACTACAAGAATGTATGTGTTGACCAATATACATGGAAAATAAAATCCATTGATACCAAGTCATATCGGAATATAAAGATGACATAGATAATGATGAATGACAATTCGAACATACCTGAACAAGCCGAAGTACATTCTTCTTCTTCACTTTCAATTACAGTGCAATTGTTGACAGTGTTACATTCCCTAGATCTTGTTCTTGATTCGTTCCCACATGTTCCCGAACAATTAGTCCAACTACTCCAAGTTCCATTAGCTATATATGTTATGAGCAAATTAAAAGATTTACGAAATACCAGATAAAGAATATTATTAGGATTTGCAGTAGAGCGGACAATTAAATACACGAGTGTGAGTAATTAGATACACACTTAACACATGCAGAACCCTGAACAAGTATCATTTTTGACAAAAAATACAGGGTAAATACACATAAGTACTTGTTCTTTTATAGTCAACCCCCTCGTCAACACATGTTATCCTAAATATGAATTTTAATGGCATTAAACATCAGTTGGGATAAGATGTTCAAATGTCTATTCATGCACGTCATATACACATTGGCATATCACGGTCGAATTTAAAGTTTTACATTTGCAACCGTCCAGTCCCAAACTGTTTCAATAGGCCTAACATTCAGGATTAAACAAACTCATGACATTGAAACATTTTAGATATTGACAAAATTAGCATTTTCAACTGCTTGTACAATTCTTCTGCATATAAGTTATCATCATCCATTTACATTAAAGCATGGGACAAACTTGTATATCGAAGATATGAATGCAATAACTGACAAAACATCTGTCTAACACATATTTTACTATAAAATATTCTTGACAAATATTCTTTATCTCTAGGCCTTTTAAAGAACTACAAGAATGTATGTGTTGACCAATATACATGGAAAATAAAATCCATTGATACCAAGTCATATCGGAATATAAAGATGACATAGATAATGATGAATGACAATTCGAACATACCTGAACAAGCCGAAGTACATTCTTCTTCTTCACTTTCAATTACAGTGCAATTGTTGACAGTGTTACATTCCCTAGATCTTGTTCTTGATTCGTTCCCACATGTTCCCGAACAATTAGTCCAACTACTCCAAGTTCCATTAGCTATATATGTTATGAGCAAATTAAAAGATTTACGAAATACCAGATAAAGAATATTATTAGGATTTGCAGTAGAGTGGACAATTAAATACACGAGTGTGAGTAATTAGATACACACTTAACACATGCAGAACCCTGAACAAGTATCATTTTTGACAAAGAATACAGGGTAAATACACATAAGTACTTGTTCTTTTATAGTCAACCCCCTCGTCAACACATGTTATCCTAAATGTGAATTTTAATGGCATTAAACATCAGCTGGGATAAGATGTTCAAATGTCTATTCATGCACGTCATATACACATTGGCATATCACGGTCGAATTTAAAGTTTTGCATTTGCAACCGTCCAGTCCCAAACTGTTTCAATAGGCCTAACATTCAGGATTAAACAAACTAATAACATTGAAACATTTTAGATATTGACAAAATTAGCATTTTCAACTGCTTGTACAATTCGTCTCCATATAAGTTATCATTATCCCTTTACATTAAAGAATGGGACAAACTTGTATATCGAAGATATGAATGCAATAACTGACAAAACATCTGTCTAACACATATTTTACTATAAAATATTCTTGACAAATATTCTTTATCTCTAGGCCTTTTAAAGAACTACAAGAATGTATGTGTTGACCAATATACATGGAAAATAAAATCCATTGATACCAAGTCATATCGGAATATAAAGATGACATAGATAATGATGAATGACAATTCGAACATACCTGAACAAGCCGAAGTACATTCTTCTTCTTCACTTTCAATTACAGTGCAATTGTTGACAGTGTTACATTCCCTAGATCTTGTTCTTGATTCGTTCCCACATGTTCCCGAACAATTAGTCCAACTACTCCAAGTTCCATTAGCTATATATGTTATAAGCAAATTAAAAGATTTACGAAATACCAGATAAAGAATATTATTAGGATTTGCAGTAGAGCGGACAATTAAATACACGAGTGTGAGTGATTAGATACACACTTAACACATGCAGAACCCTGAACAAGTATCATTTTTGACAAAAAATACAGGGTAAATACACATAAGTACTTGTTCTTTTATAGTCAACCCCCTCGTCAACACATGTTATCCTAAATATGAATTTTAATGGCATTAAACATCTGTTGGGATAAGATGTTTAAATGTCTATTCATGCACGTCATATACACATTGGCATATCACGGTCGAATTTAAAGTTTTGCATTTGCAACCGTCCAGTCCCAAACTGTTTCAATAGGCCTAACATTCAGGATTAAACAAACTCATGACATTGAAACATTTTAGATATTGACAAAATTAGCATTTTCAACTGCTTGTACAATTCTTCTGCATATAAGTTATCATCATCCATTTACATTAAAGCATGGGACAAACTTGTATATCGAAGATATGAATGCAATAACTGACAAAACATCTGTCTAACACATATTTTACTATAAAATATTCTTGACAAATATTCTTTATCTCTAGGCCTTTTAAAGAACTACAAGAATGTATGTGTTGACCAATATACATGGAAAATAAAATCCATTGATACCAAGTCATATCGGAATATAAAGATGACATAGATAATGATGAATGACAATTCGAACATACCTGAACAAGCCGAAGTACATTCTTCTTCTTCACTTTCAATTACAGTGCAATTGTTGACAGTGTTACATTCCCTAGATCTTGTTCTTGATTCGTTCCCACATGTTCCCGAACAATTAGTCCAACTACTCCAAGTTCCATTAGCTATATATGTTATGAGCAAATTAAAAGATTTACGAAATACCAGATAAAGAATATTATTAGGATTTGCAGTAGAGCGGACAATTAAATACACGAGTGTGAGTAATTAGATACACACTTAACACATGCAGAACCCTGAACAAGTATCATTTTGGACAAAAAATACAGGGTAAATACACATAAGTACTTGTTCTTTTATAGTCAACCCCCTCGTCAACACATGTTATCCTAAATGTGAATTTTAATGGCATTAAACATCAGCTGGGATAAGATGTTCAAATGTCTATTCATGCACGTCATATACACATTGGCATATCACGGTCGAATTTAAAGTTTTGCATTTGCAACCGTCCAGTCCCAAACTGTTTCAATAGGCCTAACATTCAGGATTAAACAAACTAATAACATTGAAACATTTTAGATATTGACAAAATTAGCATTTTCAACTGCTTGTACAATTCGTCTCCATATAAGTTATCATTATCCCTTTACATTAAAGAATGGGACAAACTTGTATATCGAAGATATGAATGCAATAACTGACAAAACATCTGTCTAACACATATTTTACTATAAAATATTCTTGACAAATATTCTTTATCTCTAGGCCTTTTAAAGAACTACAAGAATGTATGTGTTGACCAATATACATGGAAAATAAAATCCATTGATACCAAGTCATATCGGAATATAAAGATGACATAGATAATGATGAATGACAATTCGAACATACCTGAACAAGCCGAAGTACATTCTTCTTCTTCACTTTCAATTACAGTGCAATTGTTGACAGTGTTACATTCCCTAGATCTTGTTCTTGATTCGTTCCCACATGTTCCCGAACAATTAGTCCAACTACTCCAAGTTCCATTAGCTATATATGTTATAAGCAAATTAAAAGATTTACGAAATACCAGATAAAGAATATTATTAGGATTTGCAGTAGAGCGGACAATTAAATACACGAGTGTGAGTGATTAGATACACACTTAACACATGCAGAACCCTGAACAAGTATCATTTTTGACAAAAAATACAGGGTAAATACACATAAGTACTTGTTCTTTTATAGTCAACCCCCTCGTCAACACATGTTATCCTAAATATGAATTTTAATGGCATTAAACATCTGTTGGGATAAGATGTTTAAATGTCTATTCATGCACGTCATATACACATTGGCATATCACGGTCGAATTTAAAGTTTTGCATTTGCAACCGTCCAGTCCCAAACTGTTTCAATAGGCCTAACATTCAGGATTAAACAAACTCATGACATTGAAACATTTTAGATATTGACAAAATTAGCATTTTCAACTGCTTGTACAATTCTTCTGCATATAAGTTATCATCATCCATTTACATTAAAGCATGGGACAAACTTGTATATCGAAGATATGAATGCAATAACTGACAAAACATCTGTCTAACACATATTTTACTATAAAATATTCTTGACAAATATTCTTTATCTCTAGGCCTTTTAAAGAACTACAAGAATGTATGTGTTGACCAATATACATGGAAAATAAAATCCATTGATACCAAGTCATATCGGAATATAAAGATGACATAGATAATGATGAATGACAATTCGAACATACCTGAACAAGCCGAAGTACATTCTTCTTCTTCACTTTCAATTACAGTGCAATTGTTGACAGTGTTACATTCCCTAGATCTTGTTCTTGATTCGTTCCCACATGTTCCCGAACAATTAGTCCAACTACTCCAAGTTCCATTAGCTATATATGTTATGAGCAAATTAAAAGATTTACGAAATACCAGATAAAGAATATTATTAGGATTTGCAGTAGAGCGGACAATTAAATACACGAGTGTGAGTAATTAGATACACACTTAACACATGCAGAACCCTGAACAAGTATCATTTTTGACAAAAAATACAGGGTAAATACACATAAGTACTTGTTCTTTTATAGTCAACCCCCTCGTCAACACATGTTATCCTAAATATGAATTTTAATGGCATCAAACATCAGTTGGGATTAGATGTTCAAATGTCTATTCATGCACGTCATATACACATTGGCATATCACGGTCGAATTTAAAGTTTTACATTTGCAACCGTCCAGTCCCAAACTGTTTCAATAGGCCTAACATTCAGGATTAAACAAACTCATGACATTGAAACATTTTAGATATTGACAAAATTAGCATTTTCAACTGCTTGTACAATTCTTCTGCATATAAGTTATCATCATCCATTTACATTAAAGCATGGGACAAACTTGTATATCGAAGATATGAATGCAATAACTGACAAAACATCTGTCTAACACATATTTTACTATAAAATATTCTTGACAAATATTCTTTATCTCTAGGCCTTTTAAAGAACTACAAGAATGTATGTGTTGACCAATATACATGGAAAATAAAATCCATTGATACCAAGTCATATCGGAATATAAAGATGACATAGATAATGATGAATGACAATTCGAACATACCTGAACAAGCCGAAGTACATTCTTCTTCTTCACTTTCAATTACAGTGCAATTGTTGACAGTGTTACATTCCCTAGATCTTGTTCTTGATTCGTTCCCACATGTTCCCGAACAATTAGTCCAACTACTCCAAGTTCCATTAGCTATATATGTTATGAGCAAATTAAAAGATTTACGAAATACCAGATAAAGAATATTATTAGGATTTGCAGTAGAGCGGACAATTAAATACACGAGTGTGAGTAATTAGATACACACTTAACACATGCAGAACCCTGAACAAGTATCATTTTTGACAAAAAATACAGGGTAAATACACATAAGTACTTGTTCTTTTATAGTCAACCCCCTCGTCAACACATGTTATCCTAAATGTGAATTTTAATGGCATTAAACATCAGCTGGGATAAGATGTTCAAATGTCTATTCATGCACGTCATATACACATTGGCATATCACGGTCGAATTTAAAGTTTTGCATTTGCAACCGTCCAGTCCCAAACTGTTTCAATAGGCCTAACATTCAGGATTAAACAAACTAATAACATTGAAACATTTTAGATATTGACAAAATTAGCATTTTCAACTGCTTGTACAATTCGTCTCCATATAAGTTATCATTATCCCTTTACATTAAAGAATGGGACAAACTTGTATATCGAAGATATGAATGCAATAACTGACAAAACATCTGTCTAACACATATTTTACTATAAAATATTCTTGACAAATATTCTTTATCTCTAGGCCTTTTAAAGAACTACAAGAATGTATGTGTTGACCAATATACATGGAAAATAAAATCCATTGATACCAAGTCATATCGGAATATAAAGATGACATAGATAATGATGAATGACAATTCGAACATACCTGAACAAGCCGAAGTACATTCTTCTTCTTCACTTTCAATTACAGTGCAATTGTTGACAGTGTTACATTCCCTAGATCTTGTTCTTGATTCGTTCCCACATGTTCCCGAACAATTAGTCCAACTACTCCAAGTTCCATTAGCTATATATGTTATAAGCAAATTAAAAGATTTACGAAATACCAGATAAAGAATATTATTAGGATTTGCAGTAGAGCGGACAATTAAATACACGAGTGTGAGTGATTAGATACACACTTAACACATGCAGAACCCTGAACAAGTATCATTTTTGACAAAAAATACAGGGTAAATACACATAAGTACTTGTTCTTTTATAGTCAACCCCCTCGTCAACACATGTTATCCTAAATATGAATTTTAATGGCATTAAACATCTGTTGGGATAAGATGTTTAAATGTCTATTCATGCACGTCATATACACATTGGCATATCACGGTCGAATTTAAAGTTTTGCATTTGCAACCGTCCAGTCCCAAACTGTTTCAATAGGCCTAACATTCAGGATTAAACAAACTCATGACATTGAAACATTTTAGATATTGACAAAATTAGCATTTTCAACTGCTTGTACAATTCTTCTGCATATAAGTTATCATCATCCATTTACATTAAAGAATGGGACAAACTTGTATATCGAAGATATGAATGCAATAACTGACAAAACATCTGTCTAACACATATTTTACTATAAAATATTCTTGACAAATATTCTTTATCTCTAGGCCTTTTAAAGAACTACAAGAATGTATGTGTAGACCAATATACATGGAAAATAAAATCCATTGATACCAAGTCATATCGGAATATAAAGATGACATAGATAATGATGAATGACAATTCGAACATACCTGAACAAGCCGAAGTACATTCTTCTTCTTCACTTTCAATTACAGTGCAATTGTTGACAGTGTTACATTCCCTAGATCTTGTTCTTGATTCGTTCCCACATGTTCCAGAACAATTAGTCCAACTACTCCAAGTTCCATTAGCTATATACGTTATGAGCAAATTAAAAGATTTACGAAATACCAGATAAAGAATATTATTAGGATTTGCAGTAGAGCGGACAATTAAATACACGAGTGTGAGTAATTAGATACACACTTAACACATGCAGAACCCTGCACAAGTATCATTTTTGACAATAAATACAGGGTAAATACACATAAGTACTTGTTCTTTTATAGTCAACCCCCTCGTCAACACATGTTATCCTAAATATGAATTTTAATGGCATTAAACATCTGTTGGGATAAGATGTTCAAATGTCTATTCATGCACGTCATATACACATTGGCATATCACGGTCGAATTTAAAGTTTTGCATTTGCAACCGTCCAGTCCCAAACTGTTTCAATAGGCCTAACATTCAGGATTAAACAAACTCATGACATTGAAACATTTTAGATATTGACAAAATTAGCATTTTCAACTGCTTGTACAATTCTTCTCCATATAAGTTATCATCGTCCCTTTACATTAAAGAATGGGACAAACTTGTATATCGAAGATATGAATGCAATAACTGACAAAACATCTGTCTAACACATATTTTACTATAAAATATTCTTGACAAATATTCTTTATCTCTAGGCCTTTTAAAGAACTACAAGAATGTATGTGTTGACCGATATACAAGGAAAATAATATCCATTGATACCAAGTCATATCGGAATATAAAGATGACATAGATAATGATGAATGACAATTCGAACATACCTGAACAAGCCGAAGTACATTCTTCTTCTTCACTTTCATTTACAGTGCAATTGTTGACAGTGTTACATTCCCTAGATCTTGTTCTTGATTCGTTCCCACATGTTCCAGAACAATTAGTCCAACTACTCCAAGTTCCATTAGCTATATATGTTATGAGCAAATTAAAAGATTTACGAAATACCAGATAAAGAATATTATCAGGATTTGCAGTAGAGCGGACAATTAAATACACGAGTGTGAGTAATTAGATACACACTTAACACATGCAGAACCCTGAACAAGTATCATTTTTGACAAAAAATACAGGGTAAATACACATAAGTACTTGTTCTTTTATAGTCAACCCCCTCGTCAACACATGTTATCCTAAATATGAATTTTAATGGCATTAAACATCAGTTGGGATAAGATGTTCAAATGTCTATTCATGCACGTCATATACACATTGGCATATCACGGTCGAATTTAAAGTTTTACATTTGCAACCGTCCAGTCCCAAACTGTTTCAATAGGCCTAACATTCAGGATTAAACAAACTCATAACATTGAAACATTTTAGATATTGACAAAATTAGCATTTTCAACTGCTTGTACAATTCGTCTCCATATAAGTTATCATCATCCCTTTACATTAAAGAATGGGACAAACTTGTATATCGAAGATATGAATGCAATAACTGACAAAACATCTGTCTAACACATATTTTACTATAAAATATTCTTGACAAATATTCTTTATCTCTAGGCCTTTTAAAGAACTACAAGAATGTATGTGTTGACCAATATACATGGAAAATAAAATCCATTGATACCAAGTCATATCGGAATATAAAGATGACATAGATAATGATGAATGACAATTCGAACATACCTGAACAAGCCGAAGTACATTCTTCTTCTTCACTTTCAATTACAGTGCAATTGTTGACAGTGTTACATTCCCTAGATCTTGTTCTTGATTCGTTCCCACATGTTCCCGAACAATTAGTCCAACTACTCCAAGTTCCATTAGCTATATAAGTTATGAGCAAATTAAAAGATTTACGAAATACCAGATAAAGAATATTATTAGGATTTGCAGTAGAGCGGACAATTAAATACACGAGTGTGAGTAATTAGATACACACTTAACACATGCAGAATCCTGAACAAGTATCATTTTTGACAATAAATACAGGGTAAATACACATAAGTACTTGTTCTTTTATAGTCAACCCCCTCGTCAACACATGTTATCCTAAATATGAATTTTAATGGCATTAAACATCTGTTGGGATAAGATGTTCAAATGTCTATTCATGCACGTCATATACACATTGGCATATTACGGTCGAATTTAAAGTTTTGCATTTGCAACCGTCCAGTCCCAAACTGTTTCAATAGGCCTAACATTCAGGATTAAACAAACTCATGACATTGAAACATTTTAGATATTGACAAAATTAGCATTTTCAACTGCTTGTACAATTCTTCTCCATATAAGTTATCATCATCCCTTTACATTAAAGAATGGGACAAACTTGTATATCGAAGATATGAATGCAATAACTGACAAAACATCTGTCTAACACATATTTTACTATAAAATATTCTTGACAAATATTCTTTATCTCTAGGCCTTTTAAAGAACTACAAGAATGTATGTGTTGACCAATATACATGGAAAATAAAATCCATTGATACCAAGTCATATCGGAATATAAAGATGACATAGATAATGATGAATGACAATTCGAACATACCTGAACAAGCCGAAGTACATTCTTCTTCTTCACTTTCAATTACAGTGCAATTGTTGACAGTGTTACATTCCCTAGATCTTGTTCTTGATTCGTTCCCACATGTTCCCGAACAATTAGTCCAACTACTCCAAGTTCCATTAGCTATATATGTTATGAGCAAATTAAAAGATTTACGAAATACCAGATAAAGAATATTATTAGGATTTGCAGTAGAGCGGACAATTAAATACACGAGTGTGAGTAATTAGATACACACTTAACACATGCAGAACCCTGAACAAGTATCATTTTTGACAAAAAATACAGGGTAAATACACATAAGTACTTGTTCTTTTATAGTCAACCCCCTCGTCAACACATGTTATCCTAAATATGAATTTTAATGGCATTAAACATCAGTTGGGATAAGATGTTCAAATGTCTATTCATGCACGTCATATACACATTGGCATATCACGGTCGAATTTAAAGTTTTACATTTGCAACCGTCCAGTCCCAAACTGTTTCAATAGGCCTAACATTCAGGATTAAACAAACTCATAACATTGAAACATTTTAGATATTGACAAAATTAGCATTTTCAACTGCTTGTACAATTCGTCTCCATATAAGTTATCATCATCCCTTTACATTTAAGAATGGGACAAACTTGTATATCGAAGACATGAATGCAATAACTGACAAAACATCTGTCTAACACATATTTTACTATAAAATATTCTTGACAAATATTCTTTATCTCTAGGCCTTTTAAAGAACTACAAGAATGTATGTGTTGACCAATATACATGGAAAATAAAATCCATTGATACCAAGTCATATCGGAATATAAAGATGACATAGATAATGATGAATGACAAATCGAACATACCTGAACAAGCCGAAGTACATTCTTCTTCTTCACTTTCAATTACAGTGCAATTGTTGACAGTGTTACATTCCCTAGATCTTGTTCTTGATTCGTTCCCACATGTTCCCGAACAATTAGTCCAACTACTCCAAGTTCCATTAGCTATATATGTTATGAGCAAATTAAAAGATTTACGAAATACCAGATAAAGAATATTATTAGGATTTGCAGTAGAGCGGACAATTAAATACACGAGTGTGAGTAATTAGATACACACTTAACACATGCAGAACCCTGAACAAGTATCATTTTTGACAAAAAATACAGGGTAAATACACATAAGTACTTGTTCTTTTATAGTCCACCCCCTCGTCAACACATGTTATCCTAAATATGAATTTTAATTGCATTAAACATCAGTTGGGATAAGATGTTCAAATGTCTATTCATGCACGTCATATACACATTGGCATATCACGGTCGAATTTAAAGTTTTACATTTGCAACCGTCCAGTCCCAAACTGTTTCAATAGGCCTAACATTCAGGATTAAACAAACTCATAACATTGAAACATTTTAGATATTGACAAAATTAGCATTTTCAACTGCTTGTACAATTCGTCTCCATATAAGTTATCATCATCCCTTTACATTAAAGAATGGGACAACTTGTATATCGAAGATATGAATGCAATAACTGACAAAACATCTGTCTAACACATATTTTACTATAAAATATTCTTGACAAATATTCTTTATCTCTAGGCCTTTTAAAGAACTACAAGAATGTATGTGTTGACCAATATACATGGAAAATAAAATCCATTGATACCAAGTCATATCGGAATATAAAGATGACATAGATAATGATGAATGACAATTCGAACATACCTGAACAAGCCGAAGTACATTCTTCTTCTTCACTTTCAATTACAGTGCAATTGTTGACAGTGTTACATTCCCTAGATCTTGTTCTTGATTCGTTCCCACATGTTCCCGAACAATTAGTCCAACTACTCCAAGTTCCATTAGCTATATATGTTATGAGCAAATTAAAAGATTTACGAAATACCAGATAAAGAATATTATTAGGATTTGCAGTAGAGCGGACAATTAAATACACGAGTGTGAGTAATTAGATACACACTTAACACATGCAGAACCCTGAACAAGTATCATTTTTGACAAAAAATACAGGGTAAATACACATAAGTACTTGTTCTTTTATAGTCAACCCCCTCGTCAACACATGTTATCCTAAATATGAATTTTAATGGCATTAAACATCAGTTGGGATAAGATGTTCAAATGTCTATTCATGCACGTCATATACACATTGGCATATCACGGTCGAATTTAAAGTTTTACATTTGCAACCGTCCAGTCCCAAACTGGTTCAATAGGCCTAACATTCAGGATAAACAAACTCATCACATTGAAACATTTTAGATATTGACAAAATTAGCATTTTCAACTGCTTGTACAATTCGTCTCCATATAAGTTATCATCATCCCTTTACATTTAAGAATGGGACAAACTTGTATATCGAAGACATGAATGCAATAACTGACAAAACATCTGTCTAACACATATTTTACTATAAAATATTCTTGACAAATATTCTTTATCTCTAGGCCTTTTAAAGAACTACAAGAATGTATGTGTTGACCAATATACATGGAAAATAAAATCCATTGATACCAAGTCATATCGGAATATAAAGATGACATAGATAATGATGAATGACAAATCGAACATACCTGAACAAGCCGAAGTACATTCTTCTTCTTCACTTTCAATTACAGTGCAATTGTTGACAGTGTTACATTCCCTAGATCTTGTTCTTGATTCGTTCCCACATGTTCCCGAACAATTAGTCCAACTACTCCAAGTTCCATTAGCTATATATGTTATGAGCAAATTAAAAGATTTACGAAATACCAGATAAAGAATATTATTAGGATTTGCAATAGAGCGGACAATTAAATACACGAGTGTGAGTAATTAGATACACACTTAACACATCCAGAACAATGAACAAGTATCATTTTTGACAAAAAATACAGGGTAAATACACATAAGTACTTGTTCTTTTATAGTCAACCCCCTCGTCAACACATGTTATCCTAAATATGAATTTTAATGGCATTAAACATCAGTTGGGATAAGATGTTCAAATGTCTATTCATGCACGTCATATACACATTGGCATATCACGGTCGAATTTAAAGTTTTACATTTGCAACCGTCCAGTCCCAAACTGTTTCAATAGGCCTAACATTCAGGATTAAACAAACTCATAACATTGAAACATTTTAGATATTGACAAAATTAGCATTTTCAACTGCTTGTACAATTCGTCTCCATATAAGTTATCATCATCCCTTTACATTAAAGAATGGGACAAACTTGTATATCGAAGATATGAATGCAATAACTGACAAAACATCTGTCTAACACATATTTTACTATAAAATATTCTTGACAAATATTCTTTATCTCTAGGCCTTTTAAAGAACTACAAGAATGTATGTGTTGACCAATATACATGGAAAATAAAATCCATTGATACCAAGTCATATCGGAATATAAAGATGACATAGATAATGATGAATGACAATTCGAACATACCTGAACAAGCCGAAGTACATTCTTCTTCTTCACTTTCAATTACAGTGCAATTGTTGACAGTGTTACATTCCCTAGATCTTGTTCTTGATTCGTTCCCACATGTTCCCGAACAATTAGTCCAACTACTCCAAGTTCCATTAGCTATATATGTTATGAGCAAATTAAAAGATTTACGAAATACCAGATAAAGAATATTATTAGGATTTGCAGTAGAGCGGACAATTAAATACACGAGTGTGAGTAATTAGATACACACTTAACACATGCAGAACCCTGAACAAGTATCATTTTTGACAAAAAATACAGGGTAAATACACATAAGTACTTGTTCTTTTATAGTCAACCCCCTCGTCAACACATGTTATCCTAAATATGAATTTTAATGGCATTAAACATCAGTTGGGATAAGATGTTCAAATGTCTATTCATGCACGTCATATACACACATTGGCATATCACGGTCGAATTTAAAGTTTTACATTTGCAACCGTCCAGTCCCAAACTGTTTCAATAGGCCTAACATTCAGGATTAAACAAACTCATAACATTGAAACATTTTAGATATTGACAAAATTAGCATTTTCAACTGCTTGTACAATTCGTCTCCATATAAGTTATCATCATCCCTTTACATTAAAGAATGGGACAAACTTGTATATCGAAGATATGAATGCAATAACTGACAAAACATCTGTCTAACACATATTTTACTATAAAATATTCTTGACAAATATTCTTTATCTCTAGGCCTTTTAAAGAACTACAAGAATGTATGTGTTGACCAATATACATGGAAAATAAAATCCATTGATACCAAGTCATATCGGAATATAAAGATGACATAGATAATGATGAATGACAATTCGAACATACCTGAACAAGCCGAAGTACATTCTTCTTCTTCACTTTCAATTACAGTGCAATTGTTGACAGTGTTACATTCCCTAGATCTTGTTCTTGATTCGTTCCCACATGTTCCCGAACAATTAGTCCAACTACTCCAAGTTCCATTAGCTATATATGTTATGAGCAAATTAAAAGATTTACGAAATACCAGATAAAGAATATTATTAGGATTTGCAGTAGAGCGGACAATTAAATACACGAGTGTGAGTAATTAGATACACACTTAACACATACAGAACCCTGAACAAGTATCATTTTTGACAAAAAATACAGGGTAAATACACATAAGTACTTGTTCTTTTATAGTCAACCCCCTCGTCAACACATGTTATCCTAAATATGAATTTTAATGGCATTAAACATCAGTTGGGATAAGATGTTCAAATGTCTATTCATGCACGTCATATATACACATTGGCATATCACGGTCGAATTTAAAGTTTTACATTTGCAACCGTCCAGTCCCAAACTGTTTCAATAGGCCTAACATTCAGGATTAAACAAACTCATAACATTGAAACATTTTAGATATTGACAAAATTAGCATTTTCAACTGCTTGTACAATTCGTCTCCATATAAGTTATCATCATCCCTTTACATTAAAGAATGGGACAAACTTGTATATCGAAGATATGAATGCAATAACTGACAAAACATCTGTCTAACACATATTTTACTATAAAATATTCTTGACAAATATTCTTTATCTCTAGGCCTTTTAAAGAACTACAAGAATGTATGTGTTGACCAATATACATGGAAAATAAAATCCATTGATACCAAGTCATATCGGAATATAAAGATGACATAGATAATGATGAATGACAATTCGAACATACCTGAACAAGCCGAAGTACATTCTTCTTCTTCACTTTCAATTACAGTGCAATTGTTGACAGTGTTACATTCCCTAGATCTTGTTCTTGATTCGTTCCCACATGTTCCCGAACAATTAGTCCAACTACTCCAAGTTCCATTAGCTATATACGTTATGAGCAAATTAAAAGATTTACGAAATACCAGATAAAGAATATTATTAGGATTTGCAGTAGAGCGGACAATTAAATACACGAGTGTGAGTAATTAGATACACACTTAACACATGCAGAATCCTGAACAAGTATCATTTTTGACAATAAATACAGGGTAAATACACATAAGTACTTGTTCTTTTATAGTCAACCCCCTCGTCAACACATGTTATCCTAAATATGAATTTTAATGGCATTAAACATCAGTTGGGATAAGATGTTCAAATGTCTATTCATGCACGTCATATACACATTGGCATATCACGGTCGAATTTAAAGTTTTACATTTGCAACCGTCCAGTCCCAAACTGTTTCAATAGGCCTAACATTCAGGATTAAACAAACTCATAACATTGAAACATTTTAGATATTGACAAAATTAGCATTTTCAACTGCTTGTACAATTCGTCTCCATATAAGTTATCATCATCCCTTTACATTAAAGAATGGGACAAACTTGTATATCGAAGATATGAATGCAATAACTGACAAAACATCTGTCTAACACATATTTTACTATAAAATATTCTTGACAAATATTCTTTATCTCTAGGCCTTTTAAAGAACTACAAGAATGTATGTGTTGACCAATATACATGGAAAATAAAATCCATTGATACCAAGTCATATCGGAATATAAAGATGACATAGATAATGATGAATGACAATTCGAACATACCTGAACAAGCCGAAGTACATTCTTCTTCTTCACTTTCAATTACAGTGCAATTGTTGACAGTGTTACATTCCCTAGATCTTGTTCTTGATTCGTTCCCACATGTTCCCGAACAATTAGTCCAACTACTCCAAGTTCCATTAGCTATATATGTTATGAGCAAATTAAAAGATTTACGAAATACCAGATAAAGAATATTATTAGGATTTGCAGTAGAGCGGACAATTAAATACACGAGTGTGAGTAATTAGATACACACTTAACACATGCAGAACCCTGAACAAGTATCATTTTTGACAAAAAATACAGGGTAAATACACATAAGTACTTGTTCTTTTATAGTCAACCCCCTCGTCAACACATGTTATCCTAAATATGAATTTTAATGGCATTAAACATCAGTTGGGATAAGATGTTCAAATGTCTATTCATGCACGTCATATACACATTGGCATATCACGGTCGAATTTAAAGTTTTACATTTGCAACCGTCCAGTCCCAAACTGTTTCAATAGGCCTAACATTCAGGATTAAACAAACTCATAACATTGAAACATTTTAGATATTGACAAAATTAGCATTTTCAACTGCTTGTACAATTCGTCTCCATATAAGTTATCATCATCCCTTTACATTAAAGAATGGGACAAACTTGTATATCGAAGATATGAATGCAATAACTGACAAAACATCTGTCTAACACATATTTTACTATAAAATATTCTTGACAAATATTCTTTATCTCTAGGCCTTTTAAAGAACTACAAGAATGTATGTGTTGACCAATATACATGGAAAATAAAATCCATTGATACCAAGTCATATCGGAATATAAAGATGACATAGATAATGATGAATGACAATTCGAACATACCTGAACAAGCCGAAGTACATTCTTCTTCTTCACTTTCAATTACAGTGCAATTGTTGACAGTGTTACATTCCCTAGATCTTGTTCTTGATTCGTTCCCACATGTTCCCGAACAATTAGTCCAACTACTCCAAGTTCCATTAGCTATATATGTTATGAGCAAATTAAAAGATTTACGAAATACCAGATAAAGAATATTATTAGGATTTGCAGTAGAGCGGACAATTAAATACACGAGTGTGAGTAATTAGATACACACTTAACACATCCAGAACAATGAACAAGTATCATTTTTGACAAAAAATACAGGGTAAATACACATAAGTACTTGTTCTTTTATAGTCAACCCCCTCGTCAACACATGTTATCCTAAATATGAATTTTAATGGCATTAAACATCAGTTGGGATAAGATGTTCAAATGTCTATTCATGCACGTCATATACACATTGGCATATCACGGTCGAATTTAAAGTTTTACATTTGCAACCGTCCAGTCCCAAACTGTTTCAATAGGCCTAACATTCAGGATTAAACAAACTCATAACATTGAAACATTTTAGATATTGACAAAATTAGCATTTTCAACTGCTTGTACAATTCGTCTCCATATAAGTTATCATCATCCCTTTACATTAAAGAATGGGACAAACTTGTATATCGAAGATATGAATGCAATAACTGACAAAACATCTGTCTAACACATATTTTACTATAAAATATTCTTGACAAATATTCTTTATCTCTAGGCCTTTTAAAGAACTACAAGAATGTATGTGTTGACCAATATACATGGAAAATAAAATCCATTGATACCAAGTCATATCGGAATATAAAGATGACATAGATAATGATGAATGACAATTCGAACATACCTGAACAAGCCGAAGTACATTCTTCTTCTTCACTTTCAATTACAGTGCAATTGTTGACAGTGTTACATTCCCTAGATCTTGTTCTTGATTCGTTCCCACATGTTCCCGAACAATTAGTCCAACTACTCCAAGTTCCATTAGCTATATATGTTATGAGCAAATTAAAAGATTTACGAAATACCAGATAAAGAATATTATTAGGATTTGCAGTAGAGCGGACAATTAAATACACGAGTGTGAGTAATTAGATACACACTTAACACATGCAGAACCCTGAACAAGTATCATTTTTGACAAAAAATACAGGGTAAATACACATAAGTACTTGTTCTTTTATAGTCAACCCCCTCGTCAACACATGTTATCCTAAATATGAATTTTAATGGCATTAAACATCAGTTGGGATAAGATGTTCAAATGTCTATTCATGCACGTCATATACACATTGGCATATCACGGTCGAATTTAAAGTTTTACATTTGCAACCGTCCAGTCCCAAACTGTTTCAATAGGCCTAACATTCAGGATTAAACAAACTCATAACATTGAAACATTTTAGATATTGACAAAATTAGCATTTTCAACTGCTTGTACAATTCGTCTCCATATAAGTTATCATCATCCCTTTACATTAAAGAATGGGACAAACTTGTATATCGAAGATATGAATGCAATAACTGACAAAACATCTGTCTAACACATATTTTACTATAAAATATTCTTGACAAATATTCTTTATCTCTAGGCCTTTTAAAGAACTACAAGAATGTATGTGTTGACCAATATACATGGAAAATAAAATCCATTGATACCAAGTCATATCGGAATAAAAAGATGACATAGATAATGATGAATGACAATTCGAACATACCTGAACAAGCCGAAGTACATTCTTCTTCTTCACTTTCAATTACAGTGCAATTGTTGACAGTGTTACATTCCCTAGATCTTGTTCTTGATTCGTTCCCACATGTTCCCGAACAATTAGTCCAACTACTCCAAGTTCCATTAGCTATATATGTTATGAGCAAATTAAAAGATTTACGAAATACCAGATAAAGTATATTATTAGGATTTGCAGTAGAGCGGACAATTAAATACACGAGTGTGAGTAATTAGATACACACTTAACACATCCAGAACAATGAACAAGTATCATTTTTGACAAAAAATACAGGGTAAATACACATAAGTACTTGTTCTTTTATAGTCAACCCCCTCGTCAACACATGTTATCCTAAATATGAATTTTAATGGCATTAAACATCAGTTGGGATAAGATGTTCAAATGTCTATTCATGCACGTCATATACACATTGGCATATCACGGTCGAATTTAAAGTTTTACATTTGCAACCGTCCAGTCCCAAACTGTTTCAATAGGCCTAACATTCAGGATTAAACAAACTCATAACATTGAAACATTTTAGATATTGACAAAATTAGCATTTTCAACTGCTTGTACAATTCGTCTCCATATAAGTTATCATCATCCCTTTACATTAAAGAATGGGACAAACTTGTATATCGAAGATATGAATGCAATAACTGACAAAACATCTGTCTAACACATATTTTACTATAAAATATTCTTGACAAATATTCTTTATCTCTAGGCCTTTTAAAGAACTACAAGAATGTATGTGTTGACCAATATACATGGAAAATAAAATCCATTGATACCAAGTCATATCGGAATATAAAGATGACATAGATAATGATGAATGACAATTCGAACATACCTGAACAAGCCGAAGTACATTCTTCTTCTTCACTTTCAATTACAGTGCAATTGTTGACAGTGTTACATTCCCTAGATCTTGTTCTTGATTCGTTCCCACATGTTCCAGAACAATTAGTCCAACTACTCCAAGTTCCATTAGCTATATATGTTATGAGCAAATTAAAAGATTTACGAAATACCAGATAAAGAATATTATTAGGATTTGCAGTAGAGCGGACAATTAAATACACGAGTGTGAGTAATTAGATACACACTTAACACATGCAGAACCCTGAACAAGTATCATTTTTGACAATAAATACAGGGTAAATACACATAAGTACTTGTTCTTTTATAGTCAACCCCCTCGTCAACACATGTTATCCTAAATATGAATTTTAATGGCATTAAACATCTGTTGGGATAAGATGTTTAAATGTCTATTCATGCACGTCATATACACATTGGCATATCACGGTCGAATTTAAAGTTTTGCATTTGCAACCGTCCAGTCCCAAACTGTTTCAATAGGCCTAACATTCAGGATTAAACAAACTCATGACATTGAAACATTTTAGATATTGACAAAATTAGCATTTTCAACTGCTTGTACAATTCTTCTCCATATAAGTTATCATCATCCCTTTACATTAAAGAATGGGACAAACTTGTATATCGAAGATATGAATGCAATAACTGACAAAACATCTGTCTAACACATATTTTACTATAAAATATTCTTGACAAATATTCTTTATCTCTAGGCCTTTTAAAGAACTACAAGAATGTATGTGTTGACCAATATACATGGAAAATAAAATCCATTGATACCAAGTCATATCGGAATATAAAGATGACATAGATAATGATGAATGACAATTCGAACATACCTGAACAAGCCGAAGTACATTCTTCTTCTTCACTTTCAATTACAGTGCAATTGTTGACAGTGTTACATTCCCTAGATCTTGTTCTTGATTCGTTCCCACATGTTCCCGAACAATTAGTCCAACTACTCCAAGTTCCATTAGCTATATATGTTATGAGCAAATTAAAAGATTTACGAAATACCAGATAAAGAATATTATTAGGATTTGCAGTAGAGCGGACAATTAAATACACGAGTGTGAGTAATTAGATACACACTTAACACATGCAGAACCCTGAACAAGTATCATTTTTGACAAAAAATACAGGGTAAATACACATAAGTACTTGTTCTTTTATAGTCAACCCCCTCGTCAACACATGTTATCCTAAATATGAATTTTAATGGCATTAAACATCAGTTGGGACAAGATGTTCAAATGTCTATTCATGCACGTCATATACACATTGGCATATCACGGTCGAATTTAAAGTTTTACATTTGCAACCGTCCAGTCCCAAACTGTTTCAATAGGCCTAACATTCAGGATTAAACAAACTCATAACATTGAAACATTTTAGATATTGACAAAATTAGCATTTTCAACTGCTTGTACAATTCGTCTCCATATAAGTTATCATCATCCCTTTACATTAAAGAATGGGACAAACTTGTATATCGAAGATATGAATGCAATAACTGACAAAACATCTGTCTAACACATATTTTACTATAAAATATTCTTGACAAATATTCTTTATCTCTAGGCCTTTTAAAGAACTACAAGAATGTATGTGTTGACCAATATACATGGAAAATAAAATCCATTGATACCAAGTCATATCGGAATATAAAGATGACATAGATAATGATGAATGACAATTCGAACATACCTGAACAAGCCGAAGTACATTCTTCTTCTTCACTTTCAATTACAGTGCAATTGTTGACAGTGTTACATTCCCTAGATCTTGTTCTTGATTCGTTCCCACATGTTCCCGAACAATTAGTCCAACTACTCCAAGTTCCATTAGCTATATATGTTATGAGCAAATTAAAAGATTTACGAAATACCAGATAAAGAATATTATTAGGATTTGCAGTAGAGCGGACAATTAAATACACGAGTGTGAGTAATTAGATACACACTTAACACATGCAGAACCCTGAACAAGTATCATTTTTGACAAAAAATACAGGGTAAATACACATAAGTACTTGTTCTTTTATAGTCAACCCCCTCGTCAACACATGTTATCCTAAATATGAATTTTAATGGCATTAAACATCAGTTGGGATAAGATGTTCAAATGTCTATTCATGCACGTCATATACACATTGGCATATCACGGTCGAATTTAAAGTTTTACATTTGCAACCGTCCAGTCCCAAACTGTTTCAATAGGCCTAACATTCAGGATTAAACAAACTCATAACATTGAAACATTTTAGATATTGACAAAATTAGCATTTTCAACTGCTTGTACAATTCGTCTCCATATAAGTTATCATCATCCCTTTACATTAAAGAATGGGACAAACTTGTATATCGAAGATATGAATGCAATAACTGACAAAACATCTGTCTAACACATATTTTACTATAAAATATTCTTGACAAATATTCTTTATCTCTAGGCCTTTTAAAGAACTACAAGAATGTATGTGTTGACCAATATACATGGAAAATAAAATCCATTGATACCAAGTCATATCGGAATATAAAGATGACATAGATAATGATGAATGACAATTCGAACATACCTGAACAAGCCGAAGTACATTCTTCTTCTTCACTTTCAATTACAGTGCAATTGTTGACAGTGTTACATTCCCTAGATCTTGTTCTTGATTCGTTCCCACATGTTCCCGAACAATTAGTCCAACTACTCCAAGTTCCATTAGCTATATATGTTATGAGCAAATTAAAAGATTTACGAAATACCAGATAAAGAATATTATTAGGATTTGCAGTAGAGCGGACAATTAAATACACGAGTGTGAGTAATTAGATACACACTTAACACATCCAGAACAATGAACAAGTATCATTTTTGACAAAAAATACAGGGTAAATACACATAAGTACTTGTTCTTTTATAGTCAACCCCCTCGTCAACACATGTTATCCTAAATATGAATTTTAATGGCATTAAACATCAGTTGGGATAAGATGTTCAAATGTCTATTCATGCACGTCATATACACATTGGCATATCACGGTCGAATTTAAAGTTTTACATTTGCAACCGTCCAGTCCCAAACTGTTTCAATAGGCCTAACATTCAGGATTAAACAAACTCATAACATTGAAACATTTTAGATATTGACAAAATTAGCATTTTCAACTGCTTGTACAATTCGTCTCCATATAAGTTATCATCATCCCTTTACATTAAAGAATGGGACAAACTTGTATATCGAAGATATGAATGCAATAACTGACAAAACATCTGTCTAACACATATTTTACTATAAAATATTCTTGACAAATATTCTTTATCTCTAGGCCTTTTAAAGAACTACAAGAATGTATGTGTTGACCAATATACATGGAAAATAAAATCCATTGATACCAAGTCATATCGGAATATAAAGATGACATAGATAATGATGAATGACAATTCGAACATACCTGAACAAGCCGAAGTACATTCTTCTTCTTCACTTTCAATTACAGTGCAATTGTTGACAGTGTTACATTCCCTAGATCTTGTTCTTGATTCGTTCCCACATGTTCCCGAACAATTAGTCCAACTACTCCAAGTTCCATTAGCTATATATGTTATGAGCAAATTAAAAGATTTACGAAATACCAGATAAAGAATATTATTAGGATTTGCAGTAGAGCGGACAATTAAATACACGAGTGTGAGTAATTAGATACACACTTAACACATGCAGAACCCTGAACAAGTATCATTTTTGACAAAAAATACAGGGTAAATACACATAAGTACTTGTTCTTTTATAGTCAACCCCCTCGTCAACACATGTTATCCTAAATATGAATTTTAATGGCATTAAACATCAGTTGGGATAAGATGTTCAAATGTCTATTCATGCACGTCATATACACATTGGCATATCACGGTCGAATTTAAAGTTTTACATTTGCAACCGTCCAGTCCCAAACTGTTTCAATAGGCCTAACATTCAGGATTAAACAAACTCATAACATTGAAACATTTTAGATATTGACAAAATTAGCATTTTCAACTGCTTGTACAATTCGTCTCCATATAAGTTATCATCATCCCTTTACATTAAAGAATGGGACAAACTTGTATATCGAAGATATGAATGCAATAACTGACAAAACATCTGTCTAACACATATTTTACTATAAAATATTCTTGACAAATATTCTTTATCTCTAGGCCTTTTAAAGAACTACAAGAATGTATGTGTTGACCAATATACATGGAAAATAAAATCCATTGATACCAAGTCATATCGGAATATAAAGATGACATAGATAATGATGAATGACAATTCGAACATACCTGAACAAGCCGAAGTACATTCTTCTTCTTCACTTTCAATTACAGTGCAATTGTTGACAGTGTTACATTCCCTAGATCTTGTTCTTGATTCGTTCCCACATGTTCCAGAACAATTAGTCCAACTACTCCAAGTTCCATTAGCTATATATGTTATGAGCAAATTAAAAGATTTACGAAATACCAGATAAAGAATATTATTAGGATTTGCAGTAGAGCGGACAATTAAATACACGAGTGTGAGTAATTAGATACACACTTAACACATGCAGAACCCTGAACAAGTATCATTTTTGACAATAAATACAGGGTAAATACACATAAGTACTTGTTCTTTTATAGTCAACCCCCTCGTCAACACATGTTATCCTAAATATGAATTTTAATGGCATTAAACATCTGTTGGGATAAGATGTTTAAATGTCTATTCATGCACGTCATATACACATTGGCATATCACGGTCGAATTTAAAGTTTTGCATTTGCAACCGTCCAGTCCCAAACTGTTTCAATAGGCCTAACATTCAGGATTAAACAAACTCATGACATTGAAACATTTTAGATATTGACAAAATTAGCATTTTCAACTGCTTGTACAATTCTTCTCCATATAAGTTATCATCATCCCTTTACATTAAAGAATGGGACAAACTTGTATATCGAAGATATGAATGCAATAACTGACAAAACATCTGTCTAACACATATTTTACTATAAAATATTCTTGACAAATATTCTTTATCTCTAGGCCTTTTAAAGAACTACAAGAATGTATGTGTTGACCAATATACATGGAAAATAAAATCCATTGATACCAAGTCATATCGGAATATAAAGATGACATAGATAATGATGAATGACAATTCGAACATACCTGAACAAGCCGAAGTACATTCTTCTTCTTCACTTTCAATTACAGTGCAATTGTTGACAGTGTTACATTCCCTAGATCTTGTTCTTGATTCGTTCCCACATGTTCCCGAACAATTAGTCCAACTACTCCAAGTTCCATTAGCTATATATGTTATGAGCAAATTAAAAGATTTACGAAATACCAGATAAAGAATATTATTAGGATTTGCAGTAGAGCGGACAATTAAATACACGAGTGTGAGTAATTAGATACACACTTAACACATCCAGAACAATGAACAAGTATCATTTTTGACAAAAAATACAGGGTAAATACACATAAGTACTTGTTCTTTTATAGTCAACCCCCTCGTCAACACATGTTATCCTAAATATGAATTTTAATGGCATTAAACATCAGTTGGGATAAGATGTTCAAATGTCTATTCATGCACGTCATATACACATTGGCATATCACGGTCGAATTTAAAGTTTTACATTTGCAACCGTCCAGTCCCAAACTGTTTCAATAGGCCTAACATTCAGGATTAAACAAACTCATAACATTGAAACATTTTAGATATTGACAAAATTAGCATTTTCAACTGCTTGTACAATTCGTCTCCATATAAGTTATCATCATCCCTTTACATTAAAGAATGGGACAAACTTGTATATCGAAGATATGAATGCAATAACTGACAAAACATCTGTCTAACACATATTTTACTATAAAATATTCTTGACAAATATTCTTTATCTCTAGGCCTTTTAAAGAACTACAAGAATGTATGTGTTGACCAATATACATGGAAAATAAAATCCATTGATACCAAGTCATATCGGAATATAAAGATGACATAGATAATGATGAATGACAATTCGAACATACCTGAACAAGCCGAAGTACATTCTTCTTCTTCACTTTCAATTACAGTGCAATTGTTGACAGTGTTACATTCCCTAGATCTTGTTCTTGATTCGTTCCCACATGTTCCCGAACAATTAGTCCAACTACTCCAAGTTCCATTAGCTATATATGTTATGAGCAAATTAAAAGATTTACGAAATACCAGATAAAGAATATTATTAGGATTTGCAGTAGAGCGGACAATTAAATACACGAGTGTGAGTAATTAGATACACACTTAACACATCCAGAACAATGAACAAGTATCATTTTTGACAAAAAATACAGGGTAAATACACATAAGTACTTGTTCTTTTATAGTCAACCCCCTCGTCAACACATGTTATCCTAAATATGAATTTTAATGGCATTAAACATCAGTTGGGATAAGATGTTCAAATGTCTATTCATGCACGTCATATACACATTGGCATATCACGGTCGAATTTAAAGTTTTACATTTGCAACCGTCCAGTCCCAAACTGTTTCAATAGGCCTAACATTCAGGATTAAACAAACTCATAACATTGAAACATTTTAGATATTGACAAAATTAGCATTTTCAACTGCTTGTACAATTCGTCTCCATATAAGTTATCATCATCCCTTTACATTAAAGAATGGGACAAACTTGTATATCGAAGATATGAATGCAATAACTGACAAAACATCTGTCTAACACATATTTTACTATAAAATATTCTTGACAAATATTCTTTATCTCTAGGCCTTTTAAAGAACTACAAGAATGTATGTGTTGACCAATATACATGGAAAATAAAATCCATTGATACCAAGTCATATCGGAATATAAAGATGACATAGATAATGATGAATGACAATTCGAACATACCTGAACAAGCCGAAGTACATTCTTCTTCTTCACTTTCAATTACAGTGCAATTGTTGACAGTGTTACATTCCCTAGATCTTGTTCTTGATTCGTTCCCACATGTTCCCGAACAATTAGTCCAACTACTCCAAGTTCCATTAGCTATATATGTTATGAGCAAATTAAAAGATTTACGAAATACCAGATAAAGAATATTATTAGGATTTGCAGTAGAGCGGACAATTAAATACACGAGTGTGAGTAATTAGATACACACTTAACACATCCAGAACAATGAACAAGTATCATTTTTGACAAAAAATACAGGGTAAATACACATAAGTACTTGTTCTTTTATAGTCAACCCCCTCGTCAACACATGTTATCCTAAATATGAATTTTAATGGCATTAAACATCAGTTGGGATAAGATGTTCAAATGTCTATTCATGCACGTCATATACACATTGGCATATCACGGTCGAATTTAAAGTTTTACATTTGCAACCGTCCAGTCCCAAACTGTTTCAATAGGCCTAACATTCAGGATTAAACAAACTCATAACATTGAAACATTTTAGATATTGACAAAATTAGCATTTTCAACTGCTTGTACAATTCGTCTCCATATAAGTTATCATCATCCCTTTACATTAAAGAATGGGACAAACTTGTATATCGAAGATATGAATGCAATAACTGACAAAACATCTGTCTAACACATATTTTACTATAAAATATTCTTGACAAATATTCTTTATCTCTAGGCCTTTTAAAGAACTACAAGAATGTATGTGTTGACCAATATACATGGAAAATAAAATCCATTGATACCAAGTCATATCGGAATATAAAGATGACATAGATAATGATGAATGACAATTCGAACATACCTGAACAAGCCGAAGTACATTCTTCTTCTTCACTTTCAATTACAGTGCAATTGTTGACAGTGTTACATTCCCTAGATCTTGTTCTTGATTCGTTCCCACATGTTCCCGAACAATTAGTCCAACTACTCCAAGTTCCATTAGCTATATATGTTATGAGCAAATTAAAAGATTTACGAAATACCAGATAAAGAATATTATTAGGATTTGCAGTAGAGCGGACAATTAAATACACGAGTGTGAGTAATTAGATACACACTTAACACATGCAGAACCCTGAACAAGTATCATTTTTGACAAAAAATACAGGGTAAATACACATAAGTACTTGTTCTTTTATAGTCAACCCCCTCGTCAACACATGTTATCCTAAATATGAATTTTAATGGCATTAAACATCAGTTGGGATAAGATGTTCAAATGTCTATTCATGCACGTCATATACACATTGGCATATCACGGTCGAATTTAAAGTTTTACATTTGCAACCGTCCAGTCCCAAACTGTTTCAATAGGCCTAACATTCAGGATTAAACAAACTCATAACATTGAAACATTTTAGATATTGACAAAATTAGCATTTTCAACTGCTTGTACAATTCGTCTCCATATAAGTTATCATCATCCCTTTACATTAAAGAATGGGACAAACTTGTATATCGAAGATATGAATGCAATAACTGACAAAACATCTGTCTAACACATATTTTACTATAAAATATTCTTGACAAATATTCTTTATCTCTAGGCCTTTTAAAGAACTACAAGAATGTATGTGTTGACCAATATACATGGAAAATAAAATCCATTGATACCAAGTCATATCGGAATATAAAGATGACATAGATAATGATGAATGACAATTCGAACATACCTGAACAAGCCGAAGTACATTCTTCTTCTTCACTTTCAATTACAGTGCAATTGTTGACAGTGTTACATTCCCTAGATCTTGTTCTTGATTCGTTCCCACATGTTCCAGAACAATTAGTCCAACTACTCCAAGTTCCATTAGCTATATATGTTATGAGCAAATTAAAAGATTTACGAAATACCAGATAAAGAATATTATTAGGATTTGCAGTAGAGCGGACAATTAAATACACGAGTGTGAGTAATTAGATACACACTTAACACATGCAGAACCCTGAACAAGTATCATTTTTGACAATAAATACAGGGTAAATACACATAAGTACTTGTTCTTTTATAGTCAACCCCCTCGTCAACACATGTTATCCTAAATATGAATTTTAATGGCATTAAACATCTGTTGGGATAAGATGTTTAAATGTCTATTCATGCACGTCATATACACATTGGCATATCACGGTCGAATTTAAAGTTTTGCATTTGCAACCGTCCAGTCCCAAACTGTTTCAATAGGCCTAACATTCAGGATTAAACAAACTCATGACATTGAAACATTTTAGATATTGACAAAATTAGCATTTTCAACTGCTTGTACAATTCTTCTCCATATAAGTTATCATCATCCCTTTACATTAAAGAATGGGACAAACTTGTATATCGAAGATATGAATGCAATAACTGACAAAACATCTGTCTAACACATATTTTACTATAAAATATTCTTGACAAATATTCTTTATCTCTAGGCCTTTTAAAGAACTACAAGAATGTATGTGTTGACCAATATACATGGAAAATAAAATCCATTGATACCAAGTCATATCGGAATATAAAGATGACATAGATAATGATGAATGACAATTCGAACATACCTGAACAAGCCGAAGTACATTCTTCTTCTTCACTTTCAATTACAGTGCAATTGTTGACAGTGTTACATTCCCTAGATCTTGTTCTTGATTCGTTCCCACATGTTCCCGAACAATTAGTCCAACTACTCCAAGTTCCATTAGCTATATATGTTATGAGCAAATTAAAAGATTTACGAAATACCAGATAAAGAATATTATTAGGATTTGCAGTAGAGCGGACAATTAAATACACGAGTGTGAGTAATTAGATACACACTTAACACATCCAGAACAATGAACAAGTATCATTTTTGACAAAAAATACAGGGTAAATACACATAAGTACTTGTTCTTTTATAGTCAACCCCCTCGTCAACACATGTTATCCTAAATATGAATTTTAATGGCATTAAACATCAGTTGGGATAAGATGTTCAAATGTCTATTCATGCACGTCATATACACATTGGCATATCACGGTCGAATTTAAAGTTTTACATTTGCAACCGTCCAGTCCCAAACTGTTTCAATAGGCCTAACATTCAGGATTAAACAAACTCATAACATTGAAACATTTTAGATATTGACAAAATTAGCATTTTCAACTGCTTGTACAATTCGTCTCCATATAAGTTATCATCATCCCTTTACATTAAAGAATGGGACAAACTTGTATATCGAAGATATGAATGCAATAACTGACAAAACATCTGTCTAACACATATTTTACTATAAAATATTCTTGACAAATATTCTTTATCTCTAGGCCTTTTAAAGAACTACAAGAATGTATGTGTTGACCAATATACATGGAAAATAAAATCCATTGATACCAAGTCATATCGGAATATAAAGATGACATAGATAATGATGAATGACAATTCGAACATACCTGAACAAGCCGAAGTACATTCTTCTTCTTCACTTTCAATTACAGTGCAATTGTTGACAGTGTTACATTCCCTAGATCTTGTTCTTGATTCGTTCCCACATGTTCCCGAACAATTAGTCCAACTACTCCAAGTTCCATTAGCTATATATGTTATGAGCAAATTAAAAGATTTACGAAATACCAGATAAAGAATATTATTAGGATTTGCAGTAGAGCGGACAATTAAATACACGAGTGTGAGTAATTAGATACACACTTAACACATCCAGAACAATGAACAAGTATCATTTTTGACAAAAAATACAGGGTAAATACACATAAGTACTTGTTCTTTTATAGTCAACCCCCTCGTCAACACATGTTATCCTAAATATGAATTTTAATGGCATTAAACATCAGTTGGGATAAGATGTTCAAATGTCTATTCATGCACGTCATATACACATTGGCATATCACGGTCGAATTTAAAGTTTTACATTTGCAACCGTCCAGTCCCAAACTGTTTCAATAGGCCTAACATTCAGGATTAAACAAACTCATAACATTGAAACATTTTAGATATTGACAAAATTAGCATTTTCAACTGCTTGTACAATTCGTCTCCATATAAGTTATCATCATCCCTTTACATTAAAGAATGGGACAAACTTGTATATCGAAGATATGAATGCAATAACTGACAAAACATCTGTCTAACACATATTTTACTATAAAATATTCTTGACAAATATTCTTTATCTCTAGGCCTTTTAAAGAACTACAAGAATGTATGTGTTGACCAATATACATGGAAAATAAAATCCATTGATACCAAGTCATATCGGAATATAAAGATGACATAGATAATGATGAATGACAATTCGAACATACCTGAACAAGCCGAAGTACATTCTTCTTCTTCACTTTCAATTACAGTGCAATTGTTGACAGTGTTACATTCCCTAGATCTTGTTCTTGATTCGTTCCCACATGTTCCCGAACAATTAGTCCAACTACTCCAAGTTCCATTAGCTATATATGTTATGAGCAAATTAAAAGATTTACGAAATACCAGATAAAGAATATTATTAGGATTTGCAGTAGAGCGGACAATTAAATACACGAGTGTGAGTAATTAGATACACACTTAACACATCCAGAACAATGAACAAGTATCATTTTTGACAAAAAATACAGGGTAAATACACATAAGTACTTGTTCTTTTATAGTCAACCCCCTCGTCAACACATGTTATCCTAAATATGAATTTTAATGGCATTAAACATCTGTTGGGATAAGATGTTCAAATGTCTATTCATGCTCGTCATATACACATTGGCATATCACGGTCGAATTTAAAGTTTTACATTTGCAACCGTCCAGTCCCAAACTGTTTCAATAGGCCTAACATTCAGGATTAAACAAACTCATAACATTGAAACATTTTAGATATTGACAAAATTAGCATTTTCAACTGCTTGTACAATTCGTCTCCATATAAGTTATCATCATCCCTTTACATTAAAGAATGGGACAAACTTGTATATCGAAGATATGAATGCAATAACTGACAAAACATCTGTCTAACACATATTTTACTATAAAATATTCTTGACAAATATTCTTTATCTCTAGGCCTTTTAAAGAACTACAAGAATGTATGTGTTGACCAATATACATGGAAAATAAAATTCATTGATACCAAGTCATATCGGAATATAAAGATGACATAGATAATGATGAATGACAATTCGAACATACCTGAACAAGCCGAAGTACATTCTTCTTCTTCACTTTCAATTACAGTGCAATTGTTGACAGTGTTACATTCCCTAGATCTTGTTCTTGATTCGTTCCCACATGTTCCCGAACAATTAGTCCAACTACTCCAAGTTCCATTAGCTATATATGTTATGAGCAAATTAAAAGATTTACGAAATACCAGATAAAGAATATTATTAGGATTTGCAGTAGAGCGGACAATTAAATACACGAGTGTGAGTAATTAGATACACACTTAACACATCCAGAACAATGAACAAGTATCATTTTTGACAAAAAATACAGGGTAAATACACATAAGTACTTGTTCTTTTATAGTCAACCCCCTCGTCAACACATGTTATCCTAAATATGAATTTTAATGGCATTAAACATCAGTTGGGATAAGATGTTCAAATGTCTATTCATGCACGTCATATACACATTGGCATATCACGGTCGAATTTAAAGTTTTACATTTGCAACCGTCCAGTCCCAAACTGTTTCAATAGGCCTAACATTCAGGATTAAACAAACTCATAACATTGAAACATTTTAGATATTGACAAAATTAGCATTTTCAACTGCTTGTACAATTCGTCTCCATATAAGTTATCATCATCCCTTTACATTAAAGAATGGGACAACTTGTATATCGAAGATATGAATGCAATAACTGACAAAACATCTGTCTAACACATATTTTACTATAAAATATTCTTGACAAATATTCTTTATCTCTAGGCCTTTTATAGAACTACAAGAATGTATGTGTTGACCAATATACATGGAAAATAAAATCCATTGATACCAAGTCATATCGGAATATAAAGATGACATAGATAATGATGAATGACAATTCGAACATACCTGAACAAGCCGAAGTACATTCTTCTTCTTCACTTTCAATTACAGTGCAATTGTTGACAGTGTTACATTCCCTAGATCTTGTTCTTGATTCGTTCGCACATGTTCCCGAACAATTAGTCCAACTACTCCAAGTTCCATTAGCTATATATGTTATGAGCAAATTAAAAGATTTACGAAATACCAGATAAAGAATATTATTAGGATTTGCAGTAGAGCGGACAATTAAATACACGAGTGTGAGTAATTAGATACACACTTAACACATGCAGAACCCTGAACAAGTATCATTTTTGACAAAAAATACAGGGTAAATACACATAAGTACTTGTTCTTTTATAGTCCACCCCCTCGTCAACACATGTTATCCTAAATATGAATTTTAATGGCATTAAACATCAGTTGGGATAAGATGTTCAAATGTCTATTCATGCACGTCATATACACATTGGCATATCACGGTCGAATTTAAAGTTTTACATTTGCAACCGTCCAGTCCCAAACTGTTTCAATAGGCCTAACATTCAGGATTAAACAAACTCATAACATTGAAACATTTTAGATATTGACAAAATTAGCATTTTCAACTGCTTGTACAATTCGTCTCCATATAAGTTATCATCATCCCTTTACATTAAAGAATGGGACAACTTGTATATCGAAGATATGAATGCAATAACTGACAAAACATCTGTCTAACACATATTTTACTATAAAATATTCTTGACAAATATTCTTTATCTCTAGGCCTTTTAAAGAACTACAAGAATGTATGTGTTGACCAATATACATGGAAAATAAAATCCATTGATACCAAGTCATATCGGAATATAAAGATGACATAGATAATGATGAATGACAATTCGAACATACCTGAACAAGCCGAAGTACATTCTTCTTCTTCACTTTCAATTACAGTGCAATTGTTGACAGTGTTACATTCCCTAGATCTTGTTCTTGATTCGTTCCCACATGTTCCCGAACAATTAGTCCAACTACTCCAAGTTCCATTAGCTATATATGTTATGAGCAAATTAAAAGATTTACGAAATACCAGATAAAGAATATTATTAGGATTTGCAGTAGAGCGGACAATTAAATACACGAGTGTGAGTAATTAGATACACACTTAACACATGCAGAACCCTGAACAAGTATCATTTTTGACAAAAAATACAGGGTAAATACACATAAGTACTTGTTCTTTTATAGTCAACCCCCTCGTCAACACATGTTATCCTAAATATGAATTTTAATGGCATTAAACATCAGTTGGGATAAGATGTTCAAATGTCTATTCATGCACGTCATATACACATTGGCATATCACGGTCGAATTTAAAGTTTTACATTTGCAACCGTCCAGTCCCAAACTGGTTCAATAGGCCTAACATTCAGGATAAACAAACTCATCACATTGAAACATTTTAGATATTGACAAAATTAGCATTTTCAACTGCTTGTACAATTCGTCTCCATATAAGTTATCATCATCCCTTTACATTTAAGAATGGGACAAACTTGTATATCGAAGACATGAATGCAATAACTGACAAAACATCTGTCTAACACATATTTTACTATAAAATATTCTTGACAAATATTCTTTATCTCTAGGCCTTTTAAAGAACTACAAGAATGTATGTGTTGACCAATATACATGGAAAATAAAATCCATTGATACCAAGTCATATCGGAATATAAAGATGACATAGATAATGATGAATGACAAATCGAACATACCTGAACAAGCCGAAGTACATTCTTCTTCTTCACTTTCAATTACAGTGCAATTGTTGACAGTGTTACATTCCCTAGATCTTGTTCTTGATTCGTTCCCACATGTTCCCGAACAATTAGTCCAACTACTCCAAGTTCCATTAGCTATATATGTTATGAGCAAATTAAAAGATTTACGAAATACCAGATAAAGAATATTATTAGGATTTGCAATAGAGCGGACAATTAAATACACGAGTGTGAGTAATTAGATACACACTTAACACATCCAGAACAATGAACAAGTATCATTTTTGACAAAAAATACAGGGTAAATACACATAAGTACTTGTTCTTTTATAGTCAACCCCCTCGTCAACACATGTTATCCTAAATATGAATTTTAATGGCATTAAACATCAGTTGGGATAAGATGTTCAAATGTCTATTCATGCACGTCATATACACATTGGCATATCACGGTCGAATTTAAAGTTTTACATTTGCAACCGTCCAGTCCCAAACTGTTTCAATAGGCCTAACATTCAGGATTAAACAAACTCATAACATTGAAACATTTTAGATATTGACAAAATTAGCATTTTCAACTGCTTGTACAATTCGTCTCCATATAAGTTATCATCATCCCTTTACATTAAAGAATGGGACAACTTGTATATCGAAGATATGAATGCAATAACTGACAAAACATCTGTCTAACACATATTTTACTATAAAATATTCTTGACAAATATTCTTTATCTCTAGGCCTTTTAAAGAACTACAAGAATGTATGTGTTGACCAATATACATGGAAAATAAAATCCATTGATACCAAGTCATATCGGAATATAAAGATGACATAGATAATGATGAATGACAATTCGAACATACCTGAACAAGCCGAAGTACATTCTTCTTCTTCACTTTCAATTACAGTGCAATTGTTGACAGTGTTACATTCCCTAGATCTTGTTCTTGATTCGTTCGCACATGTTCCCGAACAATTAGTCCAACTACTCCAAGTTCCATTAGCTATATATGTTATGAGCAAATTAAAAGATTTACGAAATACCAGATAAAGAATATTATTAGGATTTGCAGTAGAGCGGACAATTAAATACACGAGTGTGAGTAATTAGATACACACTTAACACATGCAGAACCCTGAACAAGTATCATTTTTGACAAAAAATACAGGGTAAATACACATAAGTACTTGTTCTTTTATAGTCCACCCCCTCGTCAACACATGTTATCCTAAATATGAATTTTAATGGCATTAAACATCAGTTGGGATAAGATGTTCAAATGTCTATTCATGCACGTCATATACACATTGGCATATCACGGTCGAATTTAAAGTTTTACATTTGCAACCGTCCAGTCCCAAACTGGTTCAATAGGCCTAACATTCAGGATAAACAAACTCATCACATTGAAACATTTTAGATATTGACAAAATTAGCATTTTCAACTGCTTGTACAATTCGTCTCCATATAAGTTATCATCATCCCTTTACATTTAAGAATGGGACAAACTTGTATATCGAAGACATGAATGCAATAACTGACAAAACATCTGTCTAACACATATTTTACTATAAAATATTCTTGACAAATATTCTTTATCTCTAGGCCTTTTAAAGAACTACAAGAATGTATGTGTTGACCAATATACATGGAAAATAAAATCCATTGATACCAAGTCATATCGGAATATAAAGATGACATAGATAATGATGAATGACAAATCGAACATACCTGAACAAGCCGAAGTACATTCTTCTTCTTCACTTTCAATTACAGTGCAATTGTTGACAGTGTTACATTCCCTAGATCTTGTTCTTGATTCGTTCCCACATGTTCCCGAACAATTAGTCCAACTACTCCAAGTTCCATTAGCTATATATGTTATGAGCAAATTAAAAGATTTACGAAATACCAGATAAAGAATATTATTAGGATTTGCAGTAGAGCGGACAATTAAATACACGAGTGTGAGTAATTAGATACACACTTAACACATGCAGAACCCTGAACAAGTATCATTTTTGACAAAAAATACAGGGTAAATACACATAAGTACTTGTTCTTTTATAGTCCACCCCCTCGTCAACACATGTTATCCTAAATATGAATTTTAATTGCATTAAACATCAGTTGGGATAAGATGTTCAAATGTCTATTCATGCACGTCATATACACATTGGCATATCACGGTCGAATTTAAAGTTTTACATTTGCAACCGTCCAGTCCCAAACTGTTTCAATAGGCCTAACATTCAGGATTAAACAAACTCATAACATTGAAACATTTTAGATATTGACAAAATTAGCATTTTCAACTGCTTGTACAATTCGTCTCCATATAAGTTATCATCATCCCTTTACATTAAAGAATGGGACAACTTGTATATCGAAGATATGAATGCAATAACTGACAAAACATCTGTCTAACACATATTTTACTATAAAATATTCTTGACAAATATTCTTTATCTCTAGGCCTTTTAAAGAACTACAAGAATGTATGTGTTGACCAATATACATGGAAAATAAAATCCATTGATACCAAGTCATATCGGAATATAAAGATGACATAGATAATGATGAATGACAATTCGAACATACCTGAACAAGCCGAAGTACATTCTTCTTCTTCACTTTCAATTACAGTGCAATTGTTGACAGTGTTACATTCCCTAGATCTTGTTCTTGATTCGTTCCCACATGTTCCCGAACAATTAGTCCAACTACTCCAAGTTCCATTAGCTATATATGTTATGAGCAAATTAAAAGATTTACGAAATACCAGATAAAGAATATTATTAGGATTTGCAGTAGAGCGGACAATTAAATACACGAGTGTGAGTAATTAGATACACACTTAACACATGCAGAACCCTGAACAAGTATCATTTTTGACAAAAAATACAGGGTAAATACACATAAGTACTTGTTCTTTTATAGTCAACCCCCTCGTCAACACATGTTATCCTAAATATGAATTTTAATGGCATTAAACATCAGTTGGGATAAGATGTTCAAATGTCTATTCATGCACGTCATATACACATTGGCATATCACGGTCGAATTTAAAGTTTTACATTTGCAACCGTCCAGTCCCAAACTGGTTCAATAGGCCTAACATTCAGGATAAACAAACTCATCACATTGAAACATTTTAGATATTGACAAAATTAGCATTTTCAACTGCTTGTACAATTCGTCTCCATATAAGTTATCATCATCCCTTTACATTTAAGAATGGGACAAACTTGTATATCGAAGACATGAATGCAATAACTGACAAAACATCTGTCTAACACATATTTTACTATAAAATATTCTTGACAAATATTCTTTATCTCTAGGCCTTTTAAAGAACTACAAGAATGTATGTGTTGACCAATATACATGGAAAATAAAATCCATTGATACCAAGTCATATCGGAATATAAAGATGACATAGATAATGATGAATGACAAATCGAACATACCTGAACAAGCCGAAGTACATTCTTCTTCTTCACTTTCAATTACAGTGCAATTGTTGACAGTGTTACATTCCCTAGATCTTGTTCTTGATTCGTTCCCACATGTTCCCGAACAATTAGTCCAACTACTCCAAGTTCCATTAGCTATATATGTTATGAGCAAATTAAAAGATTTACGAAATACCAGATAAAGAATATTATTAGGATTTGCAATAGAGCGGACAATTAAATACACGAGTGTGAGTAATTAGATACACACTTAACACATCCAGAACAATGAACAAGTATCATTTTTGACAAAAAATACAGGGTAAATACACATAAGTACTTGTTCTTTTATAGTCAACCCCCTCGTCAACACATGTTATCCTAAATATGAATTTTAATGGCATTAAACATCAGTTGGGATAAGATGTTCAAATGTCTATTCATGCACGTCATATACACATTGGCATATCACGGTCGAATTTAAAGTTTTACATTTGCAACCGTCCAGTCCCAAACTGTTTCAATAGGCCTAACATTCAGGATAAATAAACTCATCACATTGAAACATTTTAGATATTGACAAAATTAGCATTTTCAACTGCTTGTACAATTCGTCTCCATATAAGTTATCATCATCCCTTTACATTTAAGAATGGGACAAACTTGTATATCGAAGACATGAATGCAATAACTGACAAAACATCTGTCTAACACATATTTTACTATAAAATATTCTTGACAAATATTCTTTATCTCTAGGCCTTTTAAAGAACTACAAGAATGTATGTGTTGACCAATATACATGGAAAATAAAATCCATTGATACCAAGTCATATCGGAATATAAAGATGACATAGATAATGATGAATGACAAATCGAACATACCTGAACAAGCCGAAGTACATTCTTCTTCTTCACTTTCAATTACAGTGCAATTGTTGACAGTGTTACATTCCCTAGATCTTGTTCTTGATTCGTTCCCACATGTTCCCGAACAATTAGTCCAACTACTCCAAGTTCCATTAGCTATATATGTTATGAGCAAATTAAAAGATTTACGAAATACCAGATAAAGAATATTATTAGGATTTGCAGTAGAGCGGACAATTAAATACACGAGTGTGAGTAATTAGATACACACTTAACACATGCAGAACCCTGAACAAGTATCATTTTGGACAAAAAATACAGGGTAAATACACATAAGTACTTGTTCTTTTATAGTCAACCCCCTCGTCAACACATGTTATCCTAAATATGAATTTTAATGGCATTAAACATCAGTTGGGATAAGATGTTCAAATGTCTATTCATGCACGTCATATACACATTGGCATATCACGGTCGAATTTAAAGTTTTACATTTGCAACCGTCCAGTCCCAAACTGTTTCAATAGGCCTAACATTCAGGATTAAACAAACTCATAACATTGAAACATTTTAGATATTGACAAAATTAGCATTTTCAACTGCTTGTACAATTCGTCTCCATATAAGTTATCATCATCCCTTTACATTAAAGAATGGGACAAACTTGTATATCGAAGATATGAATGCAATAACTGACAAAACATCTGTCTAACACATATTTCACTATAAAATATTCTTGACAAATATTCTTTATCTCTAGGCCTTTTAAAGAACTACACGAATGTATGTGTTGACCAATATACATGGAAAATAAAATCCATTGATACCAAGTCATATCGGAATATAAAGATGACATAGATAATGATGAATGACAAATCGAACATACCTGAACAAGCCGAAGTACATTCTTCTTCTTCACTTTCATTTACAGTGCAATTGTTGACAGTGTTACATTCCCTAGATCTTGTTCTTGATTCGTTCCCACATGTTCCCGAACAATTAGTCCAACTACTCCAAGTTCCATTAGCTATATATGTTATGAGCAAATTAAAAGATTTACGAAATACCAGATAAAGAATATTATTAGGATTTGCAGTAGAGCGGACAATTAAATACACGAGTGTGAGTAATTAGATACACACTTAACACATGCAGAACCCTGAACAAGTATCATTTTTGACAAAAAATACAGGGTAAATACACATAAGTACTTGTTCTTTTATAGTCCACCCCCTCGTCAACACATGTTATCCTAAATATGAATTTTAATTGCATTAAACATCAGTTGGGATAAGATGTTCAAATGTCTATTCATGCACGTCATATACACATTGGCATATCACGGTCGAATTTAAAGTTTTACATTTGCAACCGTCCAGTCCCAAACTGTTTCAATAGGCCTAACATTCAGGATTAAACAAACTCATAACATTGAAACATTTTAGATATTGACAAAATTAGCATTTTCAACTGCTTGTACAATTCGTCTCCATATAAGTTATCATCATCCCTTTACATTAAAGAATGGGACAACTTGTATATCGAAGATATGAATGCAATAACTGACAAAACATCTGTCTAACACATATTTTACTATAAAATATTCTTGACAAATATTCTTTATCTCTAGGCCTTTTAAAGAACTACAAGAATGTATGTGTTGACCAATATACATGGAAAATAAAATCCATTGATACCAAGTCATATCGGAATATAAAGATGACATAGATAATGATGAATGACAATTCGAACATACCTGAACAAGCCGAAGTACATTCTTCTTCTTCACTTTCAATTACAGTGCAATTGTTGACAGTGTTACATTCCCTAGATCTTGTTCTTGATTCGTTCCCACATGTTCCCGAACAATTAGTCCAACTACTCCAAGTTCCATTAGCTATATATGTTATGAGCAAATTAAAAGATTTACGAAATACCAGATAAAGAATATTATTAGGATTTGCAGTAGAGCGGACAATTAAATACACGAGTGTGAGTAATTAGATACACACTTAACACATGCAGAACCCTGAACAAGTATCATTTTTGACAAAAAATACAGGGTAAATACACATAAGTACTTGTTCTTTTATAGTCAACCCCCTCGTCAACACATGTTATCCTAAATATGAATTTTAATGGCATTAAACATCAGTTGGGATAAGATGTTCAAATGTCTATTCATGCACGTCATATACACATTGGCATATCACGGTCGAATTTAAAGTTTTACATTTGCCACCGTCCAGTCCCAAACTGGTTCAATAGGCCTAACATTCAGGATAAACAAACTCATCACATTGAACAATTTTAGATATTGACAAAATTAGCATTTTCAACTGCTTGTACAATTCGTCTCCATATAAGTTATCATCATCCCTTTACATTTAAGAATGGGACAAACTTGTATATCGAAGACATGAATGCAATAACTGACAAAACATCTGTCTAACACATATTTTACTATAAAATATTCTTGACAAATATTCTTTATCTCTAGGCCTTTTAAAGAACTACAAGAATGTATGTGTTGACCAATATACATGGAAAATAAAATCCATTGATACCAAGTCATATCGGAATATAAAGATGACATAGATAATGATGAATGACAAATCGAACATACCTGAACAAGCCGAAGTACATTCTTCTTCTTCACTTTCAATTACAGTGCAATTGTTGACAGTGTTACATTCCCTAGATCTTGTTCTTGATTCGTTCCCACATGTTCCCGAACAATTAGTCCAACTACTCCAAGTTCCATTAGCTATATATGTTATGAGCAAATTAAAAGATTTACGAAATACCAGATAAAGAATATTATTAGGATTTGCAATAGAGCGGACAATTAAATACACGAGTGTGAGTAATTAGATACACACTTAACACATCCAGAACAATGAACAAGTATCATTTTTGACAAAAAATACAGGGTAAATACACATAAGTACTTGTTCTTTTATAGTCAACCCCCTCGTCAACACATGTTATCCTAAATATGAATTTTAATGGCATTAAACATCAGTTGGGATAAGATGTTCAAATGTCTATTCATGCACGTCATATACACATTGGCATATCACGGTCGAATTTAAAGTTTTACATTTGCAACCGTCCAGTCCCAAACTGTTTCAATAGGCCTAACATTCAGGATTAAACAAACTCATAACATTGAAACATTTTAGATATTGACAAAATTAGCATTTTCAACTGCTTGTACAATTCGTCTCCATATAAGTTATCATCATCCCTTTACATTAAAGAATGGGACAACTTGTATATCGAAGATATGAATGCAATAACTGACAAAACATCTGTCTAACACATATTTTACTATAAAATATTCTTGACAAATATTCTTTATCTCTAGGCCTTTTAAAGAACTACAAGAATGTATGTGTTGACCAATATACATGGAAAATAAAATCCATTGATACCAAGTCATATCGGAATATAAAGATGACATAGATAATGATGAATGACAATTCGAACATACCTGAACAAGCCGAAGTACATTCTTCTTCTTCACTTTCAATTACAGTGCAATTGTTGACAGTGTTACATTCCCTAGATCTTGTTCTTGATTCGTTCGCACATGTTCCCGAACAATTAGTCCAACTACTCCAAGTTCCATTAGCTATATATGTTATGAGCAAATTAAAAGATTTACGAAATACCAGATAAAGAATATTATTAGGATTTGCAGTAGAGCGGACAATTAAATACACGAGTGTGAGTAATTAGATACACACTTAACACATGCAGAACCCTGAACAAGTATCATTTTTGACAAAAAATACAGGGTAAATACACATAAGTACTTGTTCTTTTATAGTCCACCCCCTCGTCAACACATGTTATCCTAAATATGAATTTTAATGGCATTAAACATCAGTTGGGATAAGATGTTCAAATGTCTATTCATGCACGTCATATACACATTGGCATATCACGGTCGAATTTAAAGTTTTACATTTGCAACCGTCCAGTCCCAAACTGGTTCAATAGGCCTAACATTCAGGATAAACAAACTCATCACATTGAAACATTTTAGATATTGACAAAATTAGCATTTTCAACTGCTTGTACAATTCGTCTCCATATAAGTTATCATCATCCCTTTACATTTAAGAATGGGACAAACTTGTATATCGAAGACATGAATGCAATAACTGACAAAACATCTGTCTAACACATATTTTACTATAAAATATTCTTGACAAATATTCTTTATCTCTAGGCCTTTTAAAGAACTACAAGAATGTATGTGTTGACCAATATACATGGAAAATAAAATCCATTGATACCAAGTCATATCGGAATATAAAGATGACATAGATAATGATGAATGACAAATCGAACATACCTGAACAAGCCGAAGTACATTCTTCTTCTTCACTTTCAATTACAGTGCAATTGTTGACAGTGTTACATTCCCTAGATCTTGTTCTTGATTCGTTCCCACATGTTCCCGAACAATTAGTCCAACTACTCCAAGTTCCATTAGCTATATATGTTATGAGCAAATTAAAAGATTTACGAAATACCAGATAAAGAATATTATTAGGATTTGCAGTAGAGCGGACAATTAAATACACGAGTGTGAGTAATTAGATACACACTTAACACATGCAGAACCCTGAACAAGTATCATTTTTGACAAAAAATACAGGGTAAATACACATAAGTACTTGTTCTTTTATAGTCCACCCCCTCGTCAACACATGTTATCCTAAATATGAATTTTAATTGCATTAAACATCAGTTGGGATAAGATGTTCAAATGTCTATTCATGCACGTCATATACACATTGGCATATCACGGTCGAATTTAAAGTTTTACATTTGCAACCGTCCAGTCCCAAACTGGTTCAATAGGCCTAACATTCAGGATAAACAAACTCATCACATTGAAACATTTTAGATATTGACAAAATTAGCATTTTCAACTGCTTGTACAATTCGTCTCCATATAAGTTATCATCATCCCTTTACATTAAAGAATGGGACAACTTGTATATCGAAGATATGAATGCAATAACTGACAAAACATCTGTCTAACACATATTTTACTATAAAATATTCTTGACAAATATTCTTTATCTCTAGGCCTTTTAAAGAACTACAAGAATGTATGTGTTGACCAATATACATGGAAAATAAAATCCATTGATACCAAGTCATATCGGAATATAAAGATGACATAGATAATGATGAATGACAATTCGAACATACCTGAACAAGCCGAAGTACATTCTTCTTCTTCACTTTCAATTACAGTGCAATTGTTGACAGTGTTACATTCCCTAGATCTTGTTCTTGATTCGTTCCCACATGTTCCCGAACAATTAGTCCAACTACTCCAAGTTCCATTAGCTATATATGTTATGAGCAAATTAAAAGATTTACGAAATACCAGATAAAGAATATTATTAGGATTTGCAGTAGAGCGGACAATTAAATACACGAGTGTGAGTAATTAGATACACACTTAACACATGCAGAACCCTGAACAAGTATCATTTTTGACAAAAAATACAGGGTAAATACACATAAGTACTTGTTCTTTTATAGTCAACCCCCTCGTCAACACATGTTATCCTAAATATGAATTTTAATGGCATTAAACATCAGTTGGGATAAGATGTTCAAATGTCTATTCATGCACGTCATATACACATTGGCATATCACGGTCGAATTTAAAGTTTTACATTTGCAACCGTCCAGTCCCAAACTGGTTCAATAGGCCTAACATTCAGGATAAACAAACTCATCACATTGAAACATTTTAGATATTGACAAAATTAGCATTTTCAACTGCTTGTACAATTCGTCTCCATATAAGTTATCATCATCCCTTTACATTTAAGAATGGGACAAACTTGTATATCGAAGACATGAATGCAATAACTGACAAAACATCTGTCTAACACATATTTTACTATAAAATATTCTTGACAAATATTCTTTATCTCTAGGCCTTTTAAAGAACTACAAGAATGTATGTGTTGACCAATATACATGGAAAATAAAATCCATTGATACCAAGTCATATCGGAATATAAAGATGACATAGATAATGATGAATGACAAATCGAACATACCTGAACAAGCCGAAGTACATTCTTCTTCTTCACTTTCAATTACAGTGCAATTGTTGACAGTGTTACATTCCCTAGATCTTGTTCTTGATTCGTTCCCACATGTTCCCGAACAATTAGTCCAACTACTCCAAGTTCCATTAGCTATATATGTTATGAGCAAATTAAAAGATTTACGAAATACCAGATAAAGAATATTATTAGGATTTGCAATAGAGCGGACAATTAAATACACGAGTGTGAGTAATTAGATACACACTTAACACATCCAGAACAATGAACAAGTATCATTTTTGACAAAAAATACAGGGTAAATACACATAAGTACTTGTTCTTTTATAGTCAACCCCCTCGTCAACACATGTTATCCTAAATATGAATTTTAATGGCATTAAACATCAGTTGGGATAAGATGTTCAAATGTCTATTCATGCACGTCATATACACATTGGCATATCACGGTCGAATTTAAAGTTTTACATTTGCAACCGTCCAGTCCCAAACTGTTTCAATAGGCCTAACATTCAGGATAAATAAACTCATCACATTGAAACATTTTAGATATTGACAAAATTAGCATTTTCAACTGCTTGTACAATTCGTCTCCATATAAGTTATCATCATCCCTTTACATTTAAGAATGGGACAAACTTGTATATCGAAGACATGAATGCAATAACTGACAAAACATCTGTCTAACACATATTTTACTATAAAATATTCTTGACAAATATTCTTTATCTCTAGGCCTTTTAAAGAACTACAAGAATGTATGTGTTGACCAATATACATGGAAAATAAAATCCATTGATACCAAGTCATATCGGAATATAAAGATGACATAGATAATGATGAATGACAAATCGAACATACCTGAACAAGCCGAAGTACATTCTTCTTCTTCACTTTCAATTACAGTGCAATTGTTGACAGTGTTACATTCCCTAGATCTTGTTCTTGATTCGTTCCCACATGTTCCCGAACAATTAGTCCAACTACTCCAAGTTCCATTAGCTATATATGTTATGAGCAAATTAAAAGATTTACGAAATACCAGATAAAGAATATTATTAGGATTTGCAGTAGAGCGGACAATTAAATACACGAGTGTGAGTAATTAGATACACACTTAACACATGCAGAACCCTGAACAAGTATCATTTTGGACAAAAAATACAGGGTAAATACACATAAGTACTTGTTCTTTTATAGTCAACCCCCTCGTCAACACATGTTATCCTAAATATGAATTTTAATGGCATTAAACATCAGTTGGGATAAGATGTTCAAATGTCTATTCATGCACGTTATATACACATTGGCATATCACGGTCGAATTTAAAGTTTTACATTTGCAACCGTCCAGTCCCAAACTGTTTCAATAGGCCTAACATTCAGGATTAAACAAACTCATAACATTGAAACATTTTAGATATTGACAAAATTAGCATTTTCAACTGCTTGTACAATTCGTCTCCATATAAGTTATCATCATCCCTTTACATTAAAGAATGGGACAAACTTGTATATCGAAGATATGAATGCAATAACTGACAAAACATCTGTCTAACACATATTTCACTATAAAATATTCTTGACAAATATTCTTTATCTCTAGGCCTTTTAAAGAACTACACGAATGTATGTGTTGACCAATATACATGGAAAATAAAATCCATTGATACCAAGTCATATCGGAATATAAAGATGACATAGATAATGATGAATGACAAATCGAACATACCTGAACAAGCCGAAGTACATTCTTCTTCTTCACTTTCATTTACAGTGCAATTGTTGACAGTGTTACATTCCCTAGATCTTGTTCTTGATTCGTTCCCACATGTTCCCGAACAATTAGTCCAACTACTCCAAGTTCCATTAGCTATATATGTTATGAGCAAATTAAAAGATTTACGAAATACCAGATAAAGAATATTATTAGGATTTGCAGTAGAGCGGACAATTAAATACACGAGTGTGAGTAATTAGATACACACTTAACACATGCAGAACCCTGAACAAGTATCATTTTTGACAAAAAATACAGGGTAAATACACATAAGTACTTGTTCTTTTATAGTCCACCCCCTCGTCAACACATGTTATCCTAAATATGAATTTTAATTGCATTAAACATCAGTTGGGATAAGATGTTCAAATGTCTATTCATGCACGTCATATACACATTGGCATATCACGGTCGAATTTAAAGTTTTACATTTGCAACCGTCCAGTCCCAAACTGTTTCAATAGGCCTAACATTCAGGATTAAACAAACTCATAACATTGAAACATTTTAGATATTGACAAAATTAGCATTTTCAACTGCTTGTACAATTCGTCTCCATATAAGTTATCATCATCCCTTTACATTAAAGAATGGGACAACTTGTATATCGAAGATATGAATGCAATAACTGACAAAACATCTGTCTAACACATATTTTACTATAAAATATTCTTGACAAATATTCTTTATCTCTAGGCCTTTTAAAGAACTACAAGAATGTATGTGTTGACCAATATACATGGAAAATAAAATCCATTGATACCAAGTCATATCGGAATATAAAGATGACATAGATAATGATGAATGACAATTCGAACATACCTGAACAAGCCGAAGTACATTCTTCTTCTTCACTTTCAATTACAGTGCAATTGTTGACAGTGTTACATTCCCTAGATCTTGTTCTTGATTCGTTCCCACATGTTCCCGAACAATTAGTCCAACTACTCCAAGTTCCATTAGCTATATATGTTATGAGCAAATTAAAAGATTTACGAAATACCAGATAAAGAATATTATTAGGATTTGCAGTAGAGCGGACAATTAAATACACGAGTGTGAGTAATTAGATACACACTTAACACATGCAGAACCCTGAACAAGTATCATTTTTGACAAAAAATACAGGGTAAATACACATAAGTACTTGTTCTTTTATAGTCAACCCCCTCGTCAACACATGTTATCCTAAATATGAATTTTAATGGCATTAAACATCAGTTGGGATAAGATGTTCAAATGTCTATTCATGCACGTCATATACACATTGGCATATCACGGTCGAATTTAAAGTTTTACATTTGCAACCGTCCAGTCCCAAACTGGTTCAATAGGCCTAACATTCAGGATAAACAAACTCATCACATTGAAACATTTTAGATATTGACAAAATTAGCATTTTCAACTGCTTGTACAATTCGTCTCCATATAAGTTATCATCATCCCTTTACATTTAAGAATGGGACAAACTTGTATATCGAAGACATGAATGCAATAACTGACAAAACATCTGTCTAACACATATTTTACTATAAAATATTCTTGACAAATATTCTTTATCTCTAGGCCTTTTAAAGAACTACAAGAATGTATGTGTTGACCAATATACATGGAAAATAAAATCCATTGATACCAAGTCATATCGGAATATAAAGATGACATAGATAATGATGAATGACAAATCGAACATACCTGAACAAGCCGAAGTACATTCTTCTTCTTCACTTTCAATTACAGTGCAATTGTTGACAGTGTTACATTCCCTAGATCTTGTTCTTGATTCGTTCCCACATGTTCCCGAACAATTAGTCCAACTACTCCAAGTTCCATTAGCTATATATGTTATGAGCAAATTAAAAGATTTACGAAATACCAGATAAAGAATATTATTAGGATTTGCAATAGAGCGGACAATTAAATACACGAGTGTGAGTAATTAGATACACACTTAACACATCCAGAACAATGAACAAGTATCATTTTTGACAAAAAATACAGGGTAAATACACATAAGTACTTGTTCTTTTATAGTCAACCCCCTCGTCAACACATGTTATCCTAAATATGAATTTTAATGGCATTAAACATCAGTTGGGATAAGATGTTCAAATGTCTATTCATGCACGTCATATACACATTGGCATATCACGGTCGAATTTAAAGTTTTACATTTGCAACCGTCCAGTCCCAAACTGTTTCAATAGGCCTAACATTCAGGATAAATAAACTCATCACATTGAAACATTTTAGATATTGACAAAATTAGCATTTTCAACTGCTTGTACAATTCGTCTCCATATAAGTTATCATCATCCCTTTACATTTAAGAATGGGACAAACTTGTATATCGAAGACATGAATGCAATAACTGACAAAACATCTGTCTAACACATATTTTACTATAAAATATTCTTGACAAATATTCTTTATCTCTAGGCCTTTTAAAGAACTACAAGAATGTATGTGTTGACCAATATACATGGAAAATAAAATCCATTGATACCAAGTCATATCGGAATATAAAGATGACATAGATAATGATGAATGACAAATCGAACATACCTGAACAAGCCGAAGTACATTCTTCTTCTTCACTTTCAATTACAGTGCAATTGTTGACAGTGTTACATTCCCTAGATCTTGTTCTTGATTCGTTCCCACATGTTCCCGAACAATTAGTCCAACTACTCCAAGTTCCATTAGCTATATATGTTATGAGCAAATTAAAAGATTTACGAAATACCAGATAAAGAATATTATTAGGATTTGCAGTAGAGCGGACAATTAAATACACGAGTGTGAGTAATTAGATACACACTTAACACATGCAGAACCCTGAACAAGTATCATTTTGGACAAAAAATACAGGGTAAATACACATAAGTACTTGTTCTTTTATAGTCAACCCCCTCGTCAACACATGTTATCCTAAATATGAATTTTAATGGCATTAAACATCAGTTGGGATAAGATGTTCAAATGTCTATTCATGCACGTCATATACACATTGGCATATCACGGTCGAATTTAAAGTTTTACATTTGCAACCGTCCAGTCCCAAACTGTTTCAATAGGCCTAACATTCAGGATTAAACAAACTCATAACATTGAAACATTTTAGATATTGACAAAATTAGCATTTTCAACTGCTTGTACAATTCGTCTCCATATAAGTTATCATCATCCCTTTACATTAAAGAATGGGACAAACTTGTATATCGAAGATATGAATGCAATAACTGACAAAACATCTGTCTAACACATATTTCACTATAAAATATTCTTGACAAATATTCTTTATCTCTAGGCCTTTTAAAGAACTACACGAATGTATGTGTTGACCAATATACATGGAAAATAAAATCCATTGATACCAAGTCATATCGGAATATAAAGATGACATAGATAATGATGAATGACAAATCGAACATACCTGAACAAGCCGAAGTACATTCTTCTTCTTCACTTTCATTTACAGTGCAATTGTTGACAGTGTTACATTCCCTAGATCTTGTTCTTGATTCGTTCCCACATGTTCCCGAACAATTAGTCCAACTACTCCAAGTTCCATTAGCTATATATGTTATGAGCAAATTAAAAGATTTACGAAATACCAGATAAAGAATATTATTAGGATTTGCAGTAGAGCGGACAATTAAATACACGAGTGTGAGTAATTAGATACACACTTAACACATGCAGAACCCTGAACAAGTATCATTTTTGACAAAAAATACAGGGTAAATACACATAAGTACTTGTTCTTTTATAGTCCACCCCCTCGTCAACACATGTTATCCTAAATATGAATTTTAATTGCATTAAACATCAGTTGGGATAAGATGTTCAAATGTCTATTCATGCACGTCATATACACATTGGCATATCACGGTCGAATTTAAAGTTTTACATTTGCAACCGTCCAGTCCCAAACTGTTTCAATAGGCCTAACATTCAGGATTAAACAAACTCATAACATTGAAACATTTTAGATATTGACAAAATTAGCATTTTCAACTGCTTGTACAATTCGTCTCCATATAAGTTATCATCATCCCTTTACATTAAAGAATGGGACAACTTGTATATCGAAGATATGAATGCAATAACTGACAAAACATCTGTCTAACACATATTTTACTATAAAATATTCTTGACAAATATTCTTTATCTCTAGGCCTTTTAAAGAACTACAAGAATGTATGTGTTGACCAATATACATGGAAAATAAAATCCATTGATACCAAGTCATATCGGAATATAAAGATGACATAGATAATGATGAATGACAATTCGAACATACCTGAACAAGCCGAAGTACATTCTTCTTCTTCACTTTCAATTACAGTGCAATTGTTGACAGTGTTACATTCCCTAGATCTTGTTCTTGATTCGTTCCCACATGTTCCCGAACAATTAGTCCAACTACTCCAAGTTCCATTAGCTATATATGTTATGAGCAAATTAAAAGATTTACGAAATACCAGATAAAGAATATTATTAGGATTTGCAGTAGAGCGGACAATTAAATACACGAGTGTGAGTAATTAGATACACACTTAACACATGCAGAACCCTGAACAAGTATCATTTTTGACAAAAAATACAGGGTAAATACACATAAGTACTTGTTCTTTTATAGTCAACCCCCTCGTCAACACATGTTATCCTAAATATGAATTTTAATGGCATTAAACATCAGTTGGGATAAGATGTTCAAATGTCTATTCATGCACGTCATATACACATTGGCATATCACGGTCGAATTTAAAGTTTTACATTTGCCACCGTCCAGTCCCAAACTGGTTCAATAGGCCTAACATTCAGGATAAACAAACTCATCACATTGAACAATTTTAGATATTGACAAAATTAGCATTTTCAACTGCTTGTACAATTCGTCTCCATATAAGTTATCATCATCCCTTTACATTTAAGAATGGGACAAACTTGTATATCGAAGACATGAATGCAATAACTGACAAAACATCTGTCTAACACATATTTTACTATAAAATATTCTTGACAAATATTCTTTATCTCTAGGCCTTTTAAAGAACTACAAGAATGTATGTGTTGACCAATATACATGGAAAATAAAATCCATTGATACCAAGTCATATCGGAATATAAAGATGACATAGATAATGATGAATGACAAATCGAACATACCTGAACAAGCCGAAGTACATTCTTCTTCTTCACTTTCAATTACAGTGCAATTGTTGACAGTGTTACATTCCCTAGATCTTGTTCTTGATTCGTTCCCACATGTTCCCGAACAATTAGTCCAACTACTCCAAGTTCCATTAGCTATATATGTTATGAGCAAATTAAAAGATTTACGAAATACCAGATAAAGAATATTATTAGGATTTGCAATAGAGCGGACAATTAAATACACGAGTGTGAGTAATTAGATACACACTTAACACATCCAGAACAATGAACAAGTATCATTTTTGACAAAAAATACAGGGTAAATACACATAAGTACTTGTTCTTTTATAGTCAACCCCCTCGTCAACACATGTTATCCTAAATATGAATTTTAATGGCATTAAACATCAGTTGGGATAAGATGTTCAAATGTCTATTCATGCACGTCATATACACATTGGCATATCACGGTCGAATTTAAAGTTTTACATTTGCAACCGTCCAGTCCCAAACTGTTTCAATAGGCCTAACATTCAGGATAAATAAACTCATCACATTGAAACATTTTAGATATTGACAAAATTAGCATTTTCAACTGCTTGTACAATTCGTCTCCATATAAGTTATCATCATCCCTTTACATTTAAGAATGGGACAAACTTGTATATCGAAGACATGAATGCAATAACTGACAAAACATCTGTCTAACACATATTTTACTATAAAATATTCTTGACAAATATTCTTTATCTCTAGGCCTTTTAAAGAACTACAAGAATGTATGTGTTGACCAATATACATGGAAAATAAAATCCATTGATACCAAGTCATATCGGAATATAAAGATGACATAGATAATGATGAATGACAAATCGAACATACCTGAACAAGCCGAAGTACATTCTTCTTCTTCACTTTCAATTACAGTGCAATTGTTGACAGTGTTACATTCCCTAGATCTTGTTCTTGATTCGTTCCCACATGTTCCCGAACAATTAGTCCAACTACTCCAAGTTCCATTAGCTATATATGTTATGAGCAAATTAAAAGATTTACGAAATACCAGATAAAGAATATTATTAGGATTTGCAGTAGAGCGGACAATTAAATACACGAGTGTGAGTAATTAGATACACACTTAACACATGCAGAACCCTGAACAAGTATCATTTTGGACAAAAAATACAGGGTAAATACACATAAGTACTTGTTCTTTTATAGTCAACCCCCTCGTCAACACATGTTATCCTAAATATGAATTTTAATGGCATTAAACATCAGTTGGGATAAGATGTTCAAATGTCTATTCATGCACGTCATATACACATTGGCATATCACGGTCGAATTTAAAGTTTTACATTTGCAACCGTCCAGTCCCAAACTGTTTCAATAGGCCTAACATTCAGGATTAAACAAACTCATAACATTGAAACATTTTAGATATTGACAAAATTAGCATTTTCAACTGCTTGTACAATTCGTCTCCATATAAGTTATCATCATCCCTTTACATTAAAGAATGGGACAAACTTGTATATCGAAGATATGAATGCAATAACTGACAAAACATCTGTCTAACACATATTTTACTATAAAATATTCTTGACAAATATTCTTTATCTCTAGGCCTTTTAAAGAACTACACGAATGTATGTGTTGACCAATATACATGGAAAATAAAATCCATTGATACCAAGTCATATCGGAATATAAAGATGACATAGATAATGATGAATGACAAATCGAACATACCTGAACAAGCCGAAGTACATTCTTCTTCTTCACTTTCATTTACAGTGCAATTGTTGACAGTGTTACATTCCCTAGATCTTGTTCTTGATTCGTTCCCACATGTTCCCGAACAATTAGTCCAACTACTCCAAGTTCCATTAGCTATATATGTTATGAGCAAATTAAAAGATTTACGAAATACCAGATAAAGAATATTATTAGGATTTGCAGTAGAGCGGACAATTAAATACACGAGTGTGAGTAATTAGATACACACTTAACACATGCAGAACCCTGAACAAGTATCATTTTTGACAAAAAATACAGGGTAAATACACATAAGTACTTGTTCTTTTATAGTCAACCCCCTCGTCAACACATGTTATCCTAAATATGAATTTTAATGGCATTAAACATCAGTTGGGATAAGATGTTCAAATGTCTATTCATGCACGTCATATACACATTGGCATATCACGGTCGAATTTAAAGTTTTACATTTGCAACCGTCCAGTCCCAAACTGTTTCAATAGGCCTAACATTCAGGATTAAACACACTCATAACATTGAAACATTTTAGATATTGACAAAATTAGCATTTTCAACTGCTTGTTCAATTCGTCTCCATATAAGTTATCATCATCCCTTTACATTAAAGAATGGGACAAACTTGTATATCGAAGATATGAATGCAATAACTGACAAAACATCTGTCTAACACATATTTTACTATAAAATATTCTTGACAAATATTCTTTATCTCTAGGCCTTTTAAAGAACTACAAGAATGTATGTGTTGACCAATATACATGGAAAATAAAATCCATTGATACCAAGTCATATCGGAATATAAAGATGACATAGATAATGATGAATGACAAATCGAACATACCTGAACAAGCCGAAGTACATTCTTCTTCTTCACTTTCATTTACAGTGCAATTGTTGACAGTGTTACATTCCCTAGATCTTGTTCTTGATTCGTTCCCACATGTTCCCGAACAATTAGTCCAACTACTCCAAGTTCCATTAGCTATATATGTTATGAGCAAATTAAAAGATTTACGAAATACCAGATAAAGAATATTATTAGGATTTGCAGTAGAGCGGACAATTAAATACACGAGTGTGAGTAATTAGATACACACTTAACACATGCAGAACCCTGAACAAGTATCATTTTTGACAAAAAATACAGGGTAAATACACATAAGTACTTGTTCTTTTATAGTCAACCCCCTCGTCAACACATGTTATCCTAAATATGAATTTTAATGGCATTAAACATCAGTTGGGATAAGATGTTCAAATGTCTATTCATGCACGTCATATACACATTGGCATATCACGGTCGAATTTAAAGTTTTACATTTGCAACCGTCCAGTCCCAAACTGTTTCAATAGGCCTAACATTCAGGATTAAACAAACTCATAACATTGAAACATTTTAGATATTGACAAAATTAGCATTTTCAACTGCTTGTACAATTCGTCTCCATATAAGTTATCATCATCCCTTTACATTAAAGAATGGGACAAACTTGTATATCGAAGATATGAATGCAATAACTGACAAAACATCTGTCTAACACATATTTTACTATAAAATATTCTTGACAAATATTCTTTATCTCTAGGCCTTTTAAAGAACTACAAGAATGTATGTGTTGACCAATATACATGGAAAATAAAATCCATTGATACCAAGTCATATCGGAATATAAAGATGACATAGATAATGATGAATGACAAATCGAACATACCTGAACAAGCCGAAGTACATTCTTCTTCTTCACTTTCATTTACAGTGCAATTGTTGACAGTGTTACATTCCCTAGATCTTGTTCTTGATTCGTTCCCACATGTTCCCGAACAATTAGTCCAACTACTCCAAGTTCCATTAGCTATATATGTTATGAGCAAATTAAAAGATTTACGAAATACCAGATAAAGAATATTATTAGGATTTGCAGTAGAGCGGACAATTAAATACACGAGTGTGAGTAATTAGATACACACTTAACACATGCAGAACCCTGAACAAGTATCATTTTTGACAAAAAATACAGGGTAAATACACATAAGTACTTGTTCTTTTATAGTCAACCCCCTCGTCAACACATGTTATCCTAAATATGAATTTTAATGGCATTAAACATCAGTTGGGATAAGATGTTCAAATGTCTATTCATGCACGTCATATACACATTGGCATATCACGGTCGAATTTAAAGTTTTACATTTGCAACCGTCCAGTCCCAAACTGTTTCAATAGGCCTAACATTCAGGATTAAACAAACTCATAACATTGAAACATTTTAGATATTGACAAAATTAGCATTTTCAACTGCTTGTACAATTCGTCTCCATATAAGTTATCATCATCCCTTTACATTAAAGAATGGGACAAACTTGTATATCGAAGATATGAATGCAATAACTGACAAAACATCTGTCTAACACATATTTTACTATAAAATATTCTTGACAAATATTCTTTATCTCTAGGCCTTTTAAAGAACTACAAGAATGTATGTGTTGACCAATATACATGGAAAATAAAATCCATTGATACCAAGTCATATCGGAATATAAAGATGACATAGATAATGATGAATGACAAATCGAACATACCTGAACAAGCCGAAGTACATTCTTCTTCTTCACTTTCATTTACAGTGCAATTGTTGACAGTGTTACATTCCCTAGATCTTGTTCTTGATTCGTTCCCACATGTTCCCGAACAATTAGTCCAACTACTCCAAGTTCCATTAGCTATATATGTTATGAGCAAATTAAAAGATTTACGAAATACCAGATAAAGAATATTATTAGGATTTGCAGTAGAGCGGACAATTAAATACACGAGTGTGAGTAATTAGATACACACTTAACACATGCAGAACCCTGAACAAGTATCATTTTTGACAAAAAATACAGGGTAAATACACATAAGTACTTGTTCTTTTATAGTCAACCCCCTCGTCAACACATGTTATCCTAAATATGAATTTTAATGGCATTAAACATCAGTTGGGATAAGATGTTCAAATGTCTATTCATGCACGTCATATACACATTGGCATATCACGGTCGAATTTAAAGTTTTACATTTGCAACCGTCCAGTCCCAAACTGTTTCAATAGGCCTAACATTCAGGATTAAACAAACTCATAACATTGAAACATTTTAGATATTGACAAAATTAGCATTTTCAACTGCTTGTACAATTCGTCTCCATATAAGTTATCATCATCCCTTTACATTAAAGAATGGGACAAACTTGTATATCGAAGATATGAATGCAATAACTGACAAAACATCTGTCTAACACATATTTTACTATAAAATATTCTTGACAAATATTCTTTATCTCTAGGCCTTTTAAAGAACTACAAGAATGTATGTGTTGACCAATATACATGGAAAATAAAATCCATTGATACCAAGTCATATCGGAATATAAAGATGACATAGATAATGATGAATGACAAATCGAACATACCTGAACAAGCCGAAGTACATTCTTCTTCTTCACTTTCATTTACAGTGCAATTGTTGACAGTGTTACATTCCCTAGATCTTGTTCTTGATTCGTTCCCACATGTTCCCGAACAATTAGTCCAACTACTCCAAGTTCCATTAGCTATATATGTTATGAGCAAATTAAAAGATTTACGAAATACCAGATAAAGAATATTATTAGGATTTGCAGTAGAGCGGACAATTAAATACACGAGTGTGAGTAATTAGATACACACTTAACACATGCAGAACCCTGAACAAGTATCATTTTTGACAAAAAATACAGGGTAAATACACATAAGTACTTGTTCTTTTATAGTCAACCCCCTCGTCAACACATGTTATCCTAAATATGAATTTTAATGGCATTAAACATCAGTTGGGATAAGATGTTCAAATGTCTATTCATGCACGTCATATACACATTGGCATATCACGGTCGAATTTAAAGTTTTACATTTGCAACCGTCCAGTCCCAAACTGTTTCAATAGGCCTAACATTCAGGATTAAACAAACTCATAACATTGAAACATTTTAGATATTGACAAAATTAGCATTTTCAACTGCTTGTACAATTCGTCTCCATATAAGTTATCATCATCCCTTTACATTAAAGAATGGGACAAACTTGTATATCGAAGATATGAATGCAATAACTGACAAAACATCTGTCTAACACATATTTTACTATAAAATATTCTTGACAAATATTCTTTATCTCTAGGCCTTTTAAAGAACTACAAGAATGTATGTGTTGACCAATATACATGGAAAATAAAATCCATTGATACCAAGTCATATCGGAATATAAAGATGACATAGATAATGATGAATGACAAATCGAACATACCTGAACAAGCCGAAGTACATTCTTCTTCTTCACTTTCATTTACAGTGCAATTGTTGACAGTGTTACATTCCCTAGATCTTGTTCTTGATTCGTTCCCACATGTTCCCGAACAATTAGTCCAACTACTCCAAGTTCCATTAGCTATATATGTTATGAGCAAATTAAAAGATTTACGAAATACCAGATAAAGAATATTATTAGGATTTGCAGTAGAGCGGACAATTAAATACACGAGTGTGAGTAATTAGATACACACTTAACACATGCAGAACCCTGAACAAGTATCATTTTTGACAAAAAATACAGGGTAAATACACATAAGTACTTGTTCTTTTATAGTCAACCCCCTCGTCAACACATGTTATCCTAAATATGAATTTTAATGGCATTAAACATCAGTTGGGATAAGATGTTCAAATGTCTATTCATGCACGTCATATACACATTGGCATATCACGGTCGAATTTAAAGTTTTACATTTGCAACCGTCCAGTCCCAAACTGTTTCAATAGGCCTAACATTCAGGATTAAACAAACTCATAACATTGAAACATTTTAGATATTGACAAAATTAGCATTTTCAACTGCTTGTACAATTCGTCTCCATATAAGTTATCATCATCCCTTTACATTAAAGAATGGGACAAACTTGTATATCGAAGATATGAATGCAATAACTGACAAAACATCTGTCTAACACATATTTTACTATAAAATATTCTTGACAAATATTCTTTATCTCTAGGCCTTTTAAAGAACTACAAGAATGTATGTGTTGACCAATATACATGGAAAATAAAATCCATTGATACCAAGTCATATCGGAATATAAAGATGACATAGATAATGATGAATGACAAATCGAACATACCTGAACAAGCCGAAGTACATTCTTCTTCTTCACTTTCAATTACAGTGCAATTGTTGACAGTGTTACATTCCCTAGATCTTGTTCTTGATTCGTTCCCACATGTTCCCGAACAATTAGTCCAACTACTCCAAGTTCCATTAGCTATATATGTTATGAGCAAATTAAAAGATTTACGAAATACCAGATAAAGAATATTATTAGGATTTGCAGTAGAGCGGACAATTAAATACACGAGTGTGAGTAATTAGATACACACTTAACACATCCAGAACAATGAACAAGTATCATTTTTGACAAAAAATACAGGGTAAATACACATAAGTACTTGTTCTTTTATAGTCAACCCCCTCGTCAACACATGTTATCCTAAATATGAATTTTAATGGCATTAAACATCAGTTGGGATAAGATGTTCAAATGTCTATTCATGCACGTCATATACACATTGGCATATCACGGTCGAATTTAAAGTTTTACATTTGCAACCGTCCAGTCCCAAACTGTTTCAATAGGCCTAACATTCAGGATTAAACAAACTCATAACATTGAAACATTTTAGATATTGACAAAATTAGCATTTTCAACTGCTTGTACAATTCGTCTCCATATAAGTTATCATCATCCCTTTACATTAAAGAATGGGACAAACTTGTATATCGAAGATATAAATGCAATAACTGACAAAACATCTGTCTAACACATATTTTACTATAAAATATTCTTGACAAATATTCTTTATCTCTAGGCCTTTTAAAGAACTACAAGAATGTATGTGTTGACCAATATACATGGAAAATAAAATCCATTGATACCAAGTCATATCGGAATATAAAGATGACATAGATAATGATGAATGACAATTCGAACATACCTGAACAAGCCGAAGTACATTCTTCTTCTTCACTTTCAATTACAGTGCAATTGTTGACAGTGTTACATTCCCTAGATCTTGTTCTTGATTCGTTCCCACATGTTCCCGAACAATTAGTCCAACTACTCCAAGTTCCATTAGCTATATACGTTATGAGCAAATTAAAAGATTTACGAAATACCAGATAAAGAATATTATTAGGATTTGCAGTAGAGCGGACAATTGAATATAAACAAGTGCGAGTAATTAAATATGCACGAGAAACAGAACATACAGACCCCAAACAAATATCATTCTTGACATAAAATAAAGTGCAAACACGCATTTCCATCTGCTTGTACATTTCTTTTCCATGTAAAGTATCATCATCCCTTTTTACATTTAAGCATGGTGCATACTTGTAGATCAACGGTAAAAAAACTGTAATTGAATGTTTGTGTATCTTCCACATGTTCAAGTTTCTCAAGAACACTAAACAAAGTAATAATTTGGGATGCTATGATGAGACGTAACCCGTATAACAATACAGTCGAATCATCTTGCAATTCGTATTGCAAGACAGTGAAGTAATGAAAAACACCATAAAACTAAAGCCACTGTCGGACCAAGTGTTATCCAATTACCACACAGAGATATGTCGTATCAAGATGGCGACGAATGGCTTGAAAAATCTAAAATGTTTTATTAAAATAAATGTATTTCTGTGATCATTGAATAGTTTCATAGTATTTGAAGTCCCATATATTATTACCATTTGTCCATGGGTATGTTTAGTGGGATATAAGTATCGAATAATTTGTGATTTTATGTGTTTTCTCCACCTTGTGTAAATACCCGCATTATTATTAAAATGTCGGCAATATTCTCACAAGTATATCTTGTCCACAATTCGGAAACGAGCGATTGGGGTACGCTGCAACAAACAAACGAAAAAGACATAATACTTCTGTAAGTACAAATCCATTGTCCCCACCTGGTTTAGAGTTTGAATCAGCTGATATGGACTCCAAATTGACAATGATATTTGAAGAAATTTTGAACCGGAAGATGGACCAAGCCAATACACATAAACTCATTACGAATTCAGATCGATTTTTCAAACGTATGTGCAATAAAATCAAGAATATTGTGGATGTTACCAATCAACAATCATCCCTTCTCAAAACATTGACATACAAGTTCATTGATATCGAAGTGCGTGGACGCCGCAACAATCTGATATTCCCTGGGATCGATGAAAGTAAAAACCCTTAAAGTTTGATTTGTTTTTGAGGTTTTGGCAAACATAATGCAGTTAGATACGGAAGGCATGCAAATTTCACGTGCACATCGGCTTGTGAGCGGAACGATCATCAATCACTAAGACCAATTGTTGCGAACTTTATTCATTCTGATGCTCTTGAGTTGATACTTTCAAATGCAAAAACATTGGAAACTTGTCCAGGTTATTCGATTGAAAGGGATTTTCCCAAGGAGATAACAAAAGCTAGGAAGTGCTTACGGCCATTGTTTAAAAGCACAAAACAATGAAAGTCAACGAGTAAAGTGCAAATCATTTACCCGGCTGAACTTATTGGTAACAATAACGAGATCAGTGATGAGTTCCCAGACTGGCATCATAGTTTGCACATATCATCAAAGAGAAGAAATATCAACTATATCGTCGTTAGTCGCAGATATATATCTGTGAATCACATCCCCTTGTGTACAACCATTAATGAGCAGAAAATCGTTGTTACTCCTGATAGTGAACAGCCACCACATGCTTCAACATTAGTGAGCAATCAAATGCGATAAATGTCTCGCCGACAAAAAACAACGTTCCATCGTTATTTGAAAACATATAATGTCTGCAAACGTCGAACAGAAGGATACAACTTCAATACCTCACGGTGCTTCCTCAACCTACTATAGCAACACACAGTCCGACTCGCAACGCATGTGTCGATCTTAAAGTAGAAAACCGTCCGGAAACCGACGACAACGATCACTTTCTAAGCATTTTTTAGGTAAACCTAAGAAATCCAACGATGATTCTCAACAGAACAACAAACGTCCAAACGACCAGAACAACACTAGTATTGATACGCGTCCAAACGTCGACTCTGGCTAACGGTTCCAGGTGAAGGTGCAAATAAAATTTGCACTACTTAATATACAATGTTTCCTTTGAAAGAGTTGTAATAAACTACAGTTCCCTGAAATTATTTCTATTTTTCAGTCTAATGATGTTATCATGTTGACAGAGACATCGTCAAATGAAGTACAAGACTTTAGTGGTAATGGGTTTCATCAGAAAAGGAAACACTCCAAGCGCGACTCTTGTGGTATTTTTTAATTATTTATGCACGTGATAATCTTGTAGATGAAAATAGTACACTACTACATAGTGAAGATGACATTCTATGGGTAAAATCATTTTTAGCCTCGGATCTATAATTAGGCTTATGCTACGTTATGCCTGAGGGTAGTAGTAGGTACAACGCTATAGACCAGAATTGTTTTGACAGATAAGTTGATTCTGTTGTAGTTATACATAACTCGGCGAATGCTATTTGTCATGTCATACTTTCAGGAAATTTCAATACTCGTACTTCAGATAATAACGATTTTGACTCGGATGATTTTATTTCTGTACCAGATAATTATCATGCTAATTCATTACTCCAAGAAAATCGCTATAGTTCAATTTTTAGGTCAGCAATGTTATTGTATACATGGACGATCCCATTTATACATGTTTAGGTAACACGAATACTATTGTAATTTACTATAGAACAATCTATGAATCTTTATAATCACTGTCCTCTGTGGCGTGATTGGTAAAGCACAAAGTTAGTGAATCTTGAGGACTGTGTCTGATGTTGGACATCATTTTTTTTTTATCCTTTTTTTCATTTTTAATAAAAGTTAACGTTATATATATCGATAATAAATAATGTTTCATTGGTTTTTATTATTTAAAATCGTACCGCTAAACTAACAAAAATATAATAACCTCACATGGGTAATTAGGATTTATATATTTTAATTGTGAAATAATAATATAATAAGTAGAAACCGGTTCAGGTGTTTATCTTTTTATATGCTATTTGAAATTACATTTGTATTCGTGATTTCGTGCAATAAAATGTATACACGAAATAAAAAAGAGGAATACACCAGAGAACAAATGCATTTCTTCTTTCCTTTTTCTCTTTTGAAAATTAATTAAAAATATGCTAATCAGCGTGTATACATACATATAACAAGAACAAAGTTAACATACTTAAAATAAATTATAAAGAATAAATGTATATAATAATTCAAAAAGAAAATGCCATTGACTGAGTTCGAACCACTCACATCTGCTTCATTTTGTAAAATTGTTATGTATGTACAATGTACATGCCACCTTATCCAATACACCATGACTCTGGTTCATGTGAATGACACTTTACTACGGAATTAAAATGATTTGGGCAATCAATTTACAGTGATTACCTTTACAATGGTATCGTCCAATATTCGACCTTGACTATTCGAAAATTGAACTATAGATAAAGGCCATACTAATAATAACGGAAACTCTCTTTTAGAATTTTGAAAACAAACAGGTATACGCATAAAGAATTGCCGATGCTGTCAAGACAGTACTATAGGCAAAAATACATTTGTAGGTCATAGAGGTCGTAGCGTCGTCGATTATGTCTTATCAACCGAAAACATATCTGATTTATTTTACACCATTTTATGTCCACGATCCCAATCCACTGTCCGATCATTATCTCATTTCCTTCCAATTAGATAATACATGAAGATTATGTACATCCGATAGTGATCAGACAGATCTCGAAAATAGACAGTGTGGTGAGTTTGACTGTAAATATATTGAATGTAAATATTCATGGTGCAACAACATGAAGGATGACTACATATATTCTGATAGTACTGTAGACTTTACTGAAAATCTAAATCTTATTGTCGAAAATGCTACGAACTGTTCAAATTGTAAAGATATTGAGACCAATTTAGAATCATTTCTGAATTATTGTGTAACACCACAGATAAACTATTCAAGCGCCCGGTCAGTCATTACAGCTATAAATCAAATCACAAAATAATTACAAACCGTGGTTTAATGATGATTGTACTTTCAAACGGGATAAGTTTTAATCCGTATTAAGGGGACACAATTCTCAACTTTCAAAATAATACATAGAAAATAGTCACATGGCCAATTGAAATAATTACTTGGGGAGTCTATACAAAAGTATTGGTAAGTTGTTAAAACATTAGTGTAGACATGTTATATTCACTATTTGAATGATATAGACTGGCTACCACTGATTAATCAAGAAAACAACACCGTTAAAAACGGTTTATGAAAGTACATTCAAACTCAAAATGTAACGAACAGTTCGTGAACCAAGTTAGTTTTAAAACAATACGAAGTAACCCTGAACGTTGTACGAATCCATTTTTTGGTTGACATAATCGCGTTTACTGAAACGACCAAACAAACATTTGACATGTGACATAAATTTCGACAGGACGCCATTTTTCCATTCGTTAAAATGTAAACAAAACAAATATCTGTGCGATTAGACATTTAAAGCTGTGGCAACACATGGTAAGTAATGCATAACGTAGCTAAGACATATGGGATTCTCCATTAAGACGGTAAGTCTAAAACACTTCTTTGATTTTTGGTTCTTTCTATTTGAATTATGGTTAATTGTAGAATGTTTACGATCACTTTCATTCTCCCACGGCTTCTGACCGATTCACTGAAAATAATTCGTCCGCGAAAGGAACGGTTACTCGAATTATACCAAACAGGTGGTGGCACGTGCATTTTTTTTTATTAGATGACAAGGATTTTTGAAAGAATATCGTTTATTTACCAACATTAGAAAATATACTTATATCCGTGTAAAGATTAGAAGTTTTATTCGCTTAGGGGAAAAAATAATTAAATAATGGACTATGTTTCCGATCGAAGACATTTCCGTTTTGAGTTGTGAAGCAATTCCGCTATAAATTTCGAAGAGTAAACAAAACAAATAAGGAGACCAAAATTGCGATAATGAGTAATCAGTACGCAGATCAAAGTAAGTATTAATGCCAAAACATTATGCTTTCATTTATTTACTTTTTTTCGTAGGCACATGCCATGTTTTCAACTTTATAAAGGTAAGTGCATGAAATATGTGGTTTTACTATCGCACTGACCCAATTTATCGAAATCCCGTGCAAAGCGTCCTTGAGATATCAGTAAATAGTATGGTGTCTGTGAAGGGATACTGTAGGAAATAATAATAATGCGTAAAGTTCAGTATTAATTGCTATCATAATGTATAAAGTGTCTTGTTATCTCTGGTAACCTTTTTTTATTTTTTATATGTTTAACCAGGTTTTCCAAGACAAAGGCTATTTTATTGGCGAATGTCGGCGCACGGACAGGCGGGCGGGTTGCAGGGCGAACTTCCACAATTTCTTCTGGACGCAACTTCTCCTACAATTCTTAATGGATTTCAACCAAACTTTTACACATAACTACTTTGTAGTACCCCTATGCATTTTAGGGATTTTGTGATATGATCCCTTTTGGCCGATCTATGACCTCGTGTTTTATTGTGTGCATAACCTATGTGATATATACAGTATATATGGGGAAATACTCTACTGGACGCAACTCCTTCAATTCTGAAGGGACTTCGACCAAATTTTCACAGAAATACTATGATCAAGTATCAAATCGTTTTTAAACTTCTTTTTTCTAGTAAACGATTACATGGCCATTGTGCCCCTCGATCGATCTTGTTTATTGTTATTATATTGATCCTTAATATATAAATTGATTAATAAATACTATGAACGAATATTGAATTTGTGGTTATTGTAACTGACATGTATTTTGATAAGTCACAGAACTGGCTCAATAAGCTTAACATGAAAATTATCAGAAAATATGATACACTTTAAATGGCAAGGGGAAATTCTAACTATTGACTTTTTTGTTCCATGGCACTTTTGACCACCATACCTTTTTACCTGTACTACTTTATGAGCAAAACAGATCGTGTTTTTACCTGGTAGTGTGTGTAATAAAATGAAGTTAGCAGTGTTAATTCTCATTATTTCAAATAAATTTCACTCGTACAACATTGATAAATGTTTTGACATTGTGTAGTGCATAATACTTTTTTGAAATATGAATTAATATTTGTGTTTGAATGTACGCGAGAATTTGTTCTTATATCCACATTAGCTTTGCCATTTTATCCTTTTTTTCTCCATTCTTGTCAACATTCCTTTCAGTGCAAATATGACTTGAAATTACATTAATTTCTTTTACTTAAATACAAGCCTATTCTTAATTTTTAATTCTTACCATACCCCACCCGCTTTAGATAATTGTCAGAAATTGTGTCCCCTTAAACCGTTATAGAAAGAATGACTCAGACGCGAATCGAGTGATGCTTGTGAAAGCACGATCGGAGTTTAAAACATGCTGAAAGCTTAATCACAATCGGTATTTAAATGATCGCATTTATAAGTTAGAAACTTACAGATACAAAAACGCCAAATTATATTGGAGAATGTTAAAAGAAACAGCTCACGTAAACACACCTGGGCCCGTATTCACAAACCAACTAAGATGAAAAATCATCTAAGAATACCGAAATTATCTTAGTTTTCACCAAGTTTTGCTAACATTGTAAGATTTGTCTTAACTTTTGTCTAAGATTGAAAAAAATCTTAGAAAAATTCTTAGATCGACGATTTTTTTCTTAAAAGTTTAGTCGAGGTACGAGGTGTCTTAACTTTAAGAAATTTTCTTAGATAAAAAATAAAACGAAAATGGATGCTACGTCGAACTCATTATTTGTCCATATCTATGAAGAATAAAGTTAATTTCTTGGATTATGAACTTTTAAACACTTTTCTGTCGTTATTTTGACTTGATCTTGGGCGGAGCAGTTGTCAAAATAACGTGTCAATTTCACTTACAAATATTGTGAAAAGATACATTAAATTTTGCCATCACAAGATAAGCAAAGATCCAGCAGAATGTAGACCTTTGGTGCTTAACTTGAAATTCATTGCCAGTGATCCAATATGCTTTTCACTGGACTTTATGATAGAACAATCAACAAGTACGTGTTATGTGACTAATTGCGCATATGTGGGATATTGTACGATTTGCGGATAGACATTGGTTCAAGTTAATTGTCATACAAGGACAGTGCATTGTGAACTAAAATATCATTAAACCATATACCATTTAATATATTTCGTTATTTATGTCGTTTTTGCTTCTTCATGAATAATTCAGCATCTGTTTCTGAGTTTATCAACTATGAAGACTTGCTATGAAATGAAATGATGTACTTTGTATTCACAGATTCTTTTGAGGACTCCATGAAACAATTTTGGTGACATTAGTAAAGACAGATACCAGTGCCTAATGTGATTTTGATGTAATAAACATTTAGATAGATAAACATTGCTTTCCATGAATTTGGATGCAAATATATTCAGCCACTGTTTTGCTGTACTACTGTTGTTGGAACTTTACCGAATTACTGCATACTTCATAAAATTACAAAATATCAAAGATATTAATTTGAATTGATATATCAGTGACACTGTTTGTAAGGAACCTGTTTGCATTCTTGCAAACATGACTTACAATTATATTTGTGTCATCTGTGGCTGAAAAAATACCAACTGTATCCGTAAAATTGAGAAAGTGTATAACAGGTTAAACTAATCGACAATCGTAAGTTATGACGTATGGAAAAGAACCTGACAACGGTAAATTTTCAAAACTAAGATTTCTTTTCAAACTAAGAATAGTTTCGTCTTAGTTTACGCTTAGAATAAATCTAAGATGAAGACTAAGAAATTTCTTATGTCTTAGTCAAAATTTAAGATAAAGAAAATTCTCAACTCGGTAAACTAAGAACGTTTGTGAATACGGGCCCTGATATACCTCTGTCAAGTTTCGAGTACTATTTTTAGGCTATAAATAACCCGATGTCCATTTTTTCCCAGCCGGATGAGGACATCATGTATTTCAGTGAGCGTTTTGTTAAAGGCGAATTTCAAGTCATGTTATACGAATATGAGTGCAAAATTACAGAGTGTGAAATATTAAAGCTATAGACGAATTGAAAATTTGCAAAAGTGCTAGTCCTGATAACCTTTTAAATGAATATTTTAAACACGGAAAAAAAATACTACCATATCTATTTAACTTGTTTAATACAGTTTTTAGAACCGGATGTTTCCCTGATACATGGTCAGAAGGATATATTATTCCGTTGCACAAGAAAGTCTCGGTAAATAACCCCGAAAATTACAGAGGGATTTAATACCCTAGTGAGTGTTTAGGCAAATGTCACAGAGTCATGTTAGGAGTACGTCAAGGTGAATGTTTGTCTCCCTTTCTATTTGCCATGTATTTGAATGACCTTGAAGAATATTTGAGTCACAATGATTTTATAGGTATCGATGTTCTGATGACAAAATTAATCATCTTGATGACATTGATTCGGTCGCTGGACTTCAAAAAGGTTTTGACTTACTGTTTGAATATTGCAATACACGGAAGCTTAAGACCAACGTAGAAAAAACAAAGGTAGTCGTGTTTAGGAAAGCGGGACTATTATCACGAGATACTCGGTTCACCTTCGGGGGAGAGATAATTGAAATAGTTGAATCATTTTCTTACCTAGGTGCTGTTTTTACACAGGGTGGCTTCTTTAATGAAATGCAGCTCAACAGTTACCTCCTTAATTTTCCGTATGTGACGGTTAGTCATAGAATTGAACTATTCGATAAACTGATATTACCAATCGTCAATTATTCTTGTGAAGTATGGGGCTTTCACAAAGCAAATAATATTAAATTGTCTATAGTCAATATTGTAAACGTGATTTGAACGTTAAAAGATGCACACAAAATAAATTTGAGTACGGTATTTTAGAAAGTGTGAGTTATCGGACTACATATACATTGAAATAATAAAATATTGGCTAAAAAAGTATAAATACAATCATGTAGTTAAGTGAAATTTTGTAAAATTATATATAACGTTCTAAAGATGTATGCGGATCTCTATCCAAACAAAGTCCTTTGGATTACTAAGTGCGCAATCTTCTGTCTGAGATGGCTAAAACAAAGCGTTGGCGATAATAAAGCATTCTTAAGTATCTTCACACAACGTCTTAAAGACATACGCATTCAAAATTTACTTACTGATTTTTAGATTTTGAACATGAACATACAAAGAATCAAGGTGATACTGTTACTATAAGTTCTCCATTTCCGCAAATCGGTGACGTATTTAAGCTGATTTGGGAAAATATAGGTATTAATATAATGATAAATACCTGTATTTCCCGAGACCTTGGAGATTTGGAGCGTTGATATAATCCACACTTGGCCTGAAAAGTTGGAAACGAATGACAAAGGTATTTGATAAACGTCTGTTTACTTACAAATAAGTTCATTTAAATCATAATTCCCACAGTTTTACTTATACATTCAACAAAAATAAAGGGGAGATACTACTGACTCTTTTTTCTGCAATGAATAAGTATTTGTTTTCCGACTTTTTCAATACCTCTGTTATCTCCCTTTGGTCGTCAATTTACTGTTGTAAAACAACTTCATGTTTAGACAGCTCTTGACACGTTTCTGAACAGAAATGGGAGTTTTTTACCTTAGATGTGATGTATCATAGCAATTGTATATAAAACAGTGATTTAATGATTGTTCTATGCTACCATAATCTACAGTTAATTGGGTGAGTATAACTTTATCACTTTTCATTTATTATGGGCGAAACCAGAGTTAAAGGCCTGAGTACGTCATTCACACTGCATTTTTAAAATTCACGAAATCGAGAATATCAACGAAAACTTGGATTAATAGATTTGTAAAGTAGTTATACATAAAAATATACATGTTGATATATCCAATGAAATTTAGCCGGAAATTATCTACGTATGAAATCATGATACGAGCATTAAATAGCCAACCGACGGTCATATATTTTTTTCGAAAATAAAGGAAATTTTTCAAAATCGTATACGAATCGTCAACAAGGGTTTGTAAACTGTATATTTATGTAAGAAATCGCATTTTAAAGAAATACTTTGTATAATAATGAAATTGTATATTTACATATAATCAGGCTGACACACGCCGCCGTCAGCGTATTTTTCATTCTCTTGACCAGTCTGTTAATCTAATATGAAAAAGAAATACTGCACAATAAGATTTGTTATACACAATATACATTATAATAAATCTCTTTTCCGATTCAAAAGAACCCACTTATCACCCACTTATCTTAACTAAGATACTATTTTATCGTAACTTGCGAATTTGCAAACTTAAAATAAAACAAGACCGTTACTTGAATAATCTTAGTTAACATAAATATTATCAACTTTTACTAAGTATTGTCCAAAGAGTCATGTCACATAAAAATATTCTACAAAAAAAAAAATCATAAAAAAAAAAAAATATTTCATATAGACAAGGGATGGAACTTTTCAATTACGCTATACAATTTGGTCTAACACGGCCGTGTAACCCACTATTACCATACTAAATCACATCAAATAACAAACATGACCTCGACATTACGATTTTGTATATTAACTGAATGTAAGTTACATCTATCCTCCACAAAATATTAATCGCCTGTCATTTATTTATTAATTATGCGAAGATTTTATATTAATTGCCGAAATTTATTTCAATTGGCATCTTTTTTGTTGTTTTGTATCGAGGCATCTCATTGGCCGTTCGTGGTTCCCGTTTTCACGATCTGCTGCGTTCAAACAGCGGGGTAAGCCGGAAACAATTTGCCGCCGGAATACTATCTAGTAATAAACAATGTAGCGTGCGAGTTGATAACATTTTTCGGAAAGGCGAAAATAAGCGCACTCTACAGATAGCACAAAATAACGCACGAAATTCATGATTTTTAATTTTCGGTGTAAACAAATCAAGTATCAGTAACCCAGCTTTGACTACGCAAACTTTCCTCAATTAGTCTCAAGCCGGGAACAAGGGGGTATCGTCCAATCAAATCGTTCGATACAACGTTGTACAACGACACAAAATGGCCGATAAATAAATCTGTCGATACGGATTTTGATGTTTAACTCGCTACGAAATCAGTAATTTACCTGTGATTGAATGTTTGTTGCAGGTTAATATATTTTTGTGTCAGTTATTGTATGCGCCATCAATTTTATGCAGGTGCTCGTCTTTTTTGCAATCTAGCATGTATTTTTTGTAGATTTCTTCGGTTACACGGCCGTGTTAGACCCATTCTTTTTTATGCGAGTAGATGTAATTTTAAGTCTGCTATATCTAAAATACTTCATTTGGAACCAATATTCTGCGAATTTTGACAAATTTTCATTTCTTGGGAGTTCCATCCCTTGTCTATAAATATGAAATAATATATATATATATATGTTGTTATATGTATTTTTTTATGTGACATGACCCTTTGGTATTGTCTGCACCGCCATCGAAAGTTTGGTCATGTGACTCTCGTCACGCGCACCTGGTCGCTGATGTAGTAAGGTATGTACTCTACCAACAATAAATACACACATGGAGATTGAGTACAATCTTGAGACTTTGTCGTATTTCCTGTGCAATTTGCAGGTTTGTTGTGTCTTCTCATGATTTTACGACATTGTGTCGTTTTGTAAACTTTTACCATTTTTCGAGTGAAAAATCTTCAATAGCGAGTTTAGAATATCTTTAAAGATAGTAAAAGTATACATTTTCTGTTAGCGTGTTGAGTTGCCCATACGTTGCACTATATATGAGTTAAATATTTTGTACTGCATTGCAAAAACATGGAAGTTTATAACACGCGTTGGAAAATTCGAATTGTCGAAGTTCTTTCCCTTCTATATATATATGGGTTACATGGAATTATTTTTTTTGGATTTTTTTTCGTGACAAACCCCTTTGATCAAATGGCCAGGATTAGCCAAACTAGTAATAGACAATACAGTAAGTACTCGCAAACAGCTATAATAAACAAATACTCGTAAGTATAATTCGTCTAGAAAATAGAATGTGGGGTTTTCCCGTCGAAGTGCAGAGAACAGAATGGCGGTTCACATAAATTTGCGAAGAAATAACAGTTATTGTGAAGTTCGCAATTATTAAGTTGCTTCACAGTATGTGAAAGGTATTTTGGTATTTAGACAGTAGAATCGTAATGGAACTATTAAAATCGTGCGATGTCGGTATATTCCGTAACGAGATCGGCAAATATTAAACTACGGTTAATCAATCGAGTCGTTTATGTCAGTTCATTTCTATTATCGACAGCGATTTTGTTCTGAGTATGGAACTTAAAACATGGAAATTCGAAAAGCTCCTCAAAATCAGATTATCACTAAAAGAATTATGTAGGTCGATATTAATTCGTTTCTAGCACTGAAGTGTGCATTTAAAGTGATATGTGGTCATAATCAAAATATATTATTAAAATGGAGCGTTTTGAAGAGCTTTTCGGTATGTACTAAAACAGTAAATACGACAGCAACAATGCTTATTTTGGAACCGATGGATTCGTAAAATTATAGGCTGGATAATGGGCTACATATAAAAAAACTCGAAATATCTGATAACTTAGATAACCATCATGCTAGGTTGTAGGAATTTACCACACGAATATCAGAATATGTACATAAATAGATGGCAATATTGAGATGGTGTATGTTAATTCCTAAGCATGAATATCCATCAACTGTACACAGTTTCTAATTTAGGATTTCTCCTAACAGTCATTGTTGTTTTGCAAGCAACACCAGCGGCTTGTCTCATAAGAAATAAATCAATTTCCGACAGTACTTTCAGTGCATTGATTTGCGTTAGTAGATGTTGTTTTTTATCAATTAAAGTCCCGTGGGCTTTTTGCTTTAAAAATATATGGAACTAGAAATGTGTCCGTAGGACACGGATGCCCCCGCCATTTCACACTGGACACAGAAATGAGTGTTGTGTGGGAAATATGTGAATACAACATAAAGCAGGTTGCTTGGGAATGCGCCCACAGTGGGAAGTAAAGATCACCTAAGGGTGGTAAACACACAAATACATGTACTTTCACTATTTCAATATAAGAAATGAACGTAAATATATAAGTGTCCACTGTGACCTTGACCTTTTAGAAAACGACACAGTTTTGTGCGTATGACACATCATCTTAATATGATGAACATTTGTGCCAATTTATTTCAAAATCCAATTATGCAAGACAGAGTTATAATCCGGACACGAACATATACATATAATGCTTTAAGTGTCAACTGAGACCTTGACCTTTGAGCAAGTGACGCAGTTGATGCGCAGGACACGTCGTCTTGATTTGATGAACATTTGTGCCAGTATATTTCAGAATCCAATCATGCATGACAGAGTTAAAGCCAGATACATACATATACAGACAATGCTTTAAGTGTCGACTGTGACCTTCACCTTTGAATAAGAGACACAGTTATTGCTCATGACACATTGTCTTGATATGATGAACATTTGTGCCAATTTATTTCAAAATCCAATCATGCAAGACAGAGTTATAAGCCGGACACGAACATATACATATAATGCTTTAAGTGTCAACTGAGACCTTGACCTTTGAGCAAGCGACACAGTCATTGCACATGACACATCGTCTTGGTATGATGAACATTTGTGCCAGTTTATTTCAAAATCCAATCATGCATGACAGAGTTATAAGCCAGACACATACATATACACACAATGCTTTAAGTGTCGACTGAGACCTTGACCTTCGAATAATCGACACAGTTTTGCTCATGACACGTCGTCTTGTTATGATGAACATATGTGCCAATTCATTTTAAAATCCAATCATGCAAGGCAGAGTTATAAGCCGGACACGAACTTATACATATAATGCTTTAAATATCCACGGTGACTTTGACCTTTGAGCAAGCGACACAGTTTTTGCGCATGACACATCGTCTTGTTATGATCAACATTTGTGCCAAATTATTTCAAAATCCAATCATGCAATACAAAGTTATGAGCCGGACACGAAAATTCCGTCACCCCCCCCACACACACACACACACAAACACCCCCCCCCCCCACACACAAAAACGGACAGGGTAAACACTATATGCCATCCGCCATTTCATGGCGGGGGCATAAAAAAAACATTTGCTGATATTTTCCCAAGATAATTATTACCTACGAAACAAGCCATTTTTCTTCTAAAACATTCATTTCGCTGTGAATTTTGCTTTTGTAAACTTAATATATATAAAATATATAGAGCGCGTGACGTCACTTAATGTCGTGCGGGAAAACACAGCTGTTCTATAAATAGTATTGTTTTCAATGATATTTAAAAAAATACGATAGTGGTATTGGAAACCTTTTTTCTTGCTATGAAGTATGCACGGAAGGAAAACACACCGGATTCCTCTGTTTCGATTGACGGAAATCACCTGCATACCTCTGATAGACTGGTTGCAAATCCTCGTGGGTCTAAAAGCTGTCAAAAATTTGGCACACAATAACGAAAGCAAGGTTCCCGAAAAGCGCGTGCAATTTAGAGGGAAAGCCGAGATCCATGCTTATTTGCGATCAGTCAATCTCGGATATCGTGACTTCCGTCAATCGAAAAAATGGCGAGTGAGCTACCTTGGTGTTTTTAATACACTCAAAAGCGGGAAAAATGATTATTCTTTTTTTTTGACAGATTTGCATTGTTTGATGATATTAATTGAAAAATAACGTCTATAAACGTAAAGAAATCACAGAATGGAGTGCCTTTGTGTATGACATTAACAAAATCGTGATTTTTTCCGTATTCTGTACACGTGCTTACCCAGTTCTCCACAAGAAGCTGTCAACAGTTACTTTCTCCACATAACCGGTGAAGGACGAATGCCATAACATTGCGTTTTTACTAGTCAAGCACATGATTGTGCTGCGCCTAGGCCGGATTCGAACATGTAGATGTAACAGCTTAACCAAGAGTGCACACTTGCGTTTATGGTACGTTTAAAAATAACGATTTGTTTCACTAGCTATTTGCCGTAAATGGAATTTAAATGGTCCATTTTGTATAATACATTTTGGATGGTTATAATTTTGATACATTTCGTAAATTTAAAATGTTGAAAATGGATACTATAGTTTTAAGGGAGTAACGAAAAAAATCAGTGCAAATTTTCATACAAGTACCAAATTTTGCACATACTTTGGGAATGATATGTAGAAACGATTTAGGGTATGTGCCAAAGTTCATGTGCCTCGATTCAAGATTCAAGATGGCCGCAAAGTTTTCAAAATGGCCAGCAGTATCTTTTCAGTCATATATCATTTATCAAAACTCAACAGTTTGAATAGTTAACCATTAATTGTTCCAGGACAGAAGTCATCCGGATTTATTGGGACGGGGCTGCATAACTTAATGTCCACAGCGTGTTTCATATGCAAAATATCCTAGTGTCAATTTCTTCATGGGCACACGGTGTCAATATAGATATGTTGTGCTCAGTGTTGCATATCACATTTTGGTCTTTCGTCGCAAATTTAGTTTCAGGTGCTTTAATCTGTAACCAAACTCAGTAGCTCCGTTGTGTTACTATCCACCTTTAAAAAGTTATGGCAGATACTTGAAAAATTGTTCCAACTCATTATTAACAACTGTCTAATACATGATCAACGAGCCGTTCTTGTCATTGCTTTTAAATTAGGAAGACAAAGATCGAACACATTCTATCCGAGAGTGTCTTACAAAGCAGCAACCAGGAATTGGCACGAAACATCTGTACTGTAGCCATCAAATGTTTTCGCAGCATCAGAAATATCAATATTTACAAATGAAGCGCTTGCGACTTCGAATGATACAAAATGTTCGAAAGTAAATGAGGCTTAGCTTGGTCTTCGTGCTTCAAAATAAATCATTCAAATCGCAATGAAGATTCGGGAAAGATATAAAACGACGCAAAAAGACCACAGTTTGCTTTCGTTGTTACTAAAGATTTCACTCCCCTAACGCCATGCTTTAACTTTCTACTAAGTAAATATACCTTGTGTTTTATTGAAAGAAAAAACTATGACCAACTACTAAAACCATATCAAGTAAATGAATAAGAACCCGGGCGAACATAATTAATATTGTCTAATGCGAAAATAAAGGGAACAAATTCGTTCAGTACTTTCCGGTATACATGTAGTATAAACTTTGCTTCACTATATGATTGCCAAATAGAAGGTCATTATCTGGAGTGTAAGAACCTGGTTTCAAAACTAAATCTGAGAACTTATCTTCAAAAAGTTTTTGGTATGTCAGACTGGTCTTTAATTGAGAGACATTTAAGTTCAGAACGATCTCAGATTTATCCCGTATATTCACCAAATTTTAATTTATATAGAGCACGCTGTGGTCTGGTGGGCAAGTCGTGTTCCAGAAACATTGGATGTCAAAAAGGACCCATAGTAGCGATATTGGCCACCGTAAGTGTCGAAATCTACCCGCTATGTTCAAAATAATACCAAGAGAACTTTCAGAGGCACCACTTCAACGGGCAAACCACCAAACATAACAACAAATTTGGCCATTGCCACTGAATATTTTTGGAAATAGCGAAAGGAACTTGACATGGATTGAGAAAATTGGTGGCTTCTCGGACCTTATCGATGAAATGTTTTATGATGGCAACGGAATGAGCTTGGTAAGAGAGCATCCAAGGGTAGTTGAAACGAGGACACCCTGCAGTTCATTGGCATGAAAAGCCGCCCAAGACATGCAATCAAAACTTTTTGAAGGTATTGATATTCAAAGTTTTGTTTGATAATAATGGCCCCCCTGTTAAGAAAATTATCAGGCAATAGACATAATGGATTAGTTTTTGAAAAGTGCGCTGGAATTATACTTGTTTATTGTTCGGGTATAGATGGTACCCTGATTGATGCGGACTTATCGCCAATGTACAAACGTGGTTGCTTTTCACCGTCAACGTTCGTATCGGTATGTTGAAATAAAGAAATGCCCGTGCCGTGAAATGATGATTTTGACGTAGTGAAGCAAGCATTTTGATCAATATTACGTTGTGAAGAGTCCATGGTGTAGCACCGGTGAACAAACTACTCCATATCATTGTACAACAGCTCCAACAAACATTGTGGAAAGTTCAAGGACACGGTTATATTATACCGCACTAAAACAAGATATCAATTAGATGGCGTTTCCTTTTCTACACAAAATCAAAAGGCCAACGTAAATAGCAATTTAGGGTTCGTTTGTCTTTGAATGAAGATAGACATTGGCTGCACGGTGAATACCTCTATGATAGTTATACTGAAGTAATTGAGTAATTGCAAGAGACTTAGAGTTACCCTGTTCCATCTGCGTTTCATTGTTTCACCCTTATTGTACCTTACTCACCAATTCAAGAGATGGTTTGGGTACAGATTTCAATTGACTTCTGGTACGAAATTATCACTGAATTTGTTTTCATGACCAAGCATATGTCCACGTTTATGCAGTCTTTGCTTAATGCAATGGGTCATAAGCACATGCAGCAAACAAGACAGGGCCTATATCTTTCTTCAAAGTCAATAAGACTTTCTTACCGCATTGATTTGGTTCTAATTCAGGAACTTAGCACGAACTTCTCTTTTTTAATTGAGTTCTGTGGATGTAAGTTGACTTTGAGGTTCTGTTCATGCATAAACAGTTGAACCATGGCACTCGTCCAACAAAGTCTGTGTTTAGAATATATATGTAAATAGTTCAGCAAATGCTGTCTTCTCGAATGTCGAGTATTCGACCTACTTCTAATAACGTATCACAGGTATAAGTCGATTTAAAGTTAAATGATAACCGTTGTAAACATTTACACTTTACTGAGGTAGATCAGGTTATTTATCGGTTGAAATCACAGGTAACTGTATCATGAATAGATTATAAACATATGAAAAAAAACATATATTTCTTTAAATATTTATTAATATGTTAACAAGGTATATTTCAACAGAAATCCCAAGATTTTTAAAGCATCAAAAAAAAAGTTTTGGCTAAAGATATTTCCAGTGATTTCCAATGCTTCGGGACGATCACTGAGGTGATTTTGACATCCACTAAATTTACATAAAATAGACGATATTTAGTCTTAACCGTTGTGTACAAACATAATGAACAGCTACAATTAGAAAACACAACTGTTGGAACACATTTACCCCCATGACAATTGGTAAATTCGTTACATGTGAATGTTTAAGCAATAAACAAATTTTCGGCTTTAATTTTTATCACCGATAGACTCCATTTTGGTTCATATGACGCGCGTGCTATCCAGTTTGTGACAACGATTTTCATTGGCTGATTTCAAAGGGGTTTTCCCAGGTGAAATGACGTATATACAAGAATTTGGTTCCCGGCCAATGAAAACGAACGTTACAAAATACACTGGGATTTCTCCAGAGTCATCGACAGAATGAAGTTTTTACGTTGATATTTAGATAAAATCGGAATTTAAACGTTCATTTACATGTTATGAAGGTAAAATAATGTAAATATATAAAGCTTTCAATGCAGGAATATGTTTTTGTTCAATTACGGCCGTAAAAAGTATATTCATTTGCATGAATTCTCCGGAATCCTTGATGAAATTGAAACACAAAAGTCACCTCAGTGATTGTCCAGAGAATTTTCGTTGAAATATACCTTGTTAACATATTAATAATTTTTTTTTCATATTTTTATAATCTATTCATGATACAGTTACCTGTGGTTGAAATGACTTTATATTGTAATACATAAACAGAACACTATCGTAATTCGCCGAGGCTGAGAGCACACGGTATAACCGGATGAATGCCCTACAGAGTGATGACTACCCAACAGAGGTAAACAACGATGACGGGTTAGTAGTGGTGTTATATTTCTTACCGGCAATTCTCGAATTCGAGCTTTCTTTTGGTTCTAAGGATATGTGAATGACCACGAAGGTTGAAATGAACTATTCAATCAGTCTCGCATGCTATCTTTGCGGAATAAATCTTATAGCACCTGTTTATACACGACACGCAGAAAATAATGCTCAAATCACACATTCATTGCCCGAAATTAAACAGTTTGCGATAGTTTTGAACTATTTAACCTCACAGATCTAACGAAATATCATCTATGAACAATTCTGTAAAGTTACAACTCTGTCCATGCTCTTAAACCGATGTTTGACCCTTCCAAAGAGACCCTGGTATGCGCAAAAATGATGACGTTTACCGCCGAGGAGATTTTGAGAGGATGACGTGAACGACAGATAATGAAAAAATATGGATGACGTTCACGGCTAAGGAAAAGAATTAATGAAATTGCCATTTTGCGCAGTTTCAATCGTTTTTTACCCGGTAAAGCATTGAATCTTTGGAAATGTACATGTCAATGAGCATTTTTCAACAGAAAGTGTTGAATAGGATAGCCTAACACGTATATTATTCATATACATATGTACAAATGTACATTTATTCAATATATACCGTCATTCTAGTTACTGTAGTCACTCGAAGAATCTATGACATTTGCAAAACAAATCTTTATCAATTTGAATGTAAAGATTCTTAAATCTAGTCAAATAGAATTCCACATAGTTCTGTTCCGACATTACATACATACTCAGCATACTATCCAGTGTAATTTAGTGGTAAGGGAAGCTAATCAAGACTATTCCGTCATTTAAACAAGCTTCCCGTAATACCGTTTTTACACAGACGGGAAAGCGGTCTACAGTCTTTCATATCTAAAGGTGTGCATGATTTTGAAGATAGGCTCAAGAAAGTTTTTTGTGATACTCAATCACGTCATACTTAACGCGTGCGTACGCAACTTTCAGTATCGAATTCAAATGTAGTATCGATGCCATTTGATAAGTGTAAATGTATTGGACGTAGAAGATTGTATCTAAATTAAATTAGTAGCTGATAAATATAAATGACTGAAATGCTTTTAATTTGATTACGATTTTTAAGGTAGTTGAAAAGCATGAAACTCAGACTTAGACTTCAAGGCATATGACGGAGTAATGTTGGTTTGTCAAGTAAATACTTCCTGCCCACAGGTAACTGTATCATTGAAAAAGAATACAAAAATGAAAAGTTTTTTAGGATCGATGAAAGTCCGGCGTCCGTCCACAATTAGCTTGTTTACACTCTAGCATCCACAGCTCTGAACGAATCGTGATCAAACCTGCTCACAGTGTATATGGCCACAATGTCTCGGATAAGTTCGATTATGGGCAAAATCGGACAATAACTTTTAGAGTCTTACAAAATTTGCTATGTTTAGCTTGTTTACACTCAAGCGCCTTCATTTATTCACCAATCCTAATCATATTTAGAATGAATGTGTATGACCTTACGGTCTTGGGCAAGTTTAGTTATGGGTGGAATTGGTCCATAACTTCAAGAGTTATGGGCCCTTGGTTTTAGCTTATTTCCTTCATTTTTGGTTTTGATCTCAAAATCTACGTAAAAATGTATTATACGAGATGGAAACTGTATTATCTGGTCATTAATTATAGTGCCTTTGTTCTCAGGTGAGCGATCAAGGGCCATCTTGGCCCACTTGTTTGTAAAATTTACACATCTAGATTATAATAGAAAATAAAACTAAATATCAATTTCTGTAAAAAACTTCTATCAATGATACATTTACATGTGTGCCAGCCTATTTATGTTTAAAAAGGGCTTGCTAAAAATATTTTTATCTTGCACATCTGACCTTTAGATATGAAAGCTGCATACTGCTTTATCGTCTGTGTAAAAACGGTATTACGGGAAGCTTGTTTAAATGACAGTAAAATGACGGAATAGTCTTGATTAGCTTCCCTTACCATTAAATTACACTGGATAGTATGCTGAGTATGTATGTAATGTCGGAACAGAACTATGTGGAATTCTATATGACTAGATTTAAGAATCTTTACATTCAAATTGATAAAGATTTGTTTTGCAAATGTCATAGATTCTTCGAGTGACTACAGTAATTAGAATGACGGTATATATTGAATAAATGTACATATGTATATGAATAATATACGTGTTAGGCTATCCTATTCAACACTTTCTGTTGAAAAATGCTCATTGACATGTACATTTCCAAAGATTCAATGCTTTACCGGGTAAAAAACGATTGAAACTGCGCAAAATGGCAATTTCATTAATTCTTTTCCTTAGCCGTGAACGTCATCCATATTTTTTCATTATCTGTCGTTCACGTCATCCTCTCAAAATCTCCTCGGCGGTAAACGTCATCATGTTTGCGCATACCAGGGTCTCTTTGGAAGGGTCAAACATCGGTTTAAGAGCATGGACAGAGTTGTAACTTTACAGAATTGTTCATAGATGATATTTCGTTAGATCTGTGAGGTTAAATAGTTCAAAACTATCGCAAACTGTTTAATTTCGGGCAATGAATGTGTGATTTGAGCATTATTTTCTGCGTGTCGTGTATAAACAGGTGCTATAAGATTTATTCCGCAAAGATAGCATGCGAGACTGATTGAATAGTTCATTTCAACCTTCGTGGTCATTCACATATCCTTAGAACCAAAAGAAAGCTCGAATTCGAGAATTGCCGGTAAGAAATATAACACCACTACTAACCCGTCATCGTTGTTTACCTCTGTTGGGTAGTCATCACTCTGTAGGGCATTCATCCGGTTATACCGTGTGGAGAGGTAAAGGCTATGATTTTTTTATTCGTAGCGGCCATGCTTTTTTATTACCATGATAAAAAAAATATTATTTAGTATTCGAAATTGCCATTTCTTTCCGACTTTCAAGAAATACCCTTCAAATTGTGAAAGTCAAAAAAAAATTATTTCCATGTAACCCATATATATATAGAAGGGAAAGAACAATTCGAATTTTCAAACGCGTGTTATAAAATTCCATGTTATTGCAGTGCAGTACAAAATATTTAACTCATATATAGTGCAACGTGTGGGCAACTCAACACGCTAACAGAAAATGCATACTTTTACTACCTTTAAAGATATTCTAAACTCGCTATTGAAGATTTTTCACTCGAAAAATTGTCAAATTTTACACACTGTCGTAAAATCGCAGCGTGTATACCGGTATTCATGTACAGAGTGGAAATGTTAAATTACTGACACAATGGTTAAAATGATGTGTATTTCAAAATCATCAGCACTAACCTTAACGCTATTGAGACAATCGTAATTATGTTTTTTTTCTATCTAAGCTATAACGGGTACCGGTGTAACGTTTTCAAGCTCCCCCTTTTCAGGTTACCTCCCGGTAACTTAAAAACGTTTTCAGAGTACCGGCCCCGGTAACATTAAAACGTTTTCAAACTCCCTCCCCCGTTTTAATAATCCCCCCCCCCCCTCCCTATGTTGATTCTTCATGACGAAAACGTTTATATTTCAGGTTTTAATTTATACTAAATGATTCACAGTCAACATGGTTTATTGACATGTAATTCCTGTATTTCTAAATTGTATATACGCAATAATTTTGGAAGCTATGGAATCCTATTAGAGTTATGGAGAGTACGCGCCTTTATTCAATAAATTAACAAAAATTCAAGACATGACCTGTGAAATTCCAAACTTACTTGTGTTCAGAAAACCATCAATAGTTAATAAAAAATATTGTTTATATATATTTTTTGACGAATTATTACCCGGGGGTATTCTGAAAACGTTTTCAAAGCGCCCCCAGGGGTAATCTGAAAACGTTTTCAAAGCACCATCGGGGTAACCTGAAAACGTTTTCAGATCACCGGGTAGGGCATTTGAAAATGGAGGGGGTAATTACAAAACGTTTTAATTGTACCCCTCCCGGTAACTTAAAATCGTTTTCAAATTCCCGGGGGTACTCTGAAAACGTTTTAAAGTTACCGGGTGTAACTTGAAACGGGGGGAGCTTGAAAACGTTACACCGGGTTTACCTGTTACACCTATATATCGAAATGAGACTAATCCCTCATTAGCATGCAAATTTAAATCGACTATAGTTTACAAATTTTTGAACAACGATATAAACTATTCTGTATTTAGAACTACGTGTATATTACAAATCTTAGCCTTAAAATTACTATAAATGTATAATGCAGGGAACCTTGACTAATATTTTTTTATTGTCCTATGTTCGTTAGATATTCCATATCCTGAAACCAGCTAATACACTAAAATGAGACATTTTTAGGCTCAGTTCCTTAGATAAACATATCTGCTACAAAATACTGAAAACCACAAAAGGCATGTTAAAAATGCATACATGTGTGTACAAACCTAAACTTACAACACTACTGAATAATTGAAGGAAGTGTGTTCAAATTGTATCATTATTTTAATAAATAAAATTTAGTACCACGTACCACCGACGGACGCATTTTGACTTCAATGACAGACGAATGTTGATATACTTGATAAACTTTAAAACAGACATTGAACATAATTTCTACGATGAACATTGAAGTTTTTAGAGGTACCATCAAAATTACATATGTCGGGTTAAACATGATGAAATCAACCTTCAGAATTTAGCCTCCCAATAAGCTATATTTTCCATTAAACTAAATAACTGTCAAATAATTATTTTAGTATACCACAGTTTGGTTATAAACCCCATTCTTTACGGTAAGAATGATATTATGAGCACAAACGATGGCTGACAATGTGTTTTCACTCCTATTACACATGCACGTAATATAGCCTGGAGACAGTGGGTTCGAACCCGAGCGTGACTACAGCGTTCCTGACCAGGTGCACGTTGACACACGGTCTTAAATTAACCCCGACACATGTAGGCATCATCATACCAAGTTTGGTGCTTGTATGAAAATTTGCACTATTTTGCCGATAAGTATGTTTTATTTATTCCGCTACTTGTTCAGAAACCAATAATAATTCACCAGGCGTGTAGAATGTACGAACTATCCGAATGAGATACAACATTTGAAATATTGTAATGTATCTTCTCTATATTTGGTATTGTGACCTTGGTATAAAATCGTTCATACAGACAAACATTTCTTTCGTCTTCAATAATATGCACGTTACATCTGATTTAGTATAATATTTCATAAATCCGTGAAATCTTATACGCAAACAAAGGTTTACGAGGAAAATGCATTAGTCATGTAACATATACACGTTAATTTGAATAAGGCTTTCAAATTCATGAAATATAAACAAAATGGATATCCCTAAGGCAACATCCTATATTTAAAGTTTTATTTAATTATCTCATTTGAACCTGGAATGCAGATCCTTTAAACAGTAGAATGTGTTCATTTTCCGTCGTTATTATACACAAAATATTCATTCGAAATAGTAGTACCTAATACGGGTATCATTTAAAAATGACAAATGAAGTAGAATGAATAGTCATCCGAGAATTGTTTGAAATAAATGCGGCTTTCGGAGCTTACTATAGAGACCGACCCATTACAATCATGGAGTTATATGACAAATAAATAAGTGTTCATTCTCGAACAAAATTTTAGGACACAGATAATAATCAGCAAGAATGCATCCATTAGGGCCTACATGCATATGATTGTATAGAAACCAACAAGTCTGTCCTCGCAAATACGACCATTAACAATAATTTTTATTATACCTCACGTGACTTATTTACTCTATAGTCTTATGTGTCGTCAGAGGGTGACAATCCGTAATGTTACCCTCTGACATTACATTTCGGCCCGCTTGCCATAACGAAACTGCCCTCGCGCGCTCAAGCGATATTACCGGGTGTCGGGTTTTATTCAATCTCTGTCGTATCGAATTCTATCCTTGTCTAGACACTTTAGGCACTTAGTAGAATATAATTGTAGTTTGACATCCGGTTTTGCAGTTGACATTTTGACAGCAAAAGTAACAATGGTGTCAGAAAGAAGCTTCGTTTCAATTTCTATTATAGTTTTCGTTATATTTGTTAACATGTTTGTTGCATTTAGTGTCTTTCTTAATTATTGTTTTGTTCGGTATAATAAAATAAATATCACATCCCACATAGGGTGATAGAACGTAATGCTCACCCTTGACAAAGTAATGTCAACCTCGGCTAACGCCTCGGTCGACATTACTTGTCTCGGGTGAACATTACGTTCTATCACCCTATGTGAGATGTGATATTTATATAATGTAAGAAGACCAAAAAACTAGTAAGCAAGTTTGTTAGAATTATATCTTGGTACGGACACAACATTGTCAAAAATCTTCTTGTAATCACGTGATACTGAAATATTACTATCTTAATTTGAATCCATGTTTCCGTCATAAAATTATATCATGACTTTGTTAAACGATTAAACTCATTATCATGGATCTTTTCAAGTACGTTTTTACATTACACGATAGTTTGTAATAATTATGGTTTGATGTGTTTAACTTTGAGCACCATCTTAATGATTAACACTGTGTACTTCACCATTCGTCATGTTGTGCAACGCTTCGATTAGCTTCCTAGAGAAACATTGATCTTACACTTTCATGATGATTTTCATTATTCCTAATGCCATTGAGATCACCACCTTTAAAATAACCTCGGCCACCTCTCCTTTTAACTTCATGTATAGTGCAATTTTATTAAACTGTCAAAGCTGCATAATTATAGGGTTAATGATTGCATTCATGTATAGCTTCGGTGAAGTCCGGTTATACGAAAATGTTCGTTTTACCGTTATACGAGGGTCATCCGTAAAGTTCGTGGACACTGTTAATAATGAGACCAGTCATATATATTTTATGCCAACATTTTATGTACATGCTAAGCATCATGTTGACAAAATACATGCCAAATATCAGAGGGAAATATTGACAGTTAAAAGATTTACGCTATACAGATCAAAAGCACATATGGATCTACGGAGCACTTCAACAAACTTCACATCGACGTCGTGACGAATAAACACGTTGATTGGAACATTTCATAACGATAAAATAAACGAAAACTATCGACTGGTACGTAGCTAAAAATAATGGCATCCATCAACCGTGCAATTATTCAGCTTTGACTAGTTAATAAAATCGCACTCCTTTGTAATGCTAGGTCCCCACTATCGCGATTTGCATCACGATTAAAATCGTGGTTTTAATCCTTGACCAATCGTGTTTGTCCTATCAGAGCTTATTAGATCTTAAGGTCAGTCGTGGCAATCGCGTTAATCGTAGAAATGTTAACGGTTAAAAATATCTACGATTAACACGATCAATTTTCAATCGGCATCATCGAATCAGATCGTATTTAATGGTCACAAAACGCGACAGATCGTATTCCGTCTGGTTTCCAAATCGTGGTGATCGTGACCGATCTTGGTCATCATCTGTCATTATTAACTTTTTAGGGTAGTAGGTTACTCTGTAAAAGAAACATTGGTGTCCATACTCGGGATGTATATTTACCTGTCTGGGTTCAGTCGAAGCGTAAATCGTGATCACTATCGATTCAGATCGACAATCGTATCATATCGTGACGGAGCGCATCACTTCGTGATGAACACATTAGAACGTATCTACATGTACCAGATCGTCCCGATTCAGGAAACCCGATCGTGATGATCGTATCAGATCGGGCCCAAATCGTGGACTCTATCAAAACAATCCTATCGAAACGTACGTGACCGTATCTGAACGGGAAACAAAACCGCAACAGATCGTGACACATAAAGTTGTAAAATAGTGACCGAATTGCATCGAAGCGCAACAATATATCAACTCGCATAACCTCATATCCAAATTTGTAATTTCAAAAACAATTTCAAGAACACTCCACGATCAGATACGAATGACCAATTGTGGCGTTCGTAGCAGATCGCACGACTGTTACCTAGCATTGTTGCAACCAAACTTGTTATAGGTTTGGTTGCAAGGTCCAACCAAACTTGTAATAACCAAACTTGTAATAAATTTTCAAGTTGAAGTAAGATTTTACTTTCGCACTCATTAATTAGCACGGGCTGACCTAGGTCATTAGCGCTTGAAATTACTTTCATTTTTCCTATTCTATATACCATCTATCCTTACAGTCAAACTTGTAAAAATTATAACAGATGACAAAAATAAATAAAAAATCCCTCGGGCAGATTTTTGATAAAAATAATGAACGTTTGGAAGTGAGAAGGAAAAAACACACGTAACTTTACATTTAAAATCGTTTTACTTGCACTTACTTGCAATTAAATCATAAATATCAAATTTATACTTACGAGTAGGTAATTTTATTTCTTGGCTATCAAATTTTTATTTTATTAAATATCTACATAAATTGATAGAGCGATAGGTACTTTCAGAAAGACACTTTAAATACAGTAAAAATGGCCGTTTTGACGTCGAAAACGACGTAATTTCAATCGTTTGGTTCCACATTAAATAACTTTAAGGTTGTATATATATGTGAAGACAATTCAGATGCATTATATCTAGGGCTGTCCCGATACAGATCTCAGCCGATACGATACGTATTGCGATACGGTACTAGCGATATGCGATATCAACGATACAATATTACAATATTTCAAAGTAATGAAAAACGTTAAAATATTAGTGTTTTTGGGGAACTCTGCACATTTGTTTGGTGTTAGAAAGTCCTAATTAACTGTTAAAAAGGTGTAAAACTAATTCGTCTTGTACTTTCATTTTGATTCACATATATGTTTGTTGATATTGTGGAAATTAAATAATTATGAGAAATATTAGTTTTTATCCCTGTCCCATAAATTGCCTTATATCAAGAATAGTACTTTTAAGCCATATACAAGTGTTTAAAGAATCAGGGTTATGATTGTCAAATTGATTAACAATACCAAAATACTAGTAATACTCTTCAGCTTGGATGTTATGATGACGAGATATACGTGTTCTAAGGTTGCTAGTCCCTACACTATACTTGACATCGTGTTGACACTTCTTACAGACAACTATATACGTGCTTCTTTGTTTCATTAACCAGCAAACCAAAATGCTGCCGTATTGTATGTAAATTAAATGGTGGCGTAATACAATTTATAAGTCAATAATAATCTACTTGACAAAATCTGAATATTCGAATCGAATTCGTTGTCTAGCATTTACTGACGCTGCTAATGTCTGTCAATGGAGTATGGAATCCCGGATATTAGTTGCGTAAGAATTGTCGATGATGATATGAGAGTAAATTCGCAAGTCTAGTTCAGTTGTTCAACATTCTAAGAGTTTTTTAATATAAAATAAAAAACCGCGATACGGCCGATACGAGACCTTCCGATACGATACGCATATCGTCCAGCACTGTACCGGTACGTACCGGTACACTGCCATATCGGGACAGCCCTAATTATATCTTCTATGTTATAGTTGTGTGAGACCGGATTTTATGTAAGTAGTTTTCCAGTGATAATAAAACCATTCTGAATACATTTAGAGTTTTCTTGTGAATATACTTACCCAAGCATGCACGAGTAGTATTATGCAACAAAACAAATAAATGGGTGTCGTCGAAATAAACTTTGACATTAAGTCTGTTATTTGTACAAATCGGTCAATATACGCATTATATTATAGGGACGATTATTTTACGACAAAATTGTCATTGTGAAACGCCCATAAAGCATTCAAGTGTAATGCAATACATAAAACACGCAAACAGTCTATTTAAACTATTTTGTATAATGTAAGTTGGATAGTCGTAAACAACTACTAACTTAACACAGTTTTTACCACCCTAAAGGCCCAAACTATTTTTTTCCTAGTAACTAAATGGAGAATGCTTTGGAAGGTCTACCAATACGATGTTGACATTAGAAAAAGGCCTTGCAAATTTCAATATGCATAATCATGTACTGGTGGTCATATGTCCAAAAGTGTATCATACAATCTGGGATCAATATACATGTACACAGATAAAACCTGAATTGTAATTACATTACTTGTTGAATATACATGTACGTACTGCATAATTTGTCTGTTTGGTTTAGACCGAAGCTATTCCCGCACTAATAATCGTTTGAAAAGGAAATATTCGTCTTCAGCACTAACTATAATGAGTAAACTAACAACCACAGCAATGTGATACATTAATAGCAGCAATATATATATGACATTGCATTTTGTCATGAAGTCTTTACTGGATAATAGGAAAACTTCACACCATTTTATTATGAAACATTTGTAAACGTTGGGAGACTGTGCTTTCAGTTTTCGTGATCAGTTAAATGAAAACTCTTACAATGAAAACAAATTTCGTAATTTTATTGAAACGAAAACGCTATTGTAATTTTATAATGTAAACATCGGTAATTAGATACCGCGCGCATTTTTTTCTGATGCATAATAATGAGGGAAAATATGCGTTTGTTTAACATTACTTTCCTAAACTTTAATATTCTATTGAAATTGGACATTTTCACATGACTGTGCAGACAAACATCACTATGCATTTGCTTGTAAATGAAAAGAACAATAAGTTGAACGATATTTATAGCGTGTCAAATTCATACTGAAACAAATTGTAGCTCTATATTTCGTTGACTCTAGTGAAGATGAACTTTTAGGCCATCCTTAAAAAAATGTTTGTTTGAGGCAACCCTGTCCAGAAAATCTATACTATTTATATAATGATAAAAGTGTAACCAAGGGACCAAACAATTTGGGTAGGGTCGTTTTTTTTGGGGGGGGGGGGAGAGTAGGTAGCGTAATACAACGGAGTTTCGATTATCATACCACAACAGGTTGTTAAACAGTATTCCAAGATTATGTATCAATCGAAATAATATAACCAGCTTTCCTAGATTATATACCAATAGTAATAACCTTACTAGCGTTCCTAGATTTTATACCAATTGAAATAACCTAACTAGCGTTCCTAGATTCTATACCAATAGAAATAACCTTGCTAGCGTTCATGATTTATATACCAATAGCAATAACCTTACTAGCGTTCTTAGAATGTATAACAATAGTGGTAACCTTACTAGCCTTCATCGTAATTCAAAATTTAACAAGAAAAAAAACTAAAATATCTTATTTATAAGCACTAACTGCGAATCGTAATTCATTCAAAAATGCATAAGGACATTTGACAAAAGAGTATACAGACTTAACATGAAACAGAAACTTCATTGTACATGTAGTATACATAATATCTTACTTATAAACTAGGAATGAGAGTTCATTCTAAAAAGCAAAAGGATTCTGTACCAATTGCAATAACCTTACTAGCGTTCGTAGATTTTATAACAATAATAATAACCTTACTAGCGTTCATAGATTTTATACCAATAGTAATAACCTAACCAGCGTTCATAAATTCTGTACAAATAGTAATAACCTTACTAGCGTTCATAGATTTTATAACAATAATAATAACCTTACTAGTGTTCATAGATTCTATAGCAATGTAATAATTTTACTAGCGTTCATAGATTCTATAGCAATGTAATAATCTTACTAGCGTTCATAGATTCTATAGCAATGTAATAATCTTACTAGCGTTCTTAGTTTCTGTACCAATAGTAATAACCTTACTAGCGTTCCTAGAATTTATACCAATAATAATAACCTTAAAAGCGTTCATAGAATTTATACCTATAATAATAACCTTACAAGTGTTCATATATTCTATAGCAATGTAATAATTTTACTAGCGTTCATAGATTCTATAGCAATGTATAAATCTTACTAGCGTTCCTAGTTTCTGTACCAATAGTAATAACCTTACAAGCGTTCATAGTTTCTATACCAATAGTAATAAACTTACTAGCGTTCCTAGAATTTATACCAATAATAATAACCTTACTACCGTTCATAGAATTTATACCAATAATAATAACCTTACTAGCGTTCATAGATTCTATAGCAATGTAATAATTTTACTAGCGTTCATAGATTCTATAGCAATGTATTAATCTTACTAGCGTTCCTAGTTTCTGTACCAATAGTAATAACCTTACAAGCGTTCATAGTTTCTATACCAATAGTAATAAACTTACTAGCGTTCGTAGATTGTATACCAAATATAATAACCTTACTAGCGTTCATAGAATTTATACCAATAATAATAACCTTACTAGCGTTCATAGATTCTATAGCAATGGAATTATCTTACTAGCGTTCATAGATTCTATAGCAATGTAATAATCTTACTAGCGTTCTTAGTTTCTGTACCAAAAGTAATAACCTTACAAGCGTTCATAGTTTCTATACCAATAGTAATAAACTTACTAGCGTTCGTAGATTGTATACCAATAGTAATAACCGAACTAGCGTTCATAGATATTATACCAATAGTAATAACCGAACTAGCGTTCATAGATATTATACCAATAGTAATAACCGAACTAGCGTTCATAGATATTATACCAATAGTAATAACCGAACTAGCGTTCATAGATATTATACCAATAGTAATAACCGAACTAGCGTTCATAGATATTATACCAATAATAATAACCGAACTAGCGTTCATAGATATTATACCAATAATAATAACCGAACTGGCGTTCATAGATATTATACCAATATTAATAACCGAACTGGCGTTCATAGATATTATACCAATAGTAATAACCGAACTAGCGTTCATAGATATTATACCAATAATAATAACCGAACTAGCGTTCATAGATATTATAACAATAGTAATAACCGAACTAGCGTTCATAGATATTATACCAATAGTAATAACCGAACTAGCGTTCATAGATATTATACCAATAGTAATAACCGAACTAGCGTTCATAGATATTATACCAATAGTAATAACCGAACTAGCGTTCATAGATATTATACCAATAATAATAACCGAACTAGCGTTCATAGATATTATACCAATAGTAATAACCGAACTAGCGTTCATAGATATTATACCAATAATAATAACCGAACTAGCGTTCATAGATATTATAACAATAGTAATAACCGAACTAGCGTTCATAGATATTATACCAATAGTAATAACCGAACTAGCGTTCATAGATATTATAACAATAGTAATAACCGAACTAGCGTTCATAGATATTATAACAATAGTAATAACCGAACTAGCGTTCATAGATATTATAACAATAGTAATAAAATTAACAGAAATCAGACGTCCGAGGGTTACGCATAAAATTAACAGAAATCAGACGTCCAAGGGCTACGCATAAAATTAACAGAAATCAGACATCCGATGGTTACGCATAGAATTAACGGAAATCAAACGTCTGAGGGTGCCGGATAAAATTAACAGAAATCAGACAAATCATAAGTATACAGTAGTCAATTCATAATGTTGATCACAAGTCAGACATCACTAAAACTTCAAACAGACAATAGGATAATCTAAAACACAAATCAGACAAACAAAAATTTCAAAAAGCACCCAGATCTTATATGTTGAACATAATTCTGACATTTATGTTTCCAATATCAATTCTGATAGAATTATACTGACTATAACTTCGACGGAACAGAAGTTTACAGTATGTAATAAGATTTATTAAGCATGAATCTGGCGTTACAGTGACCAGTACTAAATTTCATACACATTTGTAATTAGTATTCTTTTTCTTTTTGGGACTAGATAACCCATTTATTTAAAAAAACACACACACACACAATAAAGTATACAGCATGTATAAAAAGACCCTGTTAGTAGAAGTTTTATAGAGTTTGTTAGTTGTTTTTATTTTCTAAAAATTATAATACAATAGCATATTACTAGAATGAAACAAAAGGAATACAGAGTGTAAAAAATATAATAGATATTTTAGAATTGGGTCATAAATGGGAAATTTGTTGAGATAAAGATAATCGTATATTTAAAAAAAAAAAAAAAAAAAAAAAAAAAAGTAAATTTCATACACATTTGTAATCAGCTTAATTCCGAAGTTATTTTGAATAATTAAACTAATAACTGAACCCCGTATCACATTTATGTAAAAAAAATCGCATTTGTAATCTCATTAGCACAACAGGTACGTAAGTTGGTAGAGACATTGGAAAGTAAAAGTAAAATTATTCCAACTTTTTTTTAGTAATTTACTTAAAAAATATGCTTTCTTAGTGTTCATATTCATTTATCCTAATTACAAATGTGGACATTTATAGATAAACAAAACAAGCAAATAATGATGGAAGAATAAAATACAACTTTATAAAAATGTACATATTTAAGCAATATCTTGAGTCTCGACTTTTAAAGCTTCATTAACTGATGAAAAACGAAGTCACGGCGATCCGAAACCAAGACAATTATGTGCATTTTTACCATGTCATTATAATTTTATAAGTGAACTGCACCATAAATGATAAAAAATATAACAACTATATTCATGTGTCTCCGGCGTCAGGTTCACACTTGTGAACACTTCTTAGATCACGTGTTCTTCAGACTTAACTCAGTACTGCTGACAACACTTATTTGGCATCTAATTGCATTATCCGTACTCGAGACGTGGGGGTGAGAATTTAAGCGTATCAATTCAGGACGGTCCTTCTGAATGTGAATTATCCCAAGCGTTTATATAATTAGATTGATTAATTTTTATTTAATATTTTCGCTGATAGATTCGTCGTGAAAGATGATTTTTAAGTCAATCAGCGGTAGGCCAATGATTCCTACCTTCTTTGCCGCCAAAAGTTGTTAAAACATCACGTAACCATTCAATGAGTGAGGGTTAAACTATTCATTAAAAAGCAAACAATCAATTTATGATAGGTCAAATAATATAATGAAGACACAATAATTATTATATACAAATGTAATATATTGAAGCAAACATTTACCTTTAGACAGAAAGCATGTCATTCCTTTTCAATGCAAGACGACACACTGCGCAATAATCGTACCCGTCTCGAAAATTAACTTTACACTATCAGGATAAGAAATCAGTCATGCAATACATTTAGTTTATTTTTAGACTGGATACCTATGCAGTTTAAATAAATAAGGACCCATGCACATTCGCTCGGTCACAATACAGAAGAATTCATGCGCCATGAATGCTATTATATCCGATCATATTACTGACATGTAATCTTAACAAATTGCATTGTTTAATACCCATACATAGACCTTCGAACACTTTACTGCGTTTTATTGTTTCGCACAAATCTACGTACTCTATTATATAAAAAAATTGCTTGTGGTCCCGAACCATAAAAAGCCAAACAACATTTGGAACCAATGTTTCAGATTAATTGTCAAATTGCATATGGATACGTTAAAAAACAATGAAGTATTTTGAAAATAGTTCTATTACTAATAACTCAAAAGGAAAATTGGTGCTTTATATGTTCCTGAGACTGTGGTGCACAGTGTTTTAATGTTTTGGAAAGTTTCATCCCATTACGACAACCCATTTTTCAATGATTAGTAAAAAACCTCCCAAAGATGTCCCAAGTGTACGGGTTTGAAAATGTTTTTAATTTTTAAAAAGAATATATTACATAATATTTAAAGAAAAGGGTTTCTGTATGTCAAAGTTTAAAGTCATGGCTTTTTGTGCTATAAAGTTGTCGTGAAACCACGATTGTTCTGGTTAAATATATAATATTTTATAGCAAACGTCTCTTTTAACTAAAACGAGTAATCAGTTGATTTTTCTTTGCTCTTGATAATCTTTGATGCTCCTCAATTATGTAATTTCATGAGGAGTAGCCTTGTGTATTTCATAAATCTCGATATGCACAGACTTTGTAAGATAAACAAGTCTTTAGTTATAAAAACCCATGATGTAACTCAGCTGTTTATTTTACAATGCTCTTAGGATATATTCTATGTTCATCAGTTATTCAATTCATGAGGAGCAGCCTTGTGTATTTCATAAATCTCGATATGCACAGACTTTGTTAGATAAACAAATCTTTAGTTATAAAAACCCATGATGTAACTCAGTTGTTTATTTTACAATGCTCTTAGTTATATCTTATGCTCATCAGTTATTCAATTTATGAAGAACAGCCAATTGTATTTCATGAACCACGTAATACACACACGTTGCTGTATAAACACTTTGTGACTATATATATAGAGGAGTAACGTGGTTCAGTACTCTTTTTCAGTTTCAGTTTTTCAAGTTTTCGGTTTTAGGGATTCAGTTTTTTTACAGTTCAGTTTTTAGTGAGTTTAATTTGGCTTTTAGGAAAGTTTTTGGATTCTAATTAAACAGCGTATTAATGTAATGGATTGGATTTAAAACTTAGTGCCGTTAAAAATAATCAAAAATAAAAGGTGAACTTATATTATGTGTTTCTTCTGTTTTGTGTGTTAAATAAAAGTAGTGTCAGTGAAGTAAAAATTAAAGGAACAAAATATCATTGTGGCAAAGACATAGAAATTTCAGTCTAATGAAAGGAAGAGTCTACCACAAAAGTTCCAAGCGCAAAAATGAATACTTTTTAGCTCACCAGAGCACGAATGTGCTCAGGGTGAGCTTTTGTGATCGCCCTGCGTCCATCGTGCGTCGTGCGTCGTTACGATTTCGTGGCGTCCATGTTTACTTAAAACAACATCTCCTCCTACACCGCTATGCCGATTGCAACCAAACTTTGCTGGAATGATCCTTGGGTGATCCCCTTTCAAAGTTGTCAAAAAAATTAAATTTCATTAAAAATTCTGGTTGCTATGGCAACAAATAGAGAAAAGTTAAAAAATCTTCTTGTCTGAAACCACAGGGCCTAGAGCTGAGATATTTGGTATGTAGCATTGTCTAATGGAACTCTACAAAGTTTGTTCAAATTATTACCCTGGGGTCAAAATTGGCTCCGCCCCGGGGGTAACTTGATTTTACATAGACTTATATAGGAAATTTAAAAAATATTCTTGTCAAAAACTACAATGCCTAGAGCTTTGATATTTGTTGTGTACCATAGTCTAGTGGACCTCTACCAAGTTGTTCAAATTATTGCCCTAGGGTCAAAATTGGCCCCGCCCCGGGGTTCACTTGATTTATATAGACTTATATAGGAACATTTAAAAAATCTTCTTCTCCGAAACCTTTATCCTATGGCCATTATATGAACAGATTTAAAAGAGGTCCATTAGACAAAGCTAGATACCAAATATCTTAGCTCTAGGCCTTGTAGTTTCAGAGAAGAAGATTTTTTAAATTTTCCTATATAAAATAGAATAAACCCCAGGGCAGGGCTAATTTTCACCCCGGGGCCATAATTTGAACAAACTTGGTAGAGGTCCACTAGACAATGCCACATACAAAATATCTTAGCTCTAGGCCTTGCAGTTTCGGAGAAGAAGATTTTTTAAATTTTCCTATATAAGTCTATATAAATCAAGTGACCCCCGAGGCGGTGCCAATTTTGACCCTAGGGCAATAATTTGAATAAACTTGGTAGAGGTCCACTAGACAATGCCACATACAAAATATCTAAGCTCTAGGCCTTGTAGTTTTGGAGAAGAAGATTTTTTAAATTTTCCTATATAAGTCTATATAAATCAAGTGACCCCCGGGGCGGGGCCAATTTTGACCCTAGGGCAATAATTGGAACAAACTTGGTAAATGTCCACTAGACAATGCCACATACAAAATATCTAAGCTCTAGGCCTTGCAGTTTCGGAGAAGAAGATTTCTTTAATTTTCCTATATGTCTATGTAAATCAAGTGACCCCCGGCGCGGGGCCAATTTTGACACTAGGGCAATAATTTGAGCAAACTTGGTAGAGGACCACTAGACAATGCTACATGCCAAATATCTTAGCTCTAGGCCTTGTGGTTTCGGAGAAGAAGATTTTTCAAATTTTCCTATATAAAATAGAATAAACCCCAGGGCAGGGCCAATTTTGACCCCGGGGCCATAATTTGAACAAACTTGGTAGAGGTTTACTAAACAATGCCACATACAAAATATCTAAGCTCTAGGCCTTGCGGCCTTGCGGTTTCGGAGAAGAAGATTTTTAAAATTTTCCTATATAAGTCTATATAAATCAAGTGACCCCCGGGGCGGGGCCAATTTTGACCCTAGGGCAATAATTTGAACAAACATGGTAGAGGTCGACTAGACTATGCTACACACTGAATATCAAAGCTCTAGGCATTGTAGTTTTTGACGAGAAGATTTTTTTAATTTCCTATATAAGTCTATGTAAAATCAAGTTACCCCCGGGGCGGAGCCAATTTTGACCCCAGGGGAATTATTTGAACAAACTTTGTAGAGTTCCATTAGACAATGCTACATACCAAATATCTCAGCTCTAGGCCCTGTGGTTTTGGACAAGAAGATTTTTTAAGTTTTTTCTATTTGTTGCCATGGCAACCAGAGTTTTTAATGAAATTTAATTTTTTGAACAATTTTGAAAAGGGACCACCCAAGGATCATTTCAGCAAAGTTTGGTTGCAATCGGAATAGCGGTGTAGGAGGAGATGTTGTTTTAAGTAAATATGGACGCCACTTCACGACGAACGACGCACGATGGACGCAGGGCGATCACAAAAGCTCACCCTGAGCACATTCGTGCTCTGGTGAGCTAAAAATTGTTGCAATAGCATAAATTATATTTGTCTTACTTTTTGTACACATCTACCCCTTTGATATAGTTAATACGAACCTTTTTGCTATCAAATCAGTTGTTAACTTTGATAATGTTTGAAATTTCCCCTTTTGTCACACTCATTGTTTTTGAATTCACCCAAATATACCAAAGCTTGAAATTTGAACTGTGGTAGTTTTCCCTCAATATAATTCTGGGAATATTGAAAGAATGATATTGAGTTTGATAACTTAAAGTTCACTTAAATATTTATTGATTCGACGTAGAATGACAATGTTAAGCGTACATATGTTACAATATCACACAGGACAGTAATATTCATATCAGGTGTACGCAACGGCTGATGATTTGGTAGGACGCTATAAATAATATGACAGATGTTTTCGATTATTACTGGAAACCCGGGTTAGACATTACCCATACAGTAAACTATGGTGGCATAAAAGAGATACAGGAAAGATCTTATTCAATAGAACGTGGCCACGCGGTATACGTAGCTGCTACGTGCGCACGTAATATTCGACCAATGAAACTTTTCGTATTAGCTATTGCGTGACCAAGTTGTGAATCAAGTATTTCCTGTGTACGCTTTATGCCACCGTAAAAACAACTGTCCAATCTGTTTAATCTTCCGTATTACACTGTAGCCTGGATGAGAATGGAAGAAATTGTTTTGCCATCTAAATAGGGGAGAACGGGTTTGAAAGTGCTATGGGTTGAATGTGCCATGTGCTGTTTCTGAATAGTACGTTAGCAAATGACGTCACTATGTTCAAATTTAAATGCGCCATAGTCCAAAACATAAAGTCCGTCTGGTCGAGAGTCCGAACAGACATTATCTTCCATTTTGATGATAAAAGATCAAGATCGTACAGTGCAAGTAATTTTTTTCCACTTTCCAATTTGGGTTTCTACATTGAATGCGCCTAACGTTTGACGTTGTATCCATTCGCTGCTGAAATCTTCGTAACAAGATGTGTGTAAACAGCAAAGGTCAATTGATCAGCCGCCATTATACAAGCCTCTCGTCGTGACATATATAAATACAGAGGTGTGGGGAAGGTTGGTCAACTACAACAGGGGCATGTCGTGCCACTCTCACAACCTACCCCAGCAGTATTTATGAATGAAGTAAATACATAGAGGATCTGATCTACACTTGTTTTCTGTAGATCTATATCTGCAATATAGATCTATGTGATTCAAATTTAAACGACTTTTTCAGACAATCATTGTGCGTACCAGTGTACACTAAACAGATAAAGGGGCGAAGCCACGTGCGTTGTTTGAAAGGGCTTTAGAAATTGTCAAAACAGAAAAGAGAAGTGTTAGAACTGTCGCTGCTGAACTTGAGACTGAATGTCGTATGCAAAAAGCAATGACATTATCATGTTATATTTCTGTTCACACCGCTTAAAGCCAATGGACCGCACTGTCTACGGACCATTCAAACGAGCCATCTCGACAGAACAGTACGCATGGATGCGCTGTCATCCTGATATACCAATGACAATTTATGATATTCCGGGTTTACTAAAATGCTTGCTCCTAAGAACGTTATCAAGGGGTTTGGGGCATTTGGTCTATGAGAGCGTATGTAGATCATGCTCCTTCCTATGTCACCGACCGTGTTCTAGGTGAAGCTAAAGAGCATCAAAAGCCCTATGCTGAAGAGAATGGTTTGGATTCAGCAGCAATATACCCGTTGTCCTTGCTTGAAACCCATTTACATGATAAATCATTAAACAAAGTTGCGGTACCCGGTAATGGACATTGTTTGCTGGCATGCGTTGGAAGCATGTCTTAGTGCTGGTGGTATCGCAGAGAGGAGATCTGCAGCCGTTTGCAATCCGAAATACATTCAGCAAAAGCAGTACAATACTGAAGCTTGTGATATCGTTCTGTCCGCTCTTTGTAATGCATTTGAAGTGAATTCGGTGAATATAAATGGTCGGGAATGATAATTATATTGTTGAAATTACCCAGATTCCAAGAAGTGTAGCTGTAAAAGGAACAGAAGTTTTTACTTTAGAAGGAAATGGCGCGTCATCTCATTACAGCGCTGCTGTTCCGCAACTGAATCCACAGACTGATTTGTTTCATACTGAAACTATTCGCCCTTTACCAAAAGCCGCAGAGCGTACAACTACAAAACCCGACAGTAAACGCAAGTCAGCGATACTGACGGACAAGCCAGAAAAAATGAAAAATAGGGGAGGAACAAGTCCTTAAAAAGTCGAAGAAAAAAAATCTGAACAAAACCATAGGAAACGCAAGAAAATAAAAAAAGTCGAAAAATACCATATTTTCGCACGAAAAAGTGGATTGTAAAGTTTTGTGTGTTGTGAACCTTATTCTAGTAGCAGAGACTGAGAGGAAATTGTTCAGTGCTTAATTTGTAAGCAATGGGCACAGACAGAGTGCACATCTGGGTCGAAAATGTACATTTGCCAAAATTGTGAGTCGGACGACGAACTATAGTGACGTTGAGCCCTAAACTGAAATATCCGAATTGTTTTAATTGGTAACATATTGTTTTAGTATCAACAAAACCTCATTCATTTGTTTTGGGTTTTAATACATGAGTTTTTAATAAACTCGTGTGTTTTTAGTCCTACTTAAATATCTGGCCGTACCTAAAAGTATTGACACATCCTACCCCATGTCATGTCACAAATGCCCCGCCCACGGGACAGGTTGTTACATTTGACGCTTCTTGTCAAAAATTTTTTTTTTTCGATAAGTTTTAAAATTACATAATATCGAATCTATATATAATAGTAGACAAAACTTTAATGTACTAAGTCGATATTTGAAAGTACAGGTAAACACACTTTAGCAATGACAATTCCTTGAAAATTGAAAAATGTCCCGTTCTCCTCATTTACAAACACTAGTTCGGTCTTTTTCGTGAACGACTAAACTAAGTTCGTTATATAATTTTCTATTCGATTTGCGAATACCGATATAACATTATAGCGTACACCGGTTATAACGGACGCCTTTTAATGTCCCGATCTGTTCATTATGAATATTGTTTATTATACTATGCATATTGACATTCATGTTAAAGTACCATGAGCGTATACATTTATCGGTCTCAATAGGTTCTGTAATGCCCTATAAAAGATGAATTCAAAGGCATGCTATGTGGGTAATTGTTATCTTGGGATGATATTAGCGATTGCTTGTTTTTTGCATATTTTTATAGCAAACAAGAGGGCCAAGATGGCCCTATATCGCTCACATGACAATCACTGTTCACTCATTAAAACATTGTTTTGAACCGGTGACCTAGTTTTTGACCCCAGATGGCCCATGTTAGAACTTGTCCTACATATGAATAAGACAAACATTCTGACTAGGTTTGGTGAAGATACGATCAAAATTTGACATCTACAGTGTTAATAAGGTTTTCCTAAGATTTGACCTTGTGACCTGGTTTTTGATCCTAGGTGACCCATATTTTAACTTGTCCTTAATATCATTAAGACAAACAAGGTTTGGCCAAGATCCAATTAAAACCATGACATTTAGAGCTTTTACAAGATTTTTACCTAAGATTTGACCTGGTGCCCCAGCTTTTGACCCCGGCTGACCCATGTTCAACCTTGACCCACATATCATTGAGGCAAACATTCTGACAAGGTTTGGTGAAGATCCAATTAAAACTGTGACATCTACAGTGTTAACATAGTTTTTCATAAGATTTGACCTAGCGACCTAGTTATTGACCCAAGATGACCCATGTTCGAACTCGTCCAAGATATTATGAAGACAAACATTCTGACAAGGTTTGATGATCATCCAATCAAAACAGTGACTTCTAGAGCGTTCACAAGGTTTTCCAGCAATTTGCCCTAGTGACCTAGTTTTTCACCGAAAATGACCCATTATCAAACTTGACCTACATATTATTTAAATAAACATTCTGACAAAGTTTCATGAAGATCTAGTCAAAACAGTGATTTCTAAAGTGTTCACAAGGTTTTCCCTTATCTGGCCCTGGTGACCTAGTTTTTTACCCAAAATGGCCCAATATCGAACTCGTCCCGAGATTTTGTTGATATTAACGTTCTGACCTAGTTTTGCTAAAACTGAGCTAAAAATGTGGCCCCTAGTGTGGTCACAACATAAAGTTTGACGACGCACATCGCACGACGCACGACGCCGGACGCCGGACGGAGAGAGATCCTAATAGCTCACTCTGTCACTTTGCAACATGTGAGCTAAAAAGCTAATGGGACTTTACGACAAATAACTAGGATCAATACCTGACATTTATTCATTTGATGAAGTGTTTGTACAGTTTGTACGAATATTACATTACTATGATACGTATGTCTTATAAAGGATGCATAGATCGTGCATAAGCCAAGTAGCACTGGAATTAGTACACTGACTGAAATGATAGTGGTTTGTCGTACTAGTATTATTGAAATTCATGCTTTAGTTATTTATAAAAATCCATTAAAAAAATTGATATATAGTAATCAGACTAAAGGATCCATCAATCAGTACACTAAACTGGTTTCCGTTGTAAATGGAACGGAAACCAGTTTACCATTATACTGTCGTGACTATGTCTTATCTGTGCATTCAGAAGTAAATAGATCATGCACATTTTGACCAGCATGTGCATCTCGTATCCATTTTCAAATTTTCGTTTCTTTATCGGAGAGGGAATTTTATAAGATAGTTACTTACTTGCCGTTATTTCGTTCCTCATTTGGTAGAGGATTTTTGGCAATGACATTATTCGGGATGGATGAACATAATATTCAGTTGATAGAAAAGCTAGTGAAACATAACAACGCAGTAGTCATTTGAAAAGCGATTTATTTGTTACATTCATCCCAGGTTCGTAGGACGTGAGCTGTGCGGTGACTAGCCCGCAACTCTCTTTTTAGACAAACTAACATACTATATTATACACATAAAGTACATGCATAGTGTTACCATTGATATTTCCAAGCTAAAGAACTGACCAATGAATGGTCAGCAATATTTGGCTACTAATATTACTTGGTTACAAGGTATACAGGTAAGATGTACATGTACAATAACTAATTCTGATCGTATGTCTTATACATGCGATCTACAAGCGGCTATTTTGTTACACTAGCTCCTAAGTTTGTGGAAACTGAAATATATTTCAGCTTTCCATAGTCGTCGCTCGCTAATAGCCAATGAATATTTATGCGCACCTAAGTAAAACATTTATGTAAATCGCCATGCAGTTGCTAATCTCGATAAGGTTCATGTTGCAGTACAAGACTATGTGAATTCGGTTTCCATGAGTACTTTTAATATGTTCATTATTTCTTTTTTGTGCTTAACAAGGCTACAAAGACTGGACAATATCAAGACACAATTCAAACTACAGAAAAATGACGGGCCAACACTTTTTGAGGGATTGTTGATGAATGATGACGCCAGAGATGTTCCATGTGACGATATCAAGAAAATGACAAGTGCTGAGAATTCTGAAATGTGTAAGACGTTGATTTGGGTGTACATAAGTAACGTTACCATGTATTTTATTTTGATGTTTTTATAGAATGATTTGCTATATAAAATAGTGTGATGCAATAAGAACACACAGTAGAACACCAGCTGCTTTCTATTATTCATGAAAGTTCAGAACACCATTATTCGCCAATGCGCACGTGATTTTGCTAAGCATAATACTGTGGTATAGCAAAATCATCCGTTCTTTAAATGTATGCACATGGAACAGTTTTGTGGCAAACATATTAACATGTAATGGGTACTAGTCTTTAAATGTAAATAAAAATTATTTCATACATAAAATGAATAAGTAACCTCCAATCACTTCACATATTATTATCATTGCCCTGAAATACTAAAGTGGTGTCATTCGTTACTGTCATGAACAATATAAAAAATCAAGCAAATATCAAAATGTTCTTTGTGCAAAGGAGGCAGTTTACCGATCACGGAATTTACAAACCGTCGGTTAACCATCTAAGAGTTCATGCTGAGAATGAGAATGCTATGCCAATACAAGCCACATACGGTCAACTGGAATCTTATCTACGAAAAACATAATTTGGAATGAAAGCATTGGTTTCGGGCAACAAGAGCTGTCTTATCAATATCCAGTAACAATTTAAGCAATGTATTGACTCACAAGCAATTCTTTCAAACATTTCAGATATTTCAAATAATACATTCAGTCTTGGCGATAAGATAAGAGTAACACTGACCGCACTTGATGGATATGGGAAAGCAAAAACAAAGGGCGGTGATCAGTTCCGAGCAGTCATGAAAACACCGGCTAAACGAGCTTACACCAATGGTTTCGTTACGGATTATAATAACGGAACGTATGATATTACCTTTGAGGCATTATGGACCGGTAATGCTATAATCGAAGTTACTTTGGCATACACAAAAGAAGCATTTGCAGTTTTGTTTCGACTTCAGTTACGGGTATGTATGTTTACTGTGTACAGTGAACGCAAATCGTACAATACTTCTTCCTTGAATATGTGTGAAAGCACATAAGAATGAATATCTAAAACTGATTAAGACATTACACCCGTTTTAGCAATATTTCAGTATCACAATGGTGAGCAAATAATCTAACTAATATTTCTGGTTTATTATGGTAAACAGACTTCCATGCCGGCCAACAATGGTATGGGTGAAATTAATAGTCTAAAGTCTAATTGTAAATACGTAAACCCCAAACGTTTTGCATCTGGAATTTATAATGCTTGTACAAAACGTAATCTGCAGACTTATAATTCCATCCACAAACAGTCATAGACCTAACAATGATACAGCAAAATATAATATTTGTATTATTTACCACAATTGAATTCGCGGAAGCACGTCCTTATCGATGTGTATACATGTACATGTATTCCCAAAATTGCGGATTTCGGATGTGTACGTTTCGTATGCAGAACTTAATTATTAAAAATTTCGAAATGTTCAAACCATCTATATGCCAATGTAACATCATTGAAAGCAGTTCTATCCTGTCTCTGGTGTTTAACGACCTCGTTTTGTATAGTTTGTCATAGTATCTTTAGAAACTGCTCCGAGCGATAGGTCATTGTTCTTTAATCAGATCCGCAGTTCTGTTTGCTTGCTAATCAAACGTAAATATGATTAGAATTACAGCATTAGATATTTCAAAAAATGTATTTAAGAATATTCTATGGCGCAAATGTATTTATGTTTTATTCAAGCACTGTTTCCAATGTTTTTTCTATGCTTGGGAAACGTTATTATGAAAACCTTAGTCCTGTTCACCGGTGGTACACAATTTGATTATAAAATGCTAGATCTGTCCAGTTTTCGACCATACAAGCACCGAGCCTTGTTTCATTGATACAATACACTTGGTTAATTTCCTCTTCCGATCTGGTGTTATTTTCACAAAGTTGTCAATCGCGTCCAAAGTATTATCAAATCCTTTCAACGCTTCTTTTGTTATCTCTTGTTGGCATGATTAATTTGACTATTGGATAGCATCTGCATTCATTTATTTATTTTTTATTCTTATATCTGAATGACAAATGAAAGAAAAAAATGAAATTATGCACTATTATACTGGCGATGATGGCTGTTTTTAAGAACAATGATTTATCATTGCTATGATATTGTTATATTTTGCTATAATTTTGTTATACATGTGTTTTGTTAAACATGTTTTTAATTGTGCTAAATTTCTGGAATAGTTTTGCTATATTTTATAAACTAATCGGTCGTAATAGTTTTTGTTTGTCCTACAAGAGAGGAATCCGGTGTGTTTTTTTGTGTTGAGACATAAGGGTAGTTGGGACAATGTAGCATGCACGATGAAATAGTTCAGCATCCTCTTCACGGAAGAGAAATCACTCCAGATGTGCCTCCTCGTGAAAGAAAACACACGAGTTGATAATTTCTGAAAGTTCTAACAATGCCATTTTGGAGTATTTCTTGTCAAAAATGCATGCACAATGACGAGAAAATGTCCTTGGTGGCAAAGCATTGTCCGATTTTTTAAAAACAAGCGTGTGCTTTAAAAATGGATATTTTTATAAATGTGTTTATCTGTTTAGACTTTGAATTGATCGATGGCTCTTTAACGGAAGTGTCGATGGCTCATATTTAGCAGATCACAAAAATGTGAAAGAGCCACGGTGACCGTTTAGTAGGGGTGTACATAACAAATGCGACAGGTTTCCAGATATTGACAATTAATAGTCATATTCAAACAATAAAGAAGGCTACATAATGTGGTAATGGTGGTATCCCGGAACGCTGTTGGGAAAGGAATAAAGATATATTCAATTAAGTGTTGGTTTATTGCAGTTTATATTGATTGTACAACCATATGCTGAATGGAAGAATGCCAGACTAAACCCTACGGCTATATTAATTCAGAGACATCTGTTGAAAACTGACTAAAGCGATATATTAAAAGGGGAATAGTACCAGATAAAATAAATTTCTCTCGGGGATAGAAAAATATATCAATACGAAGTCCTTAGAAAGTCCCCGGGTAAAGTTCTGGCAATCATTGATAATAAAGAAGAACATTGTCACACTCATTCCCTGGATATCAAGTTACTTATATAGAGAATCAGTCTTGTAAGAACTAACATTGTTTGGAAACAGTCCATCGGCACAAACTGCTAAGTTTGACTAAAAAACACACTCAATCCTTAATTCTCGTGGGACTTTGTCTCGAGATATCCAATAGCCAGTATACTGGTATGTGTTTTAGCTAATTTTCTCTTAACTCTGTTTTTTTTTCTCTAGTGTTGGGATTTTGTCATTTCCTCTTAATTTTTATAAACATACATAGCCGTTTAAACTGTCCATGAAGATCCTTCAACGCAACATTATATCTCTAATAAATAACCCATTCGGATTGATTTGCAGACAATGCTTAACATAATGATCTTTTTTCTTCGTTTATTCTTCCGTTGCCGAACAATCACCAGTTACGTTTGACTTTTTAGTACTAGTATGTTTGAGAAAAATAGTCGTAAAAACTTTTGGTCCATATCTCTGCCTTTGTAGTAAAAAATGATATATTTGAATTAGCCATTGGTCTATATTGTAACTGCAACTGAGCGTCTATTCTTGTTCGATATATTGCATTCAATGTGTGTATCATGTAAACATAAATGCCCTGATATTAGTCTTCTTGTAAGCTGAGAACAAGCTCTGTCTGTTATGCATATTACTACGTAATGGGAATACGTTGGATTTATATAATACGTATACTTCCTTTGTGGATTTAAGCAAACCTAACATAATTCACTCCTTCAACAGTAAACTGTGTGGTAATCTGAATGTACTAACAGAACGACAATTTGAATGTCTATTATTAGAGAAAAACAGATTCGGTTTCCTTCTCAGAAGTGTATTTCCCTTCTCCTGACCTCTTTTTGTGTGTTAAAGAATGCTAGTAGTTGGGGATTTATCATCTTATATGATCAAACCAAACATAAAATAGCTTACACATTTAAGTTCGTTTGTGAAGTAAACAAATAACGATGAGAGAATTATGTTCAGTTCATGCAAGAAATAGATCTACTCATTACAACTGTTTTACCAAGGAAATACATATAGTTACATGTAACGTTGAATTTCATGAAGGTTAGTTGTTTAATCTCGTTTATTTATGGAAATATAGATAAATCACGTGCCGAAATTCTGCGTGGGTTCCACCAGCGGGCTTTAGAAAAAGGTGGCAATTATTTCGATAAAGGTAAAAATGGGATGCATTCTACTTCCAATTTAGGGGCAAAGTCAGTAATCTACATATATAAGAGATACTGAAAAGCTGTTGATTTTTATTTGATGGTATCAAAAGAAATTAGAACTAATACACCATTGATATTATTTTAACTAATAAATTTCAGAAGTTTCCTTTGGAACGAATTGGAGGTGCATACCGCCACAATGGAGTAACAGAGAAGGTTTTATGTCATCCAGATCCGACCGTGTTGGCAGCTTACCATCTATGTGATGACAATGATATCAGAGCATGTAAAACCAAGCCAGTGGCATCCAGTCAAGATAATTGCAATTTTTCCTCATGGAATGATGGATTTCCATTTTACTGTGCAAAACCGGAACATAAGTCATTACGATGTGACCACATGAAACTTATAGCTTTTCGCAGGAATTTTATTATGCCTAATATGACAGATAGTGAAAAAAGGGCCATAAGAAGGTAAGAACTAATTTAGGCCAAAATATAAATGTATCGATAACTATCAATGATCCGTGCATATATGTGTATAAAAGCACATAGTCAAGTATAGTTGCGTGCCGATCATAAAAACAGAGTCTTTGGCCATACAGATACATATGTATATATATACAAATTAATACTGGTTGTTGCAGGGTTATAAGGCACTGTAAAATCCCTTAATTGTAACAAGGACTTATATACATACATATGTATATATAAGTCCTTGATTGTAATAGAAGGAGGGAAATAATAATGATGGATGTATGAATACATGGGGTCCTGGAAGTCCCGTGATTTTTGGGTCCGAAATGTCTGGGGCCGAGATGACCATAAATTTACTACAATACGTACTGAATTATCGTGATTTGAAATTAAATGAAAATAGCTCTAACAATGGCCTATCTGTACACATAGCATTTGTACGATTTTTTAGCATTAGGCCTATCCAAAATGATGTCGAGTGTGTAGTAGCGTAGAAATTAATGAAGAAAAAACGTCGACAGTTCTTTCCCCAGTCAACGGAAAATACGGTGTTTACTTTCGGACGCCTAGTACGGTAAAATTGCTCTGCCGTAAAAAAAAGCTAAAAAGTCGTATCAAAGTTTAAATATTTATCAGTTAATTTTTTAATATAGCGATTCTTTTAAATCTATTGTAGAAGAAATTTTATATAAAAAATATATATTGTTTACATCAGTACCATGGAGACATCACGTGGTACTTAAACCATAGTTTCAGCTCATTTGATTGGTCCTCGCTTAAACTATGGTATTAACAGACTGTATACAGTTTGACCAGTCACGTGATACTTTAAACCATGGTTTCAGCTCATTTGATTGGTTCTCTCTTAAACCCAGGGTTTAACAGACTTTAAACCCTAGTTTAAGAGATGAAACTGTGGTTTAAACAATAAATGTGCAACGGCAGTTGAAACTACGGGTTTAAGAGCTCTTAAACCCTGGGTTTAACTGATTAACACATAATTTTAAAATAATTGTGCTCTAGGTATCTTAAAGTCGGTTAAACTCAGGGTTTAAGAGTGGACCAATCAAATGAGCTAAAACTGAGGTTTAACGTATCACGTGGACCCTTAAAACAATCAATTAATATGTAAGTCTTTAAACCAGGGTTTAAGACTTTAAACTAGGGTTTAAGAGATGAAAGTGCGGTTTATGAATATTTGTGCGAACGGCAGTTAAAACTATGGGTTTAAGAGCTCTTAAACCCTGGGTTTAACAGTTAAACCCATAGTTTAAGGAATTATTGTGCATTTCGCTTGCCATACAAAAGCCTGTCTGTGAGTACTGATTGTTAAAGACATTGAACAGCTACTATATAAGTGACCCCCCCCCAAAATCCACATGTGGTCTAATCTCTTAATTGTTTTATTGCCCCTAATCAGATAAAACCAGTCTGGTCACGGTCTGTAGACTTGACACCTAGTCAAAAAGTGGGGTAATAAATTTTATTGATTTACAGTGATAATAAGTTTATGACTAAATTGCTTTTGTTTTTATAAGCATAGAGTAACAGATTATGTAAACAGGTGCTAGTCTATCAACGACCCTGTCTGTTTTATTACCCCCTACTGTGGAATTAGGGGACTTTCTGGTCCATAAGTCACATGCCTCGCATTCCTGGTTCAATGTCTTTAACTAGGAGACATATGTATACAGGTGTGTACAGATTTTCAACACAGAAACAAATATAAATAAGTACTGATCGTTAACATGGACAAATATAATTGAGTACTGATTATTAACATAGATAAATATAAATGTGTACTGATTATTAACATCAATAAATGAGTACTGATCGTTAACATAGACAAATATAAATGAGTACTGATTATTAACATAGATAAATATAAATGGGTACTGTTTATTAACATAAATAAATGAGTACTGATCGTTAACATAGACAAATATAATTGAGTACTGATTATTAACATAGATAAATATAAATGGGTACTGATTATTAACATAAATAAATGAGTACTGATCGTTAACATAGACAAATATAATTGAGTACTGATTATTAACATAGATAAATATAAATGGGTACTGATTATTATCATAAATAAATGAGTATTGATCGTTAACATAGACAAATATAATTGAGTACTGATTATTAACATAGATAAATATAAATGGGTACTGATTATTAACATAAATAAATGAGTACTGATCGTTAACATGGACAAATATAATTGAGTACTGATTATTAACATATATGAATATAAATGAGTACTGATTATTAACATAAATAAATGAGTACTGATCGTTAACAAAGACAAATATAAATGAGTACTGATTATTAACATAGATGAATATAAATGAGTACTGATTATTAACATAAATAAATGAGTACTGATCGTTAACAAAGACAAATATAAATGAGTACTGATTATTAACATAGACAAATATAAATGAGTACTGATTATTAACATAGACAAATATAAATGAGTACTGATAATTAACATAGATAAATATAAATGGGTACTGATTATTAACATAGATAAATATAAATGGGTACTGATTATTAACATAGATAAATATAAATGGGTACTGATTATTACATAGACAAGTATAAAGAGTACTGATTATTAACAAGAAACATACCTCGGTTAGTTTTGGTTGTTTACACAAATATATACATAGGTGATTACCTGAGTACAACACAAAAACATACATTAGCGAGTGCTGAGAAGTTTTGCCATATCTGTAAACACAAATACATTGGTGAGACTTGAGCACTACCTGTTAACACAAAGACATACATTGGTGAGTGCTGACAGTTAACACAAAGGCATACATTGGTGAGTGCGGACAGTTAATACTAAGGCATACATTGGTGAGTACTGACAGTTAATACTAAGGCATACATTGGTGAGTACTGACAGTTAATACTAAGGCATACATTGGTGAGTGCTGACAGTTAATACTAAGGCATACATTTGTGAGTACTGACAGTTAATACTAAGGCATACATTGGTGAGTACTGACAGTAAATACTAAGGCATACATTGGTGAGTACTGACAGTTAATACTAAGGCATACATTGGTGAGTACTGACAGTTAATACTAAGGCATACATTGGTGAGTACTGACAGTTAATACTAAGGCATACATTGGTGAGTGCTGACAGTTAATGCTAAGGCATACATTGGTGAGTACTGACAGTTAATACTAAGGCATACATTGGTGAGTACTGACAGTTATTACTAAGGCATACATTGGTGAGTGCTGACAGTTAATACTAAGGCATACATTGGTGAGTGCTGACAGTTAATACTAAGGCATACATTGGTGAGTGCTGACAGTTAACACAAAGGCATACATTGGTGAGTGCTGATAATTAACGCAAAGACATACATTGGTGAGTACTTCAGAACTATCTCTTAACACAAATACATTGGTGAGTACTTGAGTACTACCTGTTAACACAAAGGCATACATTGGTGAGTACTTCAGAACTATTTCTTAACACAAATACATTGGTGAGTACTTGAGTACTACCTGTTAACACAAAGGCATACATTGGTGAGTACTTCAGAACTATCTCTTAACACAAATACATTGGTGAGTACTTGAGTACTACCTGTTAACACAAAGACATACATTAGTGAGTACTTCAGAACTATCTCTTAACACAAATGCATTGGTGAGTACTTGAGTACTACCTGTTAACACAAAGGCATACATTGGTGAGTACTTCAGAACTATCTCTTAACACAAATACATTGGTGAGTACTTGAGTACTACCTGTTAACACAAAGACATACATTAGTGAGTACTTCAGAACTATCTCTTAACACAAATACATTGGTGAGTACTTGAGTACTACCTGTTAACACAAAGACATACATTAGTGAGTACTTCAGAACTATCTCTTAACACAAATACATTGGTGAGTACTTGAGTACTACCTGTTAACACAAAGACATACATTAGTGAGTACTTCAGAACTATCTCTTAACACAAATACATTGGTTAGTACTTGAGTACTACCTGTTAACACAAAGACATACATTAGTGAGTACTTCAGAACTATCTCTTAACACAAATGCATTGGTGAGTACTTGAGTACTACCTGTTAACACAAAGGCATACATTAGTGAGTACTGATATGAATAAGACAGTATTGACTTGTATCACAGAGACATGCACACGTGGGATAAGATTTAATCAGAGACATATGCTGATGAATATCTCTCATTGATGAATATGTGCATTATAAGTCACTGAACATTTTTCGTCCTTAGAACGCAGATGCAGTCATATGTTAGGTAACTTATTTTTGCGGATCTGTCTTAATATGTGTTTTATAACGATAATATAACTGCATACGAATATTTTAGTACGTTATCTAAATAAGTACTTTGGTGACATTCTTTTCTTTTTAGATGTCATCGAAGACTGAAAGAAGCGATATCTGTGATAATATTGCCAGACAAGAAAAGAAAGAACGTTAATGTGATACGTTTGTCTCAAGCATCGTGCGCAAATTATAACCGAACAGCATTGTGGTCTGCAACCAAACCATCTGGATTTTTCTTCAATGGAAAGTGGCGTCTTAGGCATTGTAATGGTACTCTTCTTTAAAACATACATATTAAATGTAAAAATAGGTTTAATCGCATAAGAAGGAAAAAAGTCGGAGACCGGTCTTTGGAATGGATTCAGTATCTTATATAATGCCAGAGCAGCAGGAAAAACTAAAGTATTTGATGTGACAAATTATTTCGACCCGTTTAAAGATACGAATGTCACGTACCTTAATGTGCATTTCAAAACACTGTTCATATCGCATACTTTGTATGTGTTCGATTCATTGTTGCACTTATTGCATCAGATCTACATAATTTACTATTACTATAATAAATCATACGCATTTTTACATGTGCAGTTTATGATAATGCCAGCACTGATAAGAAAAATAGAAATCGTTTTAACAGGTATGGTGCTAGGTTTTTAGTAGTTGGTTTTTAAAATGTCGTGTCCTTTGTTTCAGGAGTTGAATTGAAAGAAAAACAATTTTGTTTGAAAGATAAGCGACTGTATTTTATAGGAGACTCAACGATACGCCAATGGTACACAAACATGATAGAGAGATATAATTGCAGTCAATATACTCAGAAGTGGACCAAATGGAAATGGTATGAATTGTCATCCTGTCGTATTTCAAAACTGAATTTTACGGCAACATACGCTATACATGGCCTTCCCTTTCATGCATCCGACTGGGATAACATAGATTTATATTTAACATCAATTGCACAGAGAATGGACAGAATTCCAGACAACGAAAATGCAATTTTTGTATTTCATATGTTTCTGCACATGATATATTTTCATCCGCGATATTTCAAGTTGAAAATGGAAGCCATTCGCTCAAGTGCTGAGCGATTATTGGCCAGGAACAAATACATTAAAATAATGGTAAAGGGACCACATGTGTGTAACAGCACTAGAGATGTTCTCGAAAATATCTACACTCGGATATTATATGAAGTGTTTCGTAATTTACACGACAGAATTATCTTTCTTAACAATAGGGATGCAACAATAGCGACTCAAGAAACAGATATACATCCCAGACGTATTGTCGTGGAGGCCATGTTGGATCAGATGGTTGTCTTTTCTTGCAACTAATAACAACACTTTGTTTGTATAATTATTGGGTTGTACTTTGCGCTCTTGTATACATGCTTTCAGCGTCTTAAAGTTGTTTTAAATGTTGAACAGTAAATAGCTAAATCTTTGACGCAATAAGACTGCTGTACTTACTTTATGGCCACATCCCTCAGTTTACAACTCGTTTAGCTCTTATCTCTGTTGTTTGGTAGACATATTTTAAGGAAAGGTTTGATGTTAATGTAACTGCATGGTTTGAGGGAATCTGCTTTATAAAATGGAACTCTACGCAAAATGAAGTCTAGAGAGAAAATTCTACCGACAAAAAAAATCAGTAGAACAAGAACTGATAGTAAGAATTAAATAAAAGCACTGAAGGTTCTGCTGTTGTTCGGAAATACCAGGTAGTCAAAAGTTTATACCATTTGTAGGGTGAGGTATTCGGTTGAGTTTTGGAAACCGGACGATAGTTCGCGCATTAATTTTGGTGCAGACCAAAGTACTACGCTTTTCTACAAGTCATGCAACTGTTAAGTTGTTCCTGTTCCATGTATTTTAAGTACTTTGATTTATGTTTCCTATCTTATCACCAAACGTAGTTCAGCAATAAGCATATATAGTCTGCATTACCTGCCCCATCGTATACTCAACTTATACAGAATGTAATACCTCATACATGAAGACATGCTCGAAGAACAAGTTACACGTTATACTCGTATAATTAAATTAATCGATTGTTTTTATTGTTTTTAATATCTGGTTGACTCACATTTATCATTGCATTGTCCATGAATTCACTGATGACGTCTATTTGTTTACAATAGAAGCTAGGAAGCAGACTAAATTAGCATATACAGCACGTCAAGTATACTGTTGTATACTGTACGTTTACGATTTTGCATTGCCATCTGATTTTGACTTGAATGCACCGTTATATTTGAATTTGTATTTATGCAGCTGAAATGAAAAATTGGAACTATGTTCGTAGGCGGAAGGTTATTGGAAGCTGTTCGGTATGCAGGAAAATTAAAACCGACCGACTGTTGAAAAATCGTATTAACTTTGTGTTCGTACCGAACAACAGGAAACGATACATGAACTGTTTTAATTGTAAACCTTCGAACGCAAAGCCTGACTTGTTAAAATCTAAGGACTCTAATTAGTCCCTGGGCACTTCTTATTACCTGCCGCAGGTATGTTGGATTGTGTTTAATGATTTGTCTCTGTGTAATCGGTCTGGCCTTCGTTTATATTCAAGTCTATAGCACCAATCTGTAAGAATGTCGAGAACCGGACTAACGCAGTACTCTAGTATTTCGAAGAGAACATTTTTTAAGTATGAATACTATTTGAGATATTTTTCATGAAAAGCAGTTGCCTATAGATCTAATCTAGTTTTTAAATCATAAACAAAAAAAAGATTGTTTCGTCTCGTCTATTTTTAATCTTTCATCTCGTCTATTTTTTAGACTTTATATACTCTGCAGCAAGCGATACGCGGAAAAGCAATAACACCGAAGAATACCACTATACATAAACTGTTACATACATGTTTCAAGTAGAGTTGGTCAGGTTAAATTAACCGATTTTTAAATCAGAGTTTAATTAGATACCGTTGTGGACATATGAGTTTGTGGATTTATATGCAATGTACATCAATTGGAGCAGATAATTAATGTTTTTTCGCACCATATATTTTTTAGCAAGCTTCGGTGTATGTAAATTTGTTCCCAACAGGTTTCGTCGGGGATTACATAGCCAAAGAGTAAAACTTTTCCGACATTATAATTTTGATCCTTTATTTGTTTTCGGGAGACGGATATTGTCAATTCTAAATTGTTTCGATATTCATTTGTATAGTACAATAATTATTATTTCATGTATAAATGTACATATAATTAACATAAGCAGTTCCTGAATTATTTGGACTAGTAAACATATACCGGAATAAATTCGGTCAGCATCCAATCTACATCTAAATACATCCTTAACAATACTGGTCTCAGTGGTCTGTACATTATCTGGCCGCAGAAAACTACTTGACTTGTTCATTGATTGATAGTTGTATAAGTATAATGTTATTTTCTTATTTACTGGTTGAACTAATTTACTTTTTCCTCCACTAGCTTTGCTATAGCCCGCCAGGCTAGCTCAATGGTTAGAGCGTTTGTCTAATGATGGAGAGGTTGTGAGTTCGACCCCGGGCGAGGCTGACACACTGTCCGTGACAAATTTAACTGAAGATATTACATCCAATGTTAAATTGTCCTCCACCTCTAAATTATATGGGGTAGCTTGGCAGAAGCTTACGGATAGAATGTGGTCGATACTGGTTAAGGCCTAAATGAAGTCAATGAATGTTGGTTAGGATTACTGCCCGCCACAATATGACTGAAATAATGTTGAAAATGGCGTAAAACCCGATGAAACAAACAAACAAACAATAGCTTTGCAACAGACCTTTCCATGTTTTTACCCTGTTTTGTACCGCATGTTTCTATGTGGTGGTAAAGGTTTAGGACTGGTATATATTCTGTCTTAGGGGGTTGTTTTATTGCTACAGACAAGAAGAACTAAAAAAATAATAATAATTCTGAGTACACTTTTTCGGTAACATATCGATAGAGCATATTCAGTGTCCAAAGTAATTGTTTCTGTGTTGTTGGGTTTTTTTTACTGTAAAAAGACAAACTCTTCAAATGGTGACGCGGTATTTAGAAGCCTGTGTAATTCTAGCCAACAAACAAACAAGTGCTTCAGTCGCCAGACCCAAACCCGCAAAATGTGCGCTCTTGAAGCTTCCAATGTTGGCACTTTTAACGCCGCTTAGCTCCGCAAACTATATGAAAAAAATCGCCTCTTCTCTGTACACGTACACTAATAACGGTTTCATGTTATTGTTTAATGGATCACTTTGTGCAAAAACAAAAAAAAACAGTTTAAAGACATATTAGAACCTAAACAACAATAATCATTGCCCACACTACTCAGCGTTTAAATCGTCAAAGCATTAATAATACGCGGACCGCACTGTTGCACTACTTCTCTTTGTTAATAATGCTTTCAATGCATCATCATTGCTACCAGAATGGGGTAAAATGATTGCAAAATGCCTTGCCGAAACTGACTGCTCGGAATATGTACAATATGATATTGTTACATTTAGGCATTGCATTTTCGGAATGCACTTTTTGTGAGCAAACTTGAACAATGTTACAAAACTTTCGATACTATATAATATTATATATATATTTATGCTTTAGTCTCACTCATGTACAAAAAATATTTACAAGACAAATAACATAATAAACACGTAGTTACATAACCATTCAAGCATTGATGCATAAGAGACTATCTACTAAAAATAACAAAATCACATATTGAATAATAACACGATTCATGCAACAATAAATTTACATCAACAATGTAACAACCAAGTCTCATCTGCACATTTTTTTCAAAATAGAAATTAGTTAAAAACAACGGGGAGTGTAACACTGAAGTAATCGACGCACTAGTGCGCGTTTAATAATTTTCCAAACGACCAAGGTAAATGCTATATGTTGTAAAGTACTTTCAAGTAGCATAGTATTTCTCTGATACGACTACAGTCTCTTTGTTGTTCGGTACGAACAATAAAAGTTATTACCTTTTTAACAATCGCTCAGTTTTCAATTTTTTTTTTGCATACGGATCAGCTTCCATTAACCTTCCGCCTACGAACATAGTTCCAATTTTTCAATTCAATGGCACAAATACAAATTCAAATATTACGTGCATATAAGTCACAATCAGATGGCTACGCAACATCGTAAACGAGCAATACAAAACAGTCGTAAGAAGAAAAACTATTAGAAAACGTTATAGGTAGACGAATTACAAGAAGCATATTGGTTCATGTTTTTTGTATGAAGTTTTTGGTTTTTTTTCATAAAGGATGTTGACTGTATATTTTATTCAATCCTCCATTATGGAGAGTATAACATATTCACATGATATGAGTCATACACATATATTGTATATAGTTCACAAGCACATGGTAATATCATACATACATCAATCAAATAGAATAAACCCTAAATGTTAACAAATTCACCATAATCTGCCTTGATACAAACACATTGAACTTCAAATAGCATTTCAGATATTATGCCACACAACAACGTATCTAGGTTAAACATCACAGAGCAATGCCTGCATGATTTACTTACCTATCAACTATAGATAGATTCAGTCATCACCATTAGCCAATCAAATGGCCAGGATTAGCCAAGCTAGTAATAGACACTACAATATGTACTCGCAAACAGCTATGATAAACTAATACTCATAAGTATAATTCGTCTAGAAAAATCTAAACATTCTTCTCCCTCGGATAACTACAATATTTACCTTAAGTACACACATTTCAAGGGAAGATGACGTCATTATTCTCGTGCTGTATATGCTAATTTAGTCTAGTCCTTGCTTCTTTTGTAAACGTATAGAATTCATCACTGAATTCATGGACGATGCGATGATAACTGAGTGTCAACCAGATATTTAAAAAGTGGTCCATCGGGAAATTTTAATCGATTAATTTAATGCTTATAACGTGTAACTTTTTCTTCGAGTGTGTCTCCATGTATGAGATATAACATTCTGCATAATGTGAGTAAACGAATGGACAGGTAATGCAGACTATAACAAGGAAAACTATAACAAAATATTATAGGTAGACGAATTACAAGAAGCATATTGGTTCATGTTTTTCGTATGAATTTGTCGTTGTTGTTTTTTTCATAAAGGATATTGACGGTATATTTTATTCAATCCACCGTTATTGAGAGTATAACATATTTACATGATATCAGTCATACACATATATTGACAATCATGAGTATTTGACAAATGAATAAATTCATGTATATAGTTCACAAGCACATGGTAATATCATACCCTACATCAATCAAATAGAATAAACCCTAAATATTAACAAATTCACCACAATCTGCTATGATACAACCACATTGAGCTACAAATAGCATTTCAGATGTTATGCCACACAACAGCTTATCTAGGTTAAACATCACAGAGAAATGCCTGCATGATGTACTTACCTATCAACTATAAATAAATTCAGTCATCACCATTAGCCAATCAAATGGCCAGGATTAGCAAAACTAGTAATAGACACTAAGAATTAATACTCATTAGTATAATTCGTCTAGAAAATCATATACTAATTGCTGAACTACTTTTGGTGATCAGATAGGAAACATAAATCAAAGTACTGAAAGCACATGGAATGGGAACAACTTTAACAACTGCATATCGGGTGTAGAAAAGCGTTAGTGGTACTTAAGTCTGCATCCAAATTCATGCGCGAACTATCGTTCGGTTTCAAAACTCACCCTACAAAGAAATTCAACTTTTGACTGTTTTGCAGTTCCGAACAACAGCAGAACCTTCAGAGCTTTGATTTATTCAAGGTGGCGATAAATCACAAAATGCTTCTTTTGAGCTATTACCGTATTGAATAAACTGAAATGCTAAATGGGGTACCACAGTTTATAACATTTCAGGTCTAAGCATATGGCTATTAATGCAAACCATCTAAGTATAGAAAATCATTATTCGGGGGCTGTGTTCTGTCAAACAGAAATTTCGGGCGATCATCATATCCAAACAAAATACAATCCGTGAGTACAAATTGTCTTAGCTTTTCCATATCTTCTAGTGGCACTTGACTGTACGCTTGTACCAGAGCTTCGGTTCGCTGCAGTTTAACCGCAGATCTGTTTTGAGGCTGAGCAAGAGCACTTGCTATTTCATCAAAGAATTCATCTTGTGTGACTTCACTAACATCACCTTCGTATGGGAATTCGGAATATTTTGAAATATATCCACGAATTTGCAAATCCCTCCATGTTCTTAACATCAGTTTGATAAAGGGAAACTTGATTGTTGCAAGTATTTCTTTTGTCTCGAAAAGAAATCTGACATGACCACGTGCAGTATCAATAGCTGCTTCTTTGTACAGGTCATCAAACTTTAAGTTGATATCATTAAATTGTCGGCGCCATTTAGATAAAAGATATTCTGCGTCGTCAGTAAATGTTTCCAAATGACCTATATACTTGAAATGTGTTTGACACGGGTCACATTTTTTGTTCATAGCCGAAAAGTGTCCATTTATACCTTTGTCATGTTCGTGTTCATGTATTATATATTTGATAAACTCAGGAAACGTTACGTCGAAACCAAACTTTGGATTTTGTCCATTAGACATCTTTCTTACTGTTTTAATTACTTTAGCACCGACTGATTTCCAAAACATAAGATTCGGATGATATATTTTATTTTCATAACCAGAAAAAAGCCTTGCGTACGGATCTCTGACGAAAAGAAATGAATCCCAATCTTTTGCCATAGAGCCTCTTATATCGTCAGACACTGTCTTCCAGGATGACAGTTTAACTCCACCTAACCGTATTTCAAAGGGAGATTTCAGTCTTCTGTCACTAGAAATCACCGTTAATGTTCGCTTCCAAAACGTCGATCCCACCTTAGGAATTGGGCAGTAGTATATTTGGTGAATTTTGTCAACCAGTGTGTGGGTGTACGTTAATGTGTTTGGAATAGATCTATTTAACATCGCACAGCCTTGCATGACTGTTCTACCGCGATATTCATACAGTTGATGTCTATCTTCTAAAGAGGTTTCAAGTGGACTGCGAGTGTCCTTCAATGTATTCGCTTCTGTTGACGTATTCTTGTCTTTGGATGTGTATAGAATTAAGTCCTTGAAATGTGGAAATACTGTCAACGTGTCAAAGCGTACTGAAATAAACAAACAGTACGAGATAAAGCAACTGGATCAATTATCATTTTGGTAAGGTTGGGCCCGTTTACCTAAAGAAAGAATCTTTATCTGATAAGGCTTAGAACCGGATAAACTTTCCACCAACCATGCATTCGATTTATCCTGTTTCTACTGTTAAAAAAAGTTTCAAAATCTGTTTACTTGGATTTAAAAGCACACGTTATGTCTCTCTGTGACAGCCTCATTACTATTCAGCAATATGACGCGACAATAAAATAGTCCCATACAATCGTCATGATATTTGGAATAAAAACTTTTGCATTTTTTATTTAATACGATTGTTACGCACCATATATTTCACAATAATATTGTTAATGCTTTTTGCAAGTTTTAAACGTGAAGTTAGCGAAAGATGGGACTGTGATGCATTTCGGTCTGAGTCATCAGGGTTTTTCCAGACCTTTTATGTGTACATGCAAATATCTATCTATAATTAAACAAAGAAGGTATCATCGATGTCACGATCGTTGATTATTCAATCATTATCAATTTCTATTAAATTCACCAAAAACATTAGCATAATTGTCAGCAGATAGGCCTATGTTTCTCATGCAAACATTTTCATGAAATTCGACAGGGTCGTCTCCAGGGTCATAGTGAGTATACGCACGTGTCTCGTCATCAAGTACGTACGGTTGTTTCAATGTCTCACACCCTAAGCTCTCATTTTTACACCATATTGGGTCATATTTCTTTTTCATATATGAGAGCATGAGCACGCACGTACGTGCTGTGTGTATAGGTAGGTACGCCCCTGACAGAAGTAAAGGCAAGCAGTAAGTGATGTTGTTTCGATGTCTCACACCCTAAGCTTTCATCTAAGCTGGTCATCTTGTCTGTTTGTTTATATCGTCTTTTACGCCCCTTTTCAACAGTCGTTCACCTAACCATCGTTCCTGGGAAGAACCAGTACTAGACTCCCATCCTCCGTAAGCAAATGCCTACTTTCTCAAATACAAAAGAGACATGGTCGGTAGCGGAGCTCGAATCCAGGATCCTCTCAGTGAGAGGTTACAGTGATTTGGAGTCAGTGACATTAACCACTCGACCACGGAGGCGGGTCTGTAACAATCTTGATATTTAAACTGTCTGTTAGTGGTCAAAGACAGTATAATGCCGATTATGCCACCAATAAACTAAACTTGAAAATGAATAAAAACATGTATATGCTCGGAAGCAGTAATTAAGTTGTAAAGGCTAAATATATCTCTCTTAATTTGTGCGATTGGGTAAAATTACCTTAAGGTAGTTCGCGGTGTTGCTCGACAAAAAAGAAAGTGCGTTAGAATGGCATGAAATTTGGAGGAGTTATACCTGAAGTAGCAGCGCTTACGAAAATATAGTTCTTTTTAAAGTTTGACGTCGGTAACTAAGCAACTAAACGACGTTAAAACGCCACCTAGCGGCACCAGCTATGTGAACGACTCGTTGTACTTTTTCCCTTGCAGCTTTGCTATAAATTGTCATAGATTGAAAATTCGCACTTTGCGAATGAGCGAATGCAGTTGTCTACCGAATGGTTTTCATCAATGCTTTGAATATCTATGACCGCCCGGCGTGTCGGAAATTAATCGACGTCCAAACGTCAATATGGGAACGTTATTTCGACGTAAAATATTCAGATAAATGCGCATGTAGCTAAAACGCCGTGGTAGAAGTTTTTCAAAAATTAACATTATGTAAAACATTCATTTATCTACACATTAAGCGAAAAAAATCCATACCTCTTCAGGCTACTTTTTTCAGTATCGTAACGTTTCCTAAAGTTATACCATGCCAAAATGACGTAAATCATTCAGCCCATAAAGACAACGTTTGGTGGGAGCAATATTCATCAAATTTGGTTGTTTTATCTAAGAGTTGATAATCTGATTTATACTTTAACTTGATCATGAAGACATCGATGTATGAAAAATATTATTGTGAAGAGAAAAAATCCGAAACACTGTATGATCAAAGATGTACATGTTCGTTTTTGTTTAAATTTGTACACGCCACAAGGTCATGTTGAATGCACATACAAATATGCAATTTATGACCAGTTGCTGCGTTTTGGACACGAATGAAACTCACATAATGACGGAAAAAATGTTACTAACGTATTTTTTATTCAAACTGAGTGTATGTAAACAAAATGCGGGTGCACGTAAATGGAAAATTACGGGCAGAAAAAATACCTCGCGAATCTCGAACTTGCCAGTGATCGGGGGTAACTTATGAAAGCCGGTTGATTATGAATATAAATTTCTGACTATAAACATATCCTTTTACTTTTTACCTATAATCGCTCACAAGAAGAAAAGACTATTATTAAGAAAAAAATGACCCCGGAGCCATCATTTGAACAAACTTGGTAGATGTCTGCTAGACAATGTTTCACACCAAATATCATAGCTCAAGGACTTGCTTCGGACAAGAAGATTTTAAACGATTTCATATATTTATGATTGTATGTAAAATTAAGTAACTCCCGTGACGGGGCCAATTTTTACCCCATGACCATAATTTGAATGAACCAGGTAGAGGTCTACTAGATAATGCTACATGTACAAACCAAGTATCTATGCTGTAGATATTGTTGTTTATGACAAGTTAAGAGTTATTTTAAAGATTTTCCTATTGGTTGCCACGAGTTCTGCATGGATTTTTTTATAACTTTGGTAGATCAATTATGTACAGCGCGCTACACACCTTTATTTTCAGTTGACACCGCTAACTATACCCAACTTTCGCGGACATGCTGATTTGGAAAATCGATAAAAAAATTACATTAAACAAAGAAGGGGATTTTCACTATAATCGTCATAACTTTTATTCTATTTAAAATACGAAATTTGTACTCATCACAAAAGTTTAATTAATCTTTTATCTTTCTAATGATGTATTTTTTATTATTTTGAATTAATTCTTTCTTCGACCCTTTTGCGTTTGAAAAAGACACCTATCGATTCCCTCTATATTCAATGTAAAAAGCGTAAAATTGGTAGATTTTTCAATGAAAATTTGATATTTTCAGCATCATAACTTTTTGGGGGGAAATGTGATCAAATTTGTACTCATTGCATTCGTTTTGAAAATTTAATTTATTTCACCATGTAAAATATGAAAACAATCAAATAATATCTTACTCGACCCTTTTGATGATTTTTAAAACTACCCCTTAGATTTTTGGCTTGGAGCTACCTATGTATTGTTTTCGGTTACGTTTGTTCCCTAGATGCTGGTAGATGCAATGCGAAAGCTGGGTACAAGTGCACAAAAATGTTAAGAGTCCGGCGATTGGTTGAGAGCTATATGTTAACAGTCTGGTGATTGGTTTACGCTTACTGTGTGAATCGGTATCACATGACTTGAGTGTACCAACATCACTGTGCTAGTCTATTATGAAATCAGGGTGTTTCACTAAAGATCGGTTTGTTCTATTAACATTAATTACACGTTAAGGTACACATTTTAAAACTGTCTATTTTTTCTGTTACTATGTACAATATATTTAAATCAATTATTTTAATCATTACTGAAAGACATATTAGCGGAGGATTGTTCAAGAGAATTTAAGGAAGCCCCTTCTATAATGAAACCTGCGAAACGCTATTGCCGCCAATAATTTTGTCACGTGATCTTGATGTACACATTTGCGATTTCATTGTAAAATCGGGGTGTTTCACTATAAATCGGCATGTTCCATCAACCGTTAAGGCACGAAAAGATAAGATATATTAACGCAGTCTCAATTATTTTTACTTTACTAGCTCTTTGTTTAATTATCAACATAATTGCTGAAGGTAATAAGCGGAGGATTAATTAATTAATGAAATACACCCCTACTATAATTTAACTTGCGAAACGCTTTCTCTGATGCAGTACAGTACGATGAATTATAGGAAAATCTATAAATAGAAAAATATACCGATGTTTCAGACTACCTGTTGACTTTGAAAGAGGACAATTCCATAACTAAAATGGTCAACAAGACGAAATAAAATGAACCAATTTAGTTACGGTATCAGAACTAACTTTTATCAGCAACAACCAGCCAAGCCTTTCCTTTTTAAAAGGAAACTTTATTTTAAGTTCAATTCGTCAATCGTTCGGCAAATCTCGGACATTTACGTATGTTTACGGAAACAACGATCATTTGGCGAAGATCATATCTGCTGATTAGGTATCTATGTATATACAGCCACAGCATGATGAATTATACAGGGTAATAAACATTGGACGCGTTGAATCAAGTTTTAGGATAATTGAGGTTGAAGACTAAAACATATTACAACATGGATGAAAATATTAGAATATGTGAAATATTTTACTTTACTTCCGTATAAAATCAAAATCGATATTTATAACCAAATTTGTTGATATTATAAAAAATAACATAAATAAAATAAATGTTTTTTACTATTGTTAAAGCCCCATTAGCTTTTTGGATGTTAAAATTGAAGTAGGTCTTATTTTACCTAGACAGATGTGAAACTGACTTTTACTTGCAATAAAAACGTTCCAATTTTTTTATCACAAAGTATATATAGAAATACAGCACAGTATTTTTTAATCATGTTGCAAAAAATAAGAAAAGGCATCTGACAACTATTTTATGAGATATGCCTAATGGAAGGCATTATGTAAATATTTTACAGATCAAGTAATATATATTTCTTATATTTTACGATTGTTCTAATGTTTTCATCTATTGTTCTAATTGACCTTAAATAGACGATGAAATTTATTATTAATTCATTTTTGATAATATAATTATATGCTAAATATATCATTTTGGCATACGTCCACATGTCACTTATAAAAACATGTCATAAAATAATATAGATTACCTACTTTGTATATCTATTTTTCAATGATGTGTCAACAAAGGAAGGATAATAAAATCATATTTTTGAGATCCCTTTATATGGTTGCTAACTTTACCTGATTATTAATTTTTTAAACGCATCTCACATTGACTCACAAACAATTGGGCACGTCGAGTTATATTTGTTAGATATCATTTCAATCAAATTGCAGAAATTGATTGTACTGTTTATATACACCAGGGCCCGTATTCACAAACCAACTAAGATGAACAATTATCTAAGAATCCCGAAATTATCTTAGTTTTCGCCAAGTTTTGCTAACTTTGTAAGATTTTTCTTAACTTTCGTCTTAGAGTGAAAAACATTCTTAGAAAAATTCTTAGATCGACGATTTTTATCTTAAAAGTTTAGTCAAGGTACGAGGTGTCTTAACTTAGATAAAAACAAAACGAAAATGGATGCTTCGTCGAACTCATTATTTTTCTATATCTAAGAAGATTCCGGATTCTAATCGATTAATTTTTAGGATTATGAACTTTTAAACACTTTTCTGTCGTTAAACAATTTATGGTGACATTAGAAAAGACAGATATCAGTGATTAATGTGATTTTGATGTGATAAACATTTAGACAGATAAACATTGCTTTACATGAACACTTTTGGTTGTAAATATATTCAGCCACTGTTTTGCTGTATTAATGTTTGATATGAACATGAAATCCAAGGACAACTGTATAATCTTAAATCTTTATTACCTTGTATAAATTTTGTTGTGAATGCCCATATTGTAATGTTTGTTTCAGCTGAAAGCACATGCATGCAAGTACTTCTTTGTGAATTATAACTTAATTATTCTTTTGTGCAGTGTGTTGAATAGAGTATAATACAGGTATAAGCTATTTTAAAACTACCAGTAAACATATGCAATTGTATCAGGCCTTGGCAATATGAATTCAGTGAAGTAAATGATATCAGTAAACTTTAAAATAAAATGCATTTGTATGAATTTGAAATAAATGCTGTACACCTGAAAGGTGTTTTTGTTATTAACCATTAATGTTCAGTTATGGATGACACATTATACAGCCATGTTTCAGTAGTGAAAATAAATGTATTGTAAGCTAATGTGTTTATATGCAGAATAGAATCAAATTACTATTTGACTGTGCATACAATAACAAAATTATTACTAGGATCTTTGAATTTTGTCTTCTCATAATATTCGCATTTGCAAAATTAATTTTACTGATGAAACAAATTAATGTCAATATCATACGTTTCTGTCCATTTTAACGACGTACATAATAGTTGGGACATGCTCTTGAAAGTCTTATCAGAGATCCAAAAGTTATACAGTGAAATATCGGTTTTTGGATCAATTAAGATAACATATTTTATCTGTTACGCGTGACTGACTTTATTACTTTATGACCCCTAATAAAGTTAAATAAAGATACTCGATAAGGCCATGTCCGCCAAAGTTGGACATAGTGAATTTTATTTTCTTGATTGTCACATTTATCGAATACTGAACTAAATCAGATTAATTTCAGGACACGTGAGGACGGTTGGTCACTCGACACAGAATTGTGTAAATTTCGCCGTAAAGTCAGCGGCTGAAGAAGTTCAGTAAATCAAATTTTGCATTTAACTCAAAAGTCATTATTCAAATTATGTTTGTCCTGGATGTTGAGAAAAATTATAGGTTTTCAGTGTAAAGGAAGTCGCTGTGAAGTTGCAAAAATCTTTTACGAAAAACTAAACTTGTCATCGGACGCAAAGCTTATTAAATAACTACATGTTGCGCTAAAATTACAGCGAGCGGAGGCTTACAATCAACCATATAAATCTGACATTAAGTCGTCATGGCATTGATGGGCCAAGCCAAGATATCAACGTGATACTTGTACCCTGCTAACTGTACGTGACTGAACGTGTTATATTTTGTATATCAACCGATTATCATGTATTGTAAAATACACATTACTTACAGTACAGCTTTTATTGAGGAGTGAAACAATGTATGTAAGGAATCAATACCGGTACTTTATATTATTGATAGTAAAAAAAATATCATGATATGTTGTTATCTTCAAAATACAATGTATAAACAACAGAGTTAACATAGAAACGTTGTTGTTTTAATAATACGGTAGCATATCGACATTAATATTTTTATGACTGCATACATTACAACTTACTAAAAGAAGATGATAGACTTGTCGGCAAAAGCATTTATTGCCGACTAAAAAGTATATTACGTTCCTAACTATAATTGTTGGAATTGTTAAAAGTCTACAAATATCTATTATGGAAACATAAAATTAACATGCGCTTACAATAAACCAAGTATAAAGCGCGAAAATGGCCTAAATAATGACGTAAATACGTTGTTTTCATTTCAAGTGGTGCAGGAAACGTTACGATACTGAAAAAGTAGCCTGAAGAGGTATGGATTTTTTTCGCTTAATGTGTAGATAAATGAATGTTTTACATAATGTTAATTTTTGAAAAACTTCTACCACGGCGTTTTAGCTACATGCGCATTTATCTGAATATTTTACGTCGAAATAACGTTCCCATATTGACGTTTGGACGTCGATTAATTTCCGACACGCCGGGCGGTCATAGATATTCAAAGCATTGATGAAAACCATTCGGTAGACAACTGCATTCGCTCATTCGCAAAATGCGAATTTTCAATCTATGACAATTTATAGCAAAGTACAACGAGTCGTTCACATAGCTGGTGCCGCTAGGTGGCGTTTTAACGTCGTTTAGTTGCTAGGTTACCGACGTCAAACTGTAAAAAGAACTATATTTTCGTAATCGCTGCTACTTCAGGTACAATTCCTCCAAATTTCATGCCATTCTAACACACTTTCTTTTTTGCCGAGCAACACCGCGAACTACCTTAAGTGTAGAAACGTTATGTGAAAATTTGAGATGTGTTCAATAGGATGTTTTAATGACCAAGGACATTTCTTCTCAGATCTTCCATACAGTGTCCTTCAGTTTGATACAAAAAATATAGAATCATCGTAAAAAGTTATCGAATTAAAATTCTGCAGTTTAGATAGTTAAACTTTACGCTGCTTTCGTAAATAACTCGAGGCACAATTATACTGATATTGTATCTATTTATAGAACACGTATCTTTTAAAATTAAATTTCAGTGGATTCTTCGGTATGATATTGAACTCTACCATACACATTGTAACCAATGTGTGTGCTACAAATTTGACTTAAGTATTGAATAGGATTTACGATTTAATAATTGCTGAATCTAATGACACCAACATTACAAAAATTAAAATTGCTCATGAACGATATTGATCTACAACAAATTGATCATAATGCGAGCTGGGCGATTATAGTTACATTCATACATAATTTATACATGAATAATACAATACATGTAATTACAAAATAATGGGTGCCATTTATGTTCAAGTATAATTACGTTATTCTATACATTAACTAAATATAAACAATATATATACCCTATATGCTTCGATATAGTGTATTTGTGATTTTTTTCAAAGTCTTTAGAAAACTTCAACTTCAAACTAGTATGTACTCAATTCGTGTTATTTACATGACAATAAGAGCGATATATATAGTACACAATATTAAAAAATAAAATAAAACGAGGTATAAATGTACGAAATTATTAGTTCACTGAATGTTTTACATAATAAAATCAGTTACACACACAGAACATGATCGGAAATGCCCTTATAGTAAATCATTATCCGAGGGACATGAACAAATCTACCAGATACCATTAATAATGCCAACATGCAGTATATACCGCGTTAAAAATAACCTGCAGATAATAACCACTGTGCGTACAAGATCTACTCTTGGGCAAATAATTTGATCAACTAAAACACACAATACAGATTAAATGAATAAGAAAATGCTATTTTGTAACCTTGTTCCGTCTGCTAGTTTAATGTTATGATAAAACTCGGAGTTAATTTGTGTCAGTAACATACATGAAACGTATTACATAGTATTACATGGACTTATAGTAAATAGGGAGTTGAGTTCGTTCTCCTTAAGAAGTTGAAATTTTCATTTTTGCAGAAGTAATATGAATGTATCAGCATTTCCAATACTGAAATTGGGACATAGAGCGTTATATCATAGTGTTATTAATTAGGAAAATTCCTATTGGCCGAGTTATTTGTCCGAAGTTCGGTGTAATGACCTAAGCCTATTAGTGCGAAGGCTATTTAATATAGCTGACCGAGGATAGATAACCCGGATAAAATGAATTTTCCTAATTAATAAGTATTTTATTAATAACTATCTAATCTTCAATATTGAAGAGTTGCTGCCAATTAAGGAACGATGAATGAAATTACGAAGTTTCTTAATTTAAGCCTTCTTTCGTATTGTGGCTAGTTTCAACAACCAATGAAAAGACCTACAGTTCCATACTGTGCCGAGTTTTGTCAACAATGGGAATGCATACATCCCGCATTGTCGAGTTTTGTCAGCATTGGCCGAGTTTTTTTTTATTCGTATTGCCGACAACTATGGTGGCTGATTTATGCCATGTCAACTTTGTCGTATCTTTGCATTGTTGCATTTTCGCATTGTCGTGGCGAAAAAGCGAAAATACGACAGATGAAGGGCGACAATACGACACCAAAGATGTGTCGTGTTTTCGCCCTTCATCTGTCGTATTTTCGCTTATACGACATGGCATAAATCAGCCACCATAGACAACTCTAGTTTTGTATTGAGTGTCGACGAGCTCTTCTCATTCCCCCCTCTATTATTAGATACAATGTAGTTAATTAATAATATACACGTAGTGTACTCGTATATACGTGATATCACATTACTCTGTTCTGTTCTGTATTTCTTGTTTGTGGTATCAAAACAATATGTCACTGATTATAGACCTTGTACATTATTTGACCTGCATATTGTATTTCAATTTGATGAATTATAACGATAAACCTATGTGTACGAGCAAAACCATAGTGCGAACGAAGATTTCTAGTAGGTAAGAACATGGTTACAAAACGCACCTCTTTTGAAAGTCAACGAGTCGATCCAGTTTGATTAAGCATTTTTATCCATGACAGAACTGTTTACGTTATTCTCGTATTTAATGAACGTAGACTATTTAAAACAAAACACATAGGCTTTTGCGTAAATTTTAGACTTTATAAATGAGATCATATAATGATTATCTTAATGTATTATGAATATGAACTATACCAAAATCTTCATAGATACCTGACATACAGACATAGAACAGAACAGAACATCCATTATTGAGTCTAATACACCCAACGCACATTAACATAAACATTTAAATGCATGCAAACAGACAGTATACGGGTAATACACATAATATAAACACAATAATTATCAATTACAGTAAAAAAAAACAAGAATTTTCACAGAGCTTTTGATAAAAAAATCTGAAAATGGGACTTTGGAAAAAAATGTCCGGTTTTCAGGAGGTCCGGTTTTCCGTGTTTTACTGTACATACTAGTATAAACATGCATACACGAGACAAGTGAAACAAACTATATTTTTGGCATGAATACTTTGAGTTAAATTTAATATTCAAATAGAATTTCAATGTTTCGCTAAAAGTTGCTTACATACGAGTAAAATAATCAATGCGATTTTATAAAAGCAAATCTCACCTGATTGGTAAACAACGACTGATATAGAAACTAAAATCAAACAAATTAAAGCTTTCTTTTTGCCAACAATATCCATTTTCAAGCGTTTTAACAACTGTTTCGTGGTCAAAAATATTACATGGAGTAATCGACAGACAGTTACCGTAAAACGCACCGCCTACTGTGATATTGATTTTTTGTAGACACTGTTTATATACGGTTCAGAATTACATGAAATTATAGCATCGGAATTGACGATACGCCAGAGCGAGTATAGCCATGCCCCCTTAATTTCAGGGGGAGTAACTCTTGTTTAGTCCGTCAACAAAGAATTAAACAATACACGACACTTATAAAAAGAAAACAATTAACTTCCCTTACAAAACAGAAATTCATGTTTGTCTGTGAAATGCAAAGTCATGTTAATTAGAAAACAATGTAATCATGCAATTTGTTCTTACTCTCCATCATATAACGATGCACATAATAGAAATATGACTACTTTCATAATAGGAGAGATCGGCGTTGACGTCATCGATTTATGTTATATTGGTCACGTGATACGCAAAATCAGAAAGGTCGGACAAACTTTTACGCTCGAAAATGGCAGCCAGTGACAAAATGTTTACGGTAAATCTTACCGAGGAAGACGTTCCTGGTGCTAAGTTTAGAACTTGTGTAATCGAAGATCATTCTGTAATAGAGTTAAAGCGTTGGCTCGAATGCAGAGGTCTCAATACGTCCGGAAACAAGTCAGATCTTATTCAAAGGTTCGTGATATTTATGTCATATCTGTAGGTTGACGTTTTCACGGTTTTTGTTTGTTGTAGTATGAAGACTGAGAAAGAATTAGTTCGTATATTGCGTCTTGTAGAAAATATTTAACCTTCTGCTTAGTTTATGTTATTTGCTTTCATTTTGTTGTCATTTTGTTTCATTATGTGTAACTTCCATCGGAATCAAAAAAATTACAGACATTTTGATAAATAAGTGGGTGGGTACTCGAGCATGGTGCATAAGACTCTGAATAGCATGAAACCACATGATGTCAGTGGTGCATTTGAAGTGAGAAATACTCTACAACAGGCAAGCTGTGATGTTTGGCATCAAGAACGTTTACTTAAGAGTGACTTCTTCAAACGCGAAGAGGGTGGAAACATACAGAACTAAACAGCAACAATATAATTTGTTAAAAACTTTACTTTGGAGAAAGTCTCCTCTTTCTGTCAGTGCTACTCGCTATGGAAATGAAAATGAAGATAAAGCCTTCCAACAGTATGTTGACACATATAAAAGGCCCGATGAGTACATTTCTAAGTCAGGATTTTGGGTGAATGCATCTTTCCCTGAACTTGGCTGTAGTCCAGATGGACTTATTCGTAATAAGGACAATGAATTGACAGGTGTTATAGACATTAAATGTCCATTTGTATTAGAGAGTCATCACCCATTACATCTTGAAAATCTACCTCCACTGAAAGTCAAAAATCTGTGTTATAATGTGGAAAATGGTGCCATCCGTCTAAAAAGACAACATGCCTATTATTATCTAATTCAAATGCAGATGGCCATTTGTAACATACATTTTTGTGAATTCATTGTTTGGTCAAAAATAGGCATGTGTGTTGAAAGAGTCACTAGGGATTCTGGATTTTGGTTGACTTTGAAGGAAAAATTAGTGAAATTTCATCACAATGTTCTAGTTCCAGAGTACCATGAGATGAGAATACCAAGAAAATTGCTTCCTATAGACCTTAGTGACTGCTGAACTCATTAAGAGTAGCCTTTCATGTAGTACGTTGAACCTTTAGTAAGCAGCCACATCTGAATAAAGGCCATTTAAAAACATTTGTTTAGAACCTCTGAATAAAGGCCACATGTTGTTTTTCCCAAGGTTGGTCTTTGTTCGCAAGTTCGACTGTGTATCTTGATTTGGACTACAATTATGTGTGAATGTTCATTATAATTATCTTGACAAGTTGACATTGGTTGAATATTTGTATAGACAGAGGCTGTTTTATTCATAAAACATATGAATGTGATTTTGTTAATGCACCAACTGTGACCAAGTGTGCCATGTGTCTGTGAATTACTTGACCATATTTATTTGTACCTGATAAAGAACAGTAAAACATGATTGTAAACTGATGATTAATTGTCAGCTATTTCACATCTTATCGATCTGTTAATAATTAATACGAATTAATGTCCCTGGTTATAAACATACTCCATTTCATACATTATATACTAGTGTCTGACTTGTATATAAACTTGAACACACTTCTTGTCGAATTTAGTGCCTTTTTTAATTAGTTCTTATTTTAATGCAGTCGAAAAGACAGGCGTAAAATTATACGACAAAAATATTAACGTATTAACGTTCATTTACGTACCTGGCAAATACTAAATGTAAGTAGAAATAACACGAATATATTGAAGAATAAAATATAAAACCTTTGGGTCGTGGAATTATTTTTTATTAATCTATATGAATGCAATATTTTTTATGAGTCTGTATGAACGTCTGATCGAAGTAGTTACTCAAAAACACCAATTCTCATTGTGATAACATATTTATATTATATTGAAAGCTTTTACTTTAATATGATATCATTATAATTGATACGTTAAATTTAAAAATCAATGGGTTTGGGCTGTGGAATTCAAACCCTTAAATGAATATACTACATAAAAATCGCATAATAAAAGCGAAATGACAGTAAAGATCCAACAAAAAATAGCCGTGCGAAGAAATATATGATGAAGCCGGAGAGTCACTACATTGTTAACATTCATGACAACTGAGACCATGTGCATATTGGTTTGTATACATTTTCTGTTAAATCACATACACAAGTATGCTGGTCTCAGATGTCATTATGTCGGGGAAGAGGATAAGCGATGCGTTCAAGACATTGAACCAGGAATGCGAGACATGTGACTTATGGACCACCAAGACCCCTGTTTTCACAGAAGGGGGTAATAAAACAGACGTACAGGGTCATTAATAGACTAACTTCTGTTTACATGATTGGTATATTCTATGCTTATAAAAACAACAGGAATTTAGTCGTACACTAATCATCACCATAAATTTAAAAAATGTCACCCTTCTTTTTAACTAGGTGACAAGTCTACAGACCATGACCAGACAGGCTTAATCTGATCAGGGGCAATAAAACAATTAACGAGATTGTACCTCATGTGGATTTGGGGGTCACTTAAATATAGTAGCTATTTAATAAAAGTAAATAAGTTAAAACATAGACTAAGGTCATACTATAGTATCATCATTACGTATATATCCGTTACACCATCTATATATTTCATTAGAAATGATACATGTAATAACTGTATTTAAATAAATGTATAATTTATATATATATAATTCATGTATTTACAAAGTTTTTTTCATTAAATCTAAGATACACGCGAGTTATATTCGTGTGTGCATGATTACAATGGGCCATGTCGTTTAAATCTGAACGATCGACTTATTCTGACTTCACATATTTTCGGAAAATAAATAAAAGTGTAAGAAATAATTTAATAACACCCCTAATTATGTCTAGATACCGCATATCGGATTTAAAAGTTCCCTGGCAACACTGTTTTGCCGTTTTTAGGTCGTTTAATCACAATGTTTATAAAACCTATCATGCGTATTTACCGTGGTCCGACAGAAGTTTGACGGACAAAATTATGGCCAGCAGTTTGGCTCATCAGTTCTGCGTTCTGATTGGTTGATTTGACCTGTCAATCTAAATCTCGCGTATCGTCAATTGAAGCGGAAATGTGTTTAAAGAGACAATTATCATTAATTATGATAAAGAGTTTAATGATTGCATGCAGATCGATATTTTAACATGTTTGATATAATGATTTTTACATTAATCTCATTGCAGTACAAATCAATATTCACATGGACTCAAAAGCCAATTAAGTTGTTAAAAACAAAGACTTATTCTATACTCGTAAATGTGTAGTATAGGTCTTTGTAAAAAATAATTATATTTGTTTGACGATGGGCTGTTATGCTTTTAAAAGTTTAAATAGATTTCAAAAGTTTAAATAAAATATCTGTTCTGTGAAAGATTATATCGAGGGTTCAACGCAACAGTGTCGTAACTCATATTGAAATAAGAACAAGTTACGACTGTGTTGCGCTGAGCCCTCGATATGTAACCAATCTATCAAGATGATTTACGATTACATTTTACACATATAAAGCAATATTCACAAAGTTATGTTTCGTATATAATACTTTATACGACTTTACCCCCAGCAGAGCTATTCAAAAAGAGTCTTCTTACGTTTGTAAGAAGACACTTTTCAATAACTCAACTTTCACGTGGACCTTACCCTTTACCGTCGTATAAGTCAGATACACGTACTCGTATTTTCTTCAAAAATGTCTTCTTACAGACGCTAAGAAGACGGTTCCCTTAGACAAACAACCATTTAATCCTCGGCTTCGCCTCGGACAAATTGGTTGTTTATCTAAGAGAACCGTCTTCTTACGTATGTAAGACTTTTGAAGAAAAACTCGTACTGTATCTATTACTTATCCAGTCACTTCCGGCAAAATCGACCAGATAACAGGGTGCCGAATAAACTTTGCTTTATTAGGTCACCTGACCACGTGACTTGTGATAAACCGTCACCTGGTCACGTGATCTGACGGACTATTTCTTATAACAGAGTCACCGGTTGAAATTCAGTGCCCGGGGTGCGGTTTTCCCTAGCCGAAATGTATTGAGGTTGATCGATAAATGTTCTACGACTTACCTGCGTCTACAAAACGTTATAATTATCTACGTTACGCGCAGATTAATGAAAAAGTAACTAAATAGTCCCGAGTTTTTTTCCCTTATTTAAGCCAATTCAGTGACTGGATAAATAGAATAAAAGGTTAGTGACGTGGATTGAGTAAAAGTTTATCCGGCTCGGCTGCGGAAATTATCGGATTCGCCTTCGGCTCATCCGATAAATTCCTCCGCCTTGCCAGATAAACTTACTCATCCACGACACTAACCTATTATTCTCTATATCATCGTCAAACTAATAAAGGATACGGAAACTTAAATGATAAAGTAGTGTCATGCTCTGTGAGGGTACATGCGCATGTACAGTCAAACGTGTAAATGCGGGCACCTCTGAATAAAAGTCACCCTATTAATAAATGTCATTCTTTTAGAAATCGTCATCATATCTAGAACAAAGTGACCTCCGAATAAAGACCACCTGTCAATAAAGGCCACATTTTATCTTTTCAATGATGGCCTTTGTTCTTGTTTCTTGTATGTAAATTTGGTAGTGACCAAAGAAATGTTAAAAAATAGCAGTGTTTTTAAATAAAAAGGATTTGACTACTGTAGATCAACATATATTTATTACAGCATGAGGCATATCGCCCAACAGTGTTATTTGTGTTTCACAATAAATAGCGATCAAGTATGAAACAATACAATATATACTGTAAACTGTTATAATGTCAGGACATACGAGAAGCAAACTAAACGAAACTAAATCAAGAGAAAAGTGTAAAAGCTTTATATACGAGTCTACTGGTTCAGTCTCTGGATTTAAAACATTTAAAGAAATAAACGTTAAATTTGTAAACTTAATAACTGCTCATGTATTAAAGTTCATTATACTCGTATATGGAACCTGGTATTAAAAAGACAGTCGGATAGAAAAGATTTATAATTTTTATCAAGAAGTAAGTGCATTGATGCAAAATGATGTACGAAATAGGAAAATGGCCCTACATACAGATGTAATTTTCCACGAGAGTTTTTTATCAGTAAAAAATACTTAACATATACAATAGGCCTTTTCATAAGCTGGTTCCCGTTGAGTTGTGTGTACAAAGCCTTTGCAACATAGAACGGGAACCAGTTTAGCCTTGTCAGAATGTAGGTTATCTCCCTTGCCGAAATCAGTAGCATTCGGAATACTTCGGACTCTGGGTAGTATTTTCGAAAATGGGGTCTCTAGACAAACTAAACCATCATTGATTACAAGGACTTATATACATACATATATAAGTCCTTGTTGATTATCAGATATCGAAGTGGACTATTATGTTGAAAATAAATGATGAACATACCAATTATTAGTAATTGATCTTTTTATGATATTGATAATGACTCAATTTGATATAATCCCATGACATGGTTTATTGTGTAAAACATTTGACAATATAAAAGAAACTCAATTCATACCATCTAAGTATAAAAAATCAATATTGAAGGGATGTGTTCTGTCAAACAGCATTTTTGGGCGATCATCATATCCAAATAGAATACAATCCGTGAGTACATATTGTCTAAGTTTTTCCATATCTTCTAGTGGCACTTGTCTGTACGCTTGCATCAAAGCTTCGGATCGTTGCAGTTTAACCCCAGATCTGTTCGGAGGCTGAGCAAGAGCATTTGCTATTTTATCTAAGAATTCATCTTGTGTAACTTCACTAACATCACCTTCGTATGGGAATTCGGAATATTTTGAAATATATCCACGAATTTGAAAACTCCTCCATGTTCTTAACATCAATTTGATAAAAGGAAACTGGATTGTTGCAAGTATTTTCTTTGCTCCAAAAAGAAATTTGACATGACCCCGTGCAGTATCAATAGCTGCTTCTTTGTATAAATCATCAATATTTAAGTTGATATCATTAAATTGTCGGCGCCATTTAGATAAAAGATATTCTGCATCTTCAGTAAATGTTTCCAATTGACCTATATACTTGAAATGCGTCTGACACGGGTCACATTCTTTGTTCATAGCTGAAAAGTGTCTATTTATACTTTGGTCATGTTCATGCTGATGTATTATATATTTGATAAACTCAGGAAATGTAACGTTGTATCCATATTCAGGATAAGGTCGATTAGGCGTCTTCCTAACTGCTTTTATTACTTTACTTCCTATCGACTTCCAGAACCCGCGGTTCGGATTATAAATTTTATTTTCATAACCTGAAAAGATTCGTGCGTATGGATCTCTTACGAAAAGGAATGATTCCCAGACGTTCTCCATGGAGCCTTGGAGGTCGTCAGACACTGTCTCCCACGATAATAAGTTAGCGTCTCTCAACCGAATTTCATAGGGAGATTTTATTTTTTTGTTATCAGAAATCACAGTTAATGTTCGCTTCCAAAACGTCGATCCTACCTTTGGAATTGGGCAGTAATATATCTGATGAATTTTGTCTACCAGAGTATTTGTGTAAGTTGATTTTTTTGGAATGGATCTGTTTAGCAATGCACATCCTTTTATTACAGTACTACTGCGATTTTCATACAGTTGCTGTCTATCGTCTAAAAAGGTATTGAATGGACTTTGTACCTCCTTCGTTTCATTTGTTGATATCCTCACTACGGGTATAGGTGGAAATTTGATCTTATCAATTAAAGCCTTGTCAGGTGGAAATCCTTTTGAAGTTCCAAAAGGCCCTGGAACGAACAAAAAATAAACGAGTTTTGTAAATAATGTGAATTGCGAACTATGTGATATGGACAAGTCAAACAGTTTTCTGCGGCCAGATAATTTACAGACCAGTATTGTTATGGATGCATTTTTGCTGCAGTTTGGATGCTGATCGAATTTATTCCGATGTATGTTTATTAGTCCAAATAATTCAGGTACGTATGATAAATATACGCAGTCCGAGTACATTACCGAAAATAAAAATAATTGTACTCTACAGATGAATATCGAAACAATTTAGACTTGCCTATATTCGTCTATCTAGTTCAAATACAGGATCAATATAAGTGTCGGAAAAGTTTTACTCTTATGTTAGTAGATTCTAAATTACTCCATTTCTGATTTTGTCTGTCTTCTTTAGCTCGGAAACTGCAGATTTACATCGCTACAGTATCAACAAAAAGAAGCAAATGCTTTTTAATGTACATGAAGTGCTAACTAACATAATAAACATGCGGCAAACCATTTGTTTATCTAATGAACCTATTGTCGCGAATGCTGGCCTTCATGACTCTTCCAATCTCATCTGACTGGAGTAAATTACGCACTTATATAGTATAGAAAAGCATTCAAGGAATCAGACCTTTATAAGAAGACAGACAGATATATGGAGCTACTATGGTAAATATCGAGATATTAAGGCCATTTCATTTTATTATTTTGTAAACCGCCCGCGTTCGCCAAAAAATACAACACCATTTTGGTAAATATAGATAACGGGAAAACTTACACCCATATTTTCATCAAGACGATAACGACATTTGAATTCATGCATTGTTTATATGAACATTGACAGTCATTAAAAGTCTGAAAGATAACTCCCCTTTCACAGAATCAGTAGTGACAATACAGTTAGTTCCCTTGGATAAAAAGTCACCATTTGCTATTTAAACAAGCATAATTATTTCCTATGTAAGTAATTTATATTGACAAAGAACTCTACATTACATATTGTATGTTCAGATTATCCTTCATTAACAATATTGTCCAAATTGTTTCAAACATTAAAAATTTAAGATATTTAAATGTCTTCTGTGTTTTGTGTGTGTTTTTTCAGACCGTGTTCAGTTGTTTTTTTCTCAATAAAGAGATATACAAATAGACCGGTGCGTTCGTAATCATATGAACACGGCAAAGATATGCCAATTGTGAAATGCCCGAATTCTGGTTGCGAATACCAAACTGGTAACCTAGATACTGTTGTTGTTTCTGCTCTGGTCACAACTCATTAAATAACCCATGATCCGGAATTGAGAACGACCAACTATAATCTCACTAGCTCAATACGTTTACTTTGATGCAACATTAGTACACAATCTTTATTCTTTACAATTTCAAGTCTCTGTCTTTATTCCCTCTAAAGAACCTAAATAATGTTGTTGTTTTTTAATTCCAATGACAAATGCGGCGCTTGGAAGTACAATATATTATATATTTAGTACTGAAAGGGTTTAATCAATATTATCGTATTCGTGCTTTTGTTTACTTTAAATCTGGACCACAATGGTATAGTTCAATAGCGTTAAATGTGTAAACGGTCTTAAAAATATTCAATACCCAGGGTTCAGAAATGGTCAGATCATTTGTATCATTCAGACGATAAGTTTATAATAAGGATTAAGTTTTAATGGATCGTTTTTATAAATGATCAATGATATTGGTATTTTGAATTGGTATATCTTAAATCTTAACGCAAGTTGGTGGACATCTTTAGCAGCTTAACATTAAAAACATGTATAAGCGCATATACAAGAACGTCGATAAAGCCTTAAAAAGGATTGTTTCTATAGTAACATATGCTCATTGAACATAGGAAAGGTAGATCGGAGAGGATTTCTTTCTTTGGCGGAGGGGGGGGGGGGGGGGGGTCTCTTGAAAGCGTGCGGAAAAGTTAAAAGGGTGAGCAAAATGACACACCGTACCTCGGACCTAACTTGAAACTAACAAATTTTAGGCCAAAGTCAAGTGTTTATCCTAGGCATTAGATCTATATTTAGACTAAACACGACATATACTTATGTGACAATCAGTCAACTCGTACCCGTAGTTATTAACATGTACACCTCGTAGTTTTCGAAATACGAGTTTTTAAATATTGCTTTTAATTAGTTACTTGCTTGTACGCTCGAATTAAGTGTTCCTATTGTTTTTGACAACATGTACCTAAAATAGCAGTTCAGTTCTAATATCATAACACGTTTGAATTTATCACTTTCGATAAACATTCGTTAAACTTAAATCAAGCCTTTTTTCAAGAATTCAAATGCTATACATGTATTTAAATTCTTAATAATATTTGAAATTTGTTACCTTTCTATGTAAGTTATATATTCAGCTCATAAAAACGCTGACGCTCATTTTATTGTTAATATAAGTTCTGACAGTGCCGTGTACATGTGTTTATATAAGATGTGGTAGAACGCGGTTTTAGTCTGTTCTGAGGATCCCGAACTCATCTCGATTAATACTTTATAAAATCATTAGTCAGAAGTGTTGGTATCAATACTTATGGACCCAGTGGTTACTTGATCCGTGATGAATGAAAGGCCGCGGCCGTCGGGTGCATTGGTTTGTGTGCTGAATGAGTACACGGGAGATCCGGGTTCGATTCTTGGTCGTTTCAATGAAAACTTGGTCGATTTCCCTTCTAATGTGGAAAAGGTTGCAGGCTCCTTTTGAAAAAGTAGGTTATTACTGGTTGGAATACAGTCAAGAAAAAAGTGTTAACCTAAAATTACATCGGCCGCTGTTTATAAAATGATTTTTTTTAAAAAACGGCGTAAAACCGAAATGAAAAATAAAAGTATTTCTTTAATAAATCCAGAATGAGCGTACTGTGACTTGTTGGTTACAAATGATAATTTGATGTAAAAAAACAAGTTTTATCATGTTCGTTCTGTTTATATCAATATTTGTTGTCAATATTCAATATTGTTGTTTTATAGAATTTAGTTCTCTTATACAAAGAAATAAATACATATTTACACATGTATTCCGTACGAGTCGACCAATTCGTGTACTTGTAAGCGGATTTAGGTACAATTTGACTAAGGTACGAGTTGAATAACAACCTAGGTAAATACATAGTTCCCACATCTTCAATATTTACCTACCTTGGCGGCCATCTTTGTTGGCAAATTCAACAAGCATTGATAGAAGTCATATATGTTTTTGTTATTGATAATTCTAAATACAGGATATTTATATGTGACAACTACATTTTCTTAAACCTGATGTGCTCATGGCCATAACAACTTCATTATTAAGTTATCTTTTATAAATTTAGTTGTTTAATAACCAATTTTCTTATTTTTTCTATTAAGCACATAAGAAATTTGCCAACTAAGATGGCTGCCAAGGGAGGTAAATATTGTAGATATGGGAACTATGTATTACAATATCATTCTTCTTTCAAAGATTTCTGATATAAAGACATCGGCGCAGTTGAACATGTTGAGTTAAATTTATTAATAATTATATTTTATGTTTTCATGCAATAAAATATGTGTACATGTAATTGTAAAAAAAAGTACTGGAGCAGTCAATGTGATTACAATTATAATAAATATCTCACCTTGTTTGTAGACGATGAATGCTGAAAATAAAATAATAGCAATTATGTGTCTTTTTCTAACACATTGCATCTTTAATCGTAAAAGATTTTTCATATTTCTTCTGTATAAATCCGTTTCGAGGTCCTAACTTTTTATGGAATATTACACTTTGAGAAGTCGCTAATCCTTATAGTTTATATAATTTACAACTCCGCCTTTTTCAATACATTCAAATAGCCACGCCACAATCAATGTATTTTGCTGACAGATTAAAGTCATAGCCTCGGACATTGATCCGGAACAAATACGCTTACAGAGACCATGTATTATAGTAAGTTGATTATTGTAAGATAATAAGCATATTATCTAAGACATACATATATAATGTTATTATAATGTCTTAATTTGTTATTGTTAATAACCAAACTTACAACTGAAGTAATTGGCGATTGATAATTCAACACGCTTTCAGTATTATTCCTTATAAACATTCTTTCCAATTTGAATACTATCTTGATTTAAGTGACGGTCACATAAATTTACGGTCACGCACGGAGTTGACCGTTACAGTAAGGGGAAACCGTAGTTGACCGTACTTATACGTATCCGGTGTATTTAGAACTCTACGGTCGGCTTGGATACCAACATCTTACGGAGACCGTAGTTTGAGCGTAGCTGACCTTGGCTTACCGTAGTTGACCCTTCTTAATCGAATTGCGTATCGTAGTTGACTGTAGTTATATGACGCAACCATTGACAAGAGACGTAGAAAATGAGTACCACGTTAATTTGCCCAAAATACTAGTATCCTCAGCTCAGGCAAAAATTCGTATACTAGTATATCAAAATAATTATTAAACTTGACATACAGAAGTTTTATCATCTAATGAATACAGCCGCAAAACATACTCTAATGAATTCATCTGAATACACGCATATTTTACATAGAATGTGCGTAACCAATTAGTCAGCAGATACGCGTAATCCCTAAAAATGCAAGGGATTTCACGTAATCCCTATTTTCCCTTCATGTTTACACATTTTCCCTGATAAATTTTATACCACTAGCATACTACTATTTTCTCATAGATTAAAGATGTAAAATAGTAGTATAGCGTCAAGCCTCAAGTAATGGAAACAGGCCAATTAATAAAAACACTTAAAGACATTGAACCAGGAATGTGAGGCATGTGACTTATAGACCAGAAAGTCCCCTAATTCCACAGTAGGGGGTAATAAAACAGACAGGGTCATTGATAGACTAGCACCTGTTTACATAATCTGTTACTCTATGCTTATAAAAACAAAAACAATTTAGTCATAAACTTATTATCACTGTAAATCAATAAAATTTATTACCCCACTTTTTGACTAGGTGTCAAGTCTACAGACTGTGACCAGACTAGTTTTATCTGATTAGGGACAATAAAACAATTAAGAGATTAGACCACATGTGGATTTTTTGGGGGGGGGGTCACTTATATAGTAGCTGTTCAATGTCTTAATTCCTTAGAACTATGGTTGTTTAATATTTATTAAATATGTTTCTCGGCTCAAATTGATGGGGACCAGTAGTTCATTAAAAAAATTTATACGGTTTATCTAGATTCAGCCTAGTTGAAGTCATTTGCTTCAAATTTGCATTACAGCATAGGATGAGGAAGACAAAGAGAAAAATACTGAGGAGTTATATAAATGGCACAATGATAAAAATGGAAAAAAATACTTCCAAATATGTGTTCTATGCTTATCTTGTACGGACACGTAAAAACTAACTATATATTGCTTTCCAATGTTAAGATACTGTATGCATATATAATAGGGCTGGGAAATATATTCGAATATTCGACGAATATTCGAACATGAAAACGAATTCGAATATTCGAAAAAAAATGGAATTTCAACGTTTCGAGTAGCAAAAACTTTTTTTTAAAAATTGGTCCATAAAAGGTGTATAAATTCCATAAAAGTCGGGCCAAAATTGGTAAGTAAGCGCAAAATGTCACAAACCTACTGTTTGTTGTTCGCACCATTCTCAATATCCCCATAAACACGTCAAGATAACCAATACCCCGGAGCGATGATTTGTTAATCCGTTCAATAGACGATTCTATTTTTAAATTTTGTACGATTTACCTCCCCTGAAAAAGTACTCTTCAATCTCCTATCCGCCATTACAGGAGTGAAAACACAAAGAAACTGATAGTTAATAAATTAGTAAAAATGCCTTATAAACGCGGTGGTGGTAGACAATGTGTTGTGTTTGATTGATCTAACAATAAAAAAAAGACTAAATGAATGGGAAATTCACCGTGCCAGACACACATAGCGACATACATTTTAACACAAATTATAGAAGTACAGCATTATTAAATTGTCAATATATCATTGTAAAATTAAGTAAACTAATATCACAATGTTCCGATATTTCATTGCCATAATCAACAAAACAATTCCATTTCATTGTGAACATTAATTCAATCAAACAACATGTAGATCTTTAGTAAAATAGTGAAAACTACAGCAAATGAATAGGAAGGCGTAGTAACTTCTTCGTTGTTTATTATCCAGTCATATATATTTAGCCAATTTATAGATTTAAAAAATAAACCAAAGTTGTATACATAAAATAAACCACTGTACATAGTTCATTGCAATGATTTTAAATAAATATGATATTCAATTTGTCTTTACGCATATCGCAGGTATTTTACAAAATAGTTTTTATTAACGATAAGGCATAATAGTTTTTATTAACGATAAGGCATAAGCACCCAGTATATCATTTGTATCATGCAGTGATCCATAATTTTAATTGAACAACCGAAAGTCGCTAATTAATTGATCACACGATCACACTTAGGTTTGCCATATTACACAGTCATCTTAAGTGTCGGTGCTTCTTTTTGAAGTCAGCTGTTTTCCTGTCTCGGTATCATAAAACTTGCTGAGACAGTATATACGTGTGACATCTTATCTGATGATTGGATTAATAGTAGCATATTGGGACCTTGGTGATTGTTATAGGTACACGGACGATATAGACTAAATAAACAAAGTGTGTCACTTGTCTACCATTTGAAAATAAAATGTAAAATCATTATCAGCTAGATGTTATATCAGTAAAAAGCTATACGAACTGTGATATAAAATTACTTTGTTTTAATTTTTTTCATGAACTGTTGCTGTTTATTATTGATTAACTATTGTTGATCGAGTCACACGTGTCACAAATCGAATATGTAACACGACTGAAAAATTCTACCGAATATATCACACGTGTCAGATGTGACATATTCCAAAAAGTGGACACAGAAATATGAAATTGACAACGAATACATCACATTAAATTTGTCATCATGCAGTTCTGAAAGGAAAACGTGGTTTTAAATAATCACATTCATGCAACAAAGCACACGACCACCATCATTATCATCTTCATTACGAAGAAAACAAAGAAATTACGACGAGCACCATCATCATCACACGCTAGTGCATGTCTGTTCAAAAGCCAAGGATCTATATATAGCACCAGATATTCAATCGAATAATTAAAATCTGATCAAGCATTCGTTTTCTGCTTATGAAGGCAGGTAGAAACAGTCTGAGGTCTCATATTAGAAATTAAACAAATAATAAAAGACACAAGATAGGCAAATCATTTATTTACAGGTATATTCATTATTATACACTTCTCCGCTTTCAAATACTAACGCTCCTTCTGTGTCATTTTTACAGACAATAACTTGCGGTTATAGATTTTTATCGGTAATCAACTCGCATACTTCTTAGGAACTTTCACTCCTGTAATGGCGGACGGTCACGTGATAAAACAATGGCGGCGGTCTAATTGATGGAAATAGAATCGTCTATTGGTGTCGATAGTCAGTAATTAGTCCAAACACGTGGTAGACAAGAATAAACAGAACAGAACAGAACACATCATTTATTCACTCAATACATGTACAAAACATGCAAATATGAGGTTTTTACAATAAAACAAAACAAATAAACGAGGCTATAGAATTTAGACATACTGAAAAACGTACATTTGTCAAAGTATATCGACATAATATTTAACAATTTCAGCATATAGAAGAATTACATTATCACTTTTTGGATTATACATTTTACAAATTTACATAACTTATTTAATTCTAACTTATTTTTTGTGCACATTAGATTTTCCAGTTTAAACATATTTGGTCGACGGTAATAGATGGGTTTCAAAAATCGTTTTCTTTCATCATTAAATTGAGAACATTCGAATAAATAATGGAACTCGTCGCCAATTTTATCTTGACAGGTGTTACATAATCTTTGATTTATTGGTGTTCTTAGCCAGCTACCTGTTTCTATTGGTAATCGATGGTTTCTGGTTCTAAATTTAATAAAATAGTATAGAAGTGGACTTTCTAAGTCTGTTAAGAAGTGCTCAGTACCAAATGTCTTTTTGAATACTCTGTAAAACAAACTGTTACTTGAATTATCAATTTTGGAATACCAGTCATTAAGAAATAGGTCTTTTAATTTTTGTTTTACAGCAAGTTTTAGCCATTTAAAATTTGTGAGTAAAGCACTTAAATGCACTGGTCTTTTGCGTTAAATGATGTGCTTGCACAAATTTAATTTAAAGTTAGTAAAAATATGAATGACTGTTAATGACAAATTATGCACGCTGCCAATTCTTTTTTCACTTAAGTATCATTTCGGTTTAATCAAAGGCGGCGAGTTGTTTTAGAGGTCAATATCAAAAATATTAAGAACGCCGACATTCTTTGGCCCAATTTCGGAGCCCTTTCGTTTCAGTAAACAACCCGTGTAAGTTGTAACATATTGTGCCCAATATGCGTCATCATCAAATTGACAGGCATTTATATGATGATAGATATTTTATTTAATTCCAAAAGGCTTTAAAGCCCACAAGGATATACACAGCACAATACCAACAGTGTGATACAATGAATTATACAAATATATTATTACATTTAACAATATTATGGAGAAGATCAGAATATAACGTAGACTTATAATAATTCTTCTTCTTTAAGTATATAAAGTATTAAAAAGTGAGATTTACAAATATCTATTATGAGATAGCAGTTGAAAATTAATACATAAATATAGAAAATGTGAACAATTTTATATGATATCAGTTATTGTACAGGATATTATTTCTAATTTCAAACGCATTATAAATGTAAGAGGCTAGATTTTTAATTAATTTTTTATCTTCAGTATTGATCAATTCTATGAATTTTACCATGTTAGGTCTAACCCAGTACTTCATTGGAATGAACTTTTTACGCTGATCTTTATATATATTGCACTCAATTATAAAATGAAATTCATCTTCAATCTGAAGACAGTTAAAGCATTTACGTTCATTAATTGGTGTCTTTGCTGGTTTTGACCACCTTCCTGTTTCAATAAATAATCTGTGAGAGGATACTCTCAAACGAGTTAAAACTTGACAATATTCATTAATGGTTACACATGTTAAATACGGTTGAAATCTAAAATTTGCGATAGTTTTATAAAAAGAGCTCTACTTGAGTTATTTATACGAGAATGCCAGTTCTGTAAGAATTGATCGTTAAGTCGTTGTTTTACTAATGAAAGAAATATATCATTATTGCCGACACCTTGATTAAGCCATGCGTCTGAGAGACCTTGTGAATTCAATAAATCGTAAATATTTTTACACCAATTATTTTTCAATGGACTTTGTTCGAAGTCCATTTTTAGCGTACTGTAAGTTATGTATACATATTTTAAATGAGGCATCTGTAATATACGTAGCCAGTATTTAATTACTTTAAAATGCTGAATACAATTAAATGAAACCCGTCCTAATTCCCCATAAATAAAATCGTTTTGTGTTGTTTTTTTTTCACTCCTAACAATCTTTTACAGAAATGCATGTGTACTTTTTCTATCGATGAATCCTTCGCAAAACAACAAACTTCAGAGCAATAATTTAATATTGGCGATACTAGTTTATCGAATAATTCTAATTTATGTTGAGGAGAAATGTATGTAAATTTATGTAAATATTTATTCAACTTGAATATGGCTTTCAATGCTTGCCCAGATAAATGACTTTGTGCATTACAGAGAGACCCCCCTGTGGTGAAAACAATCCCTAAATAACAAAATTTATTCATTATTTCCACTGGCACGCCATCGTAATGAAATATCACGTTTTGTGGAATAGTACCCCCCTTTTTTAAAAATCATGACTTTAGTTTTTGATACATTAACTTTTAATTTCCAGTGTAAACAATATTCCTGTAATAAGTTCATATTTCGTTGTAAATTTTCTGCAGAATTAGCAAAAATAACTATATCATCGGCATATAACAACATAAAAATTTTAAACATATTGACGTCAATTCCGTCTGCCTTATTTTTTACAAACATCTCTTCTAAATCGTTAATAAACATAGTAAATAAAAATGGGGACAAACATTCCCCTTGTCTAACTCCTAATGAGAACGTATACTCGTCACTTAACATATTTGACAGTTTAACTCTAGATTTAACCGATTCGTACATCGATTTAATAACATTTATATAACGACATGTTTTGCTCGTTTTATCCCAATGGAAATTCAAATTTCTGTTGTTAAATAAACTCATTATAGTTACCTCCCTTCATTACTTGTATAAACAGCCAACGGAACACCAACATGTGTACGCTTTTTATTTCAAGTGTACAGTAATGTGGACAGGAATATTCCTAACATTTAGAATTAGTAAAAAATAAATACAATTACACTGTAATTAGTTTTCAATAAAAATGTAAGTTCATAGTTAACCTCTCTACTGAAACATGCTTAGTATTCGGACAGAGCCGACTTCGGACAAGATGTATGAGGAACAGACATGTTTATCGGATTAGACCAAACTAGCTATGAAAACGAATATTCGAATATAAAAATTCGTTCCCAGCCCTAATATATTTATATACCGAGCATTTCAAATTACTTAATATTATTATGACAATATACGTGCAGCAAGTTCAATCAATTCACCTGGGTTTTAACGGTATACTGACATTGTTAGCTGCATTTAACGGCTAACTACTCCGTACTATGTTCGGCAATGGAGAGCGAATGACGCAAGATGCAATGTTTTCAAACAAAACGTCACAGAGAAATGTTCCACGCACATGTTCCAGGGAATCAGAACTCCTCGGCGTTTGTCTAAAGAAAGTGTCTTGGACATAATGGACAGGCCACCATGTTGTGAGTTAGAAACAGTCTGATATTATGTTGACCATGTATGTTCTACCAGTTGAACGGAAAGTCTACGAGGGCAATATTGATTAATAAAGCATCATTAGTAAAGCTGAGATTGTTTTATTCGTTTTTAGCTCAACGTAAGATATATCCGAAGCTGAGGTTGAAGACAATTAAGAACTTTAATAAATGGGCTCAGGTGTATAATATGCAACTATTCCTAGAAGTCTGTTTTGTAATTTCTATCGAGTAAACATGAAAACAAAATTACCACGTAGACCTTTCCAGCATTGCGAATATGCACTGCTATAACTATATTATATAATTACATTCAGTCACTTATATTTGAGTACATATGCGTAATTCATAAATATATAAAACAAGTCATGTAATCGAAGACAAAACCTATATGTTGAAATAAGAGAATTAAGCGTACGACACAATCAAGTGACATTATACTCGTATACATTTCATTCGGAAAGTATCAATTGAATGAGCGATTTTTTTTTCAAACAAATTATAGGAGTTGAGCAGAGTATTTATATGTTGGATGATGATTCTTACGCAATCCACAATTCTTTTTTACTCATCTTCCGTTAGTCCATTCAGCAGCTAAAGTCATTTCCGAGCCGCCCCCAAGAGAGGGGAGATAAGATACTGGAGAAACGGGCATCTACAATTATTCAACCATACGGACCATACACATGAAAGATGATTACCAGATATTCCATTTGCATTTTCTTTCCAACAAATGACTATCCATTAATTGCAGCCCCCAGTAAACCGACATGTCGCTTAATTCAAACCATCTAAATATGGAAAATCATTATTCGGTGACTGTGTTCTGTCAAACAGCAGTTTCGGGCGATCATCATATCCAAACAAAGTACAATCCGTGAGTACAAATTGTCTTAGCTTTTCCATATCTTCTAGTGGTACTTGTCTGTACGCTTGTATCAGAGCTTCGGTTCGCTGCAGTTTAACCGCAGATCTGTTTTGAGGTTGAGCAAGAGCACTTGCTATTTTATCCAAGAATTCATCTTGTGTGACTTCACTTACATCACCTTCGTATGGGAATACAGAAAATTTTGAAATATATCCACGAATTTGCAAATCCCTCCAAGTTCTTAACATCAATTTGATAAAAGGAAACTGGATGGTTGCAAGTATTTCTTTTGTCTCGAAAAGAAATCTGACATGACCACGTGCAGTATCAATAGCTGCTTCTTTGTACAGATCATCAAACTTTAAGTTAATATCATTAAATTGTCGGCGCCATTTAGATAAAAGATATTCTGCGTCGTCAGTTAATGTTTCCAAATGACCTATATACTTGAAATGTGTTTGACACGGGTCGCATATTTTGTTCATAGCTGAAAAGTGTTTATTTATACTTTGGTCATGTTCATGTACATGTATAATATATTTGATAAACTCAGGAAATGTAACGTTGTATCCATATTCGGGATATGGTCGATTCGACATCTTCCTAACTGCCAGTATTACTTTACTTCCTATAGACTTCCAGAATCCTCGGTTCGGTTGGTAAATTTTATTTTCATAACCTGAAAAAAGTCGTGCGTATGGATCTCTTACGAAAAGGAATGATTCCCAATCGCTATACAGAGAATTTCTTAAGCCACTCGGCACTGACTTTGCACTTTTAAGTTTAACATCTTTTAACGTAATTTCAAATGGAGATTTCAATCTGCCGTTGCTGGAATACACTGTCAATATCCGCTTCCAAAATGTTGATCCTACCTTTGGCATTGGACAATAATAGATATGATGGAATTCGTCCATGAAAACGTTCTCGAAGGTTGACGAATTGATAAATGTTCTGTTCAATGTTTCGCAACCTTGCATTACAATATTATTTCTTTCCTTATACAGCTCCATTCTTTTGTCCGCTTTAACTGCTGGTATACTTAATTCTCTTCTTTTTGTTGTTATTACATTAAGCATATTGATGCCGTCCATGCGATCTTCTTCTCCCTGATTAACAGTGATGTCCATTTCATTTTGAAGAAATTTTGAGTCATCTGTTTTAACTGAAAGTTAAAAGCTAAACTTTTTTATACTGAATTACATTTAATGCTGAATTTTTTTGGCAGTCTAGTAATAAAATGAAATGTACAAAATAAAAGCCTGATGCCTAAAACATTATGTTGTCGATATCCATTCGAAATTTGCTAAATAGAACATTTAAGTATTTTTCTTGGTATTTCTTTTGATATTCATTTATTTGCAAATAATTAGAATGTATTGTCATTGATCTAAGAAAATAAGTCATTTGACAGCGGTAATCTTCAACCAGGGGCCCGTATTCACAAACAAACTATGGTGAAAAATTATCTAAGAATACCCAAATCATATAATCTTAGTTTTCGACTTTTCGCTAAGTTTTGCTAACATTGTAAGATTTGTCTTAACCTTTGTTTAAGAGTGAAAAAAAATCATAGAAAATTTCTGAGATCGATGAAAAAATACCAAACCAAGGACTTATATACATACATGGATTCGCAACTTCCGTATTAACAGTTTAAAGCAATCAAATCCCGCGATAATAAGACGTGAATCAACGGGAATACAAGCTATTGTTTACAAAAGCGAAAATACGAAAAAATCCGTGATATCCGAATGATAATAACAGCGAAAATATCCGTGGTATTCCGAATGTTTAATCTCGGAGACGAAAGGATTATAATAGATGTCCGCCATCTTGGAATTTAAAATGTTCGACTGATGCCTTTTTCGATGCTTATACTTAGACTTTGTGAATTATAAATGTATCTCAATATCTTTAAAGAATTTGTTGCATCCTTTACCAATTTCCCGTGCCCAATTGCCAGAGTTTTATTAGTATAATCAAATTCGTAAACACCCAAATACAGCTGTCGGACATTGCCGAGTATATAGCAATGCATTGTGGGATCGCCGAACGATATCGTTTGATCTATTTTTAGCAGTTGCGAATCCATGTATGTATACAAGTCCTTGACCAAACGTATCCGTAAAATTGAAAAAGTGTATAACGGGTTAAACTAATCGCCAATCGTAAGTTATGACGTATTCATGTGAATTCTGTGGAAAACCCCCTGACGGCGGTAAATTTTCAAAACTAAGATTTCTTTTCAAACTAAGAATAATTCGGTCTTAGTTTACGCTTAGAATAAATCTAAGATGAAAACTAAGAAATTTCTTGTGTCATAGTAAATTTAAGATAAAGAAAATTCTTAACTCGGAAAACTAAGAGCGTTTGTGAATACGGGCCCTGCAGAACTGCTAATTGACAAAGAAATAGGATGATCGATAAATCAGTCACAGTTAAACACTTATAGCAGGTCGTAAAGCAAGTCATAAACATCGCTGTTACGTCCGCGGTTACTTTTAAACGTTTTTGAAGTTCATTATTCCAATCTTCAAATCAAAGATTAAACGAAACTAATACCAACACAGTCTAAGAAAAGGAGATAATTTTACATCAGATTTCAACATTTGAAGAGCTTTTTCAATGTAAACTGAATGTGGTTATTTAATTTGGAGCCATTATGCTATAACAATATTGAAATAAAAAAAAATCTTACCAATATAGTTCAACGCAATTGTCACGATGAGTATGGCGGCACAAATAATGACGAATTTCTTGTAGTAATCCATAGTAAAGCTTGTTTTTTATTATACTGTGATAAATGCTATCTTAAAATGGAACGAAAACAGGTGTATCGATCGTTCATTTTAACAAGTTCAATTTCAAAATTTACTGGCGAATAGCAAAGTACAATGCCTTAACCGTTTGCAGCATATTGGATATTTTAAGTGTGGTAAAGACAAACAGATATAAGTATATGCTATATTATACACAGCCAACATTCGGATATTATTTTGTGAATGGCGATAAACTTGTAAAACTTTATGCAAATAAACCTATTGTATTGTATTGATAATTTACTCGTATTTTAACAATCCACTCCAAACATAATCAATGATTGACAAGTATTCTACTCAAAATCACTCAATGGGACTTATGTAACATTTATCTATAGTGGGGACACTTGCAATGTAGTGGGGTGAGACAAACAAAATGTGACATCTATTTATATACATTAACGTGTCAACAGATTCGTATATTTACTTACGTATAATTACATATATTTGTTTGCGGAGTGTTTGCTTAAAGACAGGTTAATCGTTATTACATTACAATGTCACATACTTTATTTGACTTTAGTCGGCCCTAGATATTGTTCAACTTATTCATATTGTTTGTTACGATTTTTATACTAACCGCCACAAATATTTCAATGCGATTTGTGTCATAACAAATTTTATTCCTCTTGCTTTTCTCTAAAATACCCATAACGGGATTATACCCGTTCACAGCTTTACATTTTGTTACCCAGGCCATACATGTATATAGTAAAACCGTAAATAAAGACCACATTTTGTATTTCCCAAGGGTTGCCTATTTTAATTTTTTTTGTATGTCATTTTATTCTTAGTAGTAAATGACGTTTTTTAAATATAGTCTTTTATTCACAAGATGGCCTTCATTCGGAGATAGCCGCTGACACAGGTTTTTCTGTATATACGAGTATGAAGCATATCTAGAAAAATAAAATGGTTCTGTTCTGTTCATAGTTCGCAATGTCGTTTTCTAGCCAGTATAATACAAATTAAATGGCTTAAACCATAGATTATCCGCATTATTTAATTGGATAATCATACATTAGTTTATTTCTGATGTATTAAACTCTTGGGCCCATGTGAACAACATAATATACTTACATAAATGTATACAACGTTATACAAGAAATCAAATTCATATACATAGACTTAAACGTAACAGAGAATACGAATATTTAGAAAACATTTAGATCTGCCTTATCGACAATAAATGTGGTTAATATTCGTATTCGCGGTCCGTCTCGTAAGAAAAACACATATTATAGAGTATATCCTATAATATATATTATATGGTAAAAAAAAAATTATTTTTTTTAAAACTTTATTTTGCTGTTATCACACGCCGATAGCCTGTGACATTAGCTGTATCTGTTAAAATGAAACTGCCATGGCTTTTCTACGCATACTTTGAAAATTTACTAATCCAGCATTCAAGTGAATTATGACGTCCACCATTTCAAAAAAATGAGTGTGATACCAATTAATCGTTGGTTGACTCAGAGACATAGATAATAATTATCTTTGTCTCTGGTTGACTGTTGAATATTGTATCATAGTACTGTATGGAATGATATTTAGGTAAAAATTAAACAATGCCTGCTTACAGTTACAATTTACTCATTGAGTCAACACTGCTAGTATGCTTACTGGTATAGTCAGCATGCATGGTGACACCTTCACCACGCTTGTTGACTATGATAACATTCATGCCGGAAGTTACATAAGACACTGGTGTCTATATAATAACTTCATCTGACCAAACGACAGTGCAACGTAGCCGGGACTGTATTTAAGCATCGACATTTTTACTTTTCAAAGTTACAATACTTTCAGAACAAAATACACGATGTGATCACAGAATATGAAAGATGCCATCAGCCACTAAGCAGGCTGGAAGTAATCATGATCTAAATTTCAAAATTGAACGTCACATTTTGATACCAGGGCGCACGTTCGTAGTTTTCACGAAGATTACGGACAACTCCGGTCCATGACGGACTTTAATTTGACTTCATACATACATACTCGTATATATAGTGAAAACGAAAGTAGAAGTCTGTTTATAGTTTTATGCATTTTCTGTACGTATTTCTTGAAGTAAAACATTATACTCATAGATTAAATGAAACATAAATACGTAACAACAATTTGACATATTATTGACAATTTGTACACTTGTCCTTAATACCTATACGCTGACATTACCAGAATTTTCCGGAAAGTGTCTAGCTTCTTAACCATGGATAATGAACAGAGACGGCTCCTCCTAGACTCAGCCAGTCAAACATGAACCTCGCTCTCATTTATGCACAACTCTTGCGCTTCTGGATGGCCTGCCGTCGACGGGAGAGGAGATGGTGGGTTCGCCGTTGGATTACACTCAGGCCGGAACAAGGAGCGTATCGCAACATCACGGGGGTCTTGAGGAACGAGGATGTGATGGCGTTCCGCAATTTCACCAGACTCACTCCTAAGCTATTCCGAGACGTGGTGGAACGACTACGTAAGAAAGACACGTGGTACAGGGACTGAAGGTGGCCATTACACTCAGGTACCTGGCTACAAGTCGTTGATGTAACTGTTCTATGTGTCACATAAAACCATCTCGATTTTAGTAAGGGATGTCTTCCAGGCCATTTGGGACGAATACTTAGTATGGCAACGAGGTGGTTACCAACCCAACGACAGCCGGAGATTGGAAGGGAGTCGCAACGTGCTACTCTAGCCGATGGAACTTTCACCATGTGCTAGGTGCCTTGGATGGCAAACACATACACATCCGGTGTCCTGCTTACGGAGGGTCACAGTTCTACAACTACGAGGTGTACCACTCCATTGTGCTCCTAGCCCTCGTGGATGCGAACGACAGGTTCCTGTGGGTCCAAGTCGGTGCCCCAGGGGCATCATCCGATGCCCAGCTGTGGAATACACTTGCCCTAAAAAACGCGGTCATCTCCAACAGCATCTGCATTCCCGAACCCGAACCTCTGCCTGGCGACGACAGTCCGATGCCATATCTCATCACTGGTGACAACGAATTTGCCCTCAACGAGTGGATGATGAAGCCCTTCGCTGCTACGCCCCTGGAACAGGATGAACGTGTCTTCAGTTATCGCCTTTCTCGTGCCAGATGATGTGTTTAGAATGCGTTTGGCATACTGGCTAACCGCTGGGGTTGTCTGCTCACACCCCTCCGACAGAAGCCGCAAAACGTGAAGATCATAGTGCTGGCGTGTGTGGCTCTCCAAAATATGCTGAGAACGGCCTGCACCGAGGAAGCAACACTTTGTGATCGTGAGGACGAGCAGCATAACCTCATTCCCGGCTCGTGAAGGGATGGTGCCTTTCTTGATTACATTTCGCTATGTTTTAGGTCTATTTCATTGTATGTAAGTAATGGTTTTAAAGGAAGATTGTAAAAACATATAGTCACAGACTAACTGTATGATATTGTTAAACTATCCCTTTTAGAAATAGATAGTAATCGTCAAAGTTTTCCAAGACAATTTTGACTTGCCAATTTCTACAACAAAACCTCGAGTGTTAGTCCAGACTGCTAGTTGTCGAACTTCAATTTGAAAGAGTATGTTAACTATTGTATGGATGTATATACATGTATATGAATTTCTCATGCACAGTCTCGACAAATGAATATGTTTAAACTAAAGAATATGTAAAGTCTCGACATAAAGTCGATCAAAAGCCACAAGCTGGTGAAAAGAGATTAATTGAGTAGTCGAAGTATAACAAATTGCTTAAGATTAAAAAGTACAAATGTATATGTATATCATTTATCATATTAAAAATGAAACAACAATAAAACTTAACCTTCTCAACTTATTGACATAATAACAGTTCAATATAATTCTTAGGATTATTATTGATGACTGTTATAAATAACTTCAGATCTCCCAGCTGCCTGGCTACTTTAGCACAAAAGTCTGGACCTGGGGCCTTAGATTTTGTCTGTCACACTAATGACAGGATTTTTATAAATGATTATATATATATAAGGCTTTATTTAAAGTCTGAGTGTTGGACTGCCCTTTTAGGGTTTATAATATTTTACAGGTTGCAAATCAGACCTGAATTTATCAGGACAGCCTTTAACTCAAGTCTGGGAGAGAAATGAACCCATAATGTAGCAGAAAGTGACTGGTTTTAAGTTCAAACTCTACACTGGGCGCGAATAGGGTCCAGTCCCGGGACATAATTTCCTGGGCACCCAGTCTCAGACGAGTTTTACATTTGTCTATCCTTTGAAGGAAGGCTTCAGCTCATCTAAGCCCACCGAGAATTGGACAGAATCAAAGCCAACCGTCGCCACGACGGAAAAGTAATCTCTCTAGATCCAGCGCTTGAAGGCTTGAAGGACCGTGACCTGACCAATAAACATATTTCAGTGGATGAGAGTGTGACTTTTGTATCAACAGTCGCATGATCACCAAGCAAGATTTAGCAGCCCTATTAGCTGCCTCATTTCCCCAACACCTATATGAGCTGGGCCCCAGACAAAAATAATATCCAGACAGGCTTGGTGGATGGAATAATTTAGTATAATACATGTACTAGTAATTTGTTCTAAAATGCCCGGTCTGGATTTACAATTGACTAGCTGTAAATAGCGCCGAAAGATAATCAGGATATACACATGTATATCCCTGTTTTTTTGGTTTATGTTGAATGACCCAGCTCTTTGAATTTATTAAAGATATCATTTCAGCTGAATATATTGACAAATTGTCCGAAAGCAGAATGTGAAATTTTGTGAGGGAATATAAAATGCTGCTGCTACTTTTCCAGAATGGGGACATTTTGATCCGTTCGTATAAATACTAAAATAATTGTTATAATTTTCTTCTGAATTAGTTTTACCTGAATATTGCATAAATGGGGAAATTATTTTTTCAAATTAAGATTAGATAGGGTGAGGTCAACCTGAGGCGAGTGTGTAAGCCATGGATGGTCAATCTCAGACCTGAAGTCTGCTACCTGACTATCTCTGAGAACGAATTATTCCAGTTGAGGTTGAGACCCTGAAGGGGGGGGGGGCAGTTTTTAAACTTACTCTTGGTGAACAGTCCAGCCCCAAAAGTTGAGTTCACAGGGTTATTTCCCCTTGTTTGCGCTCTGGCCCAGTATTTGACAATATGGGCCGTGCGCCGGACAGCCAACGGAAGTACATTGATCAGCCTCATCCGCTTCCAGTTTAATTGTGAGTAGGGGTGGAGCTCAGGGCCCCAGGGCTATCCTACGGGCTTGGTATTGTATTTTATCTTGCTGATCCAGTAAAGATGGTGCAGCTGTGCAGCATAAATTTCAGCACCATGATCAATTTTGGATCTAATAAGACAGACATGTAGGAGCAATAAGCTGTTTTATTTGCTCCAAAGTCTGTATAAATGATATTTTTAGCATTTTCATCATATTAAGGTTGGTGGTACATTGTTTTTATTAAATACTCAATATGAGATTTAAAAGGTCCATTCTCACACAACTTGGACAATTGGGTAAAAAAAAACTTACTCATTTCCTTAGCATCATATCAGGATACATATAAACTACTGATTTCCAAAATTTTACCAGCAACATATTAACAGTTTTCGAGATTCGGATGTTTAATTGGTCTTGTTGCTGTATTTTTTACTGCATTTTTAAACAGTACCCATGATAGTTCGATGTTATATAACTATGAATTGGTATAACTTTTGTACAAGTAACCAATAAATATCTGTGCAAAATAGGATAAAATGTGATATAAGCTCGCGATTTCCCCCCTTGAGTGAGGAATACTTGGATTTATCATGCTTTTTGAAAATATATTAATAATTTTTACTTCATTTTTGAAAAACTTTGTATTAAGTTGTGAAATAAAACCACTTTAAAGAAGATAAATGTATTTGAACTATTTAATCGAAACAAGTATATGCTTACGATGGTGAAAGCAAATATATTACTCGTCAGACAAACTGATTGAACTTATCACACGAATGAAATGTTGTCCCGTTGATTATTCAAGAGTTGTCCCGTAGATTATAATTCTTTGCGAATTGGACTTCGCTATAATGCAAATACGAATATGCATGGTTGCGAATATAATAGTATATGCATCAATTCGATAACTAACCAACATGACTGAAAATTCATAGATTTGTTGTACGTAATCAACGGGGCAACTCTTGAATAATCAACGGGACAACTGCATTTCTCCGTTCCACTTAAATGTGTTATCAGTTTTGCTCGATATGTTACGGGGATACTAAACGCAAGACACTGCAAAATACTTATATACATCTTTTTTATACTTTAAGTGCAGTTTGTATTAATATTGAACAACTATATTTTACAAAGATGTAAATACTGACCTACATCGAATATGATTGCGTGCTAAATGCACTCTACACATCTAATCAGACATTATTACACCAAATTCACTTGTGTATTTGAATTCTGCATGCTGTCCGAACATATTTAGAAATTAATAAATGTACATAAATACTAAACAAACTGTTACTGTTATTATCAAAATGTTAGTCCAATAAAAAATCAACGGGACAATCACTACGTAATCAACGAGGCCTTCATTACATAGCACAGAAAACGTCTATGAGACTTTATAAAATAGGGAAGTGGCTTGAAAACGATATATTAATAAGTCAACAAGCAAAATCAGTAACAGCTTATAAATTATAAGCTATTCACCACTTTAGACGATATCAACCCTTACTCGCCTCAAAAACGAAGTTTAGGCGGATGTGTTTTTACCCGTTTTTTTCTGAAATCGATGGCAGACGACAATTATAAACATATGGTTGACGTTTTGAAGCATATATGAGCCCAAATGTATATTATAGCGGCAAGAATGTGCAAGATTTAGTCCTATCCTGACAGTGTGTGTCCCGTTGCTTACGTCCCGTTGCTTATGTTAATTTCAAATTTCTAGATTCTAACACAGCAAAATCGAATATTTTTTACACGTATGAAGAAAAGTTTCTGCAATACCTTGGTGGGGAATATAGCTCGTCATGTTAAGCTTTTATACCATCTTTATATGCAATGATATGCATTTCAATTCAGTTTTTGCTACGGACTCGTTGATTATTGCATCAAAATTACGGTAGTAAATTCGGATTTCATGACCTATCCTTTGTTCTCGTATAATACGTAGATATAAATTGAAACCAACATTCATTTTATCACATTTTACCAATTCAAAAAGCACATTAACTATGTCAAAAGTTATTCTTTTGTACATTAAGACTTGAGTGTTAAATGTTGTCCCGTTGATTTCGATAATTTGGAGACACGACCCAAAATGTGTGCATTTTCGTTAATTGATAGATTTTTAAAAAAACAAATAGTTCAGCTGGCTGGCACTCATTACTACCTACGAAATATATTCGGTACTGTGCTGGAATTATGTCGTAGCTGTTTTACAGGATGGATTTTATTTTGTATTATGTACCTGGAGACACAGCATTTTAGACGCACCTGCATAACTATTCCTTCTTAATATAGACCAAAACAGCTATTTATTCACCAAAATGTAAGCTCATTTTTAAGTATTCATATTAATTGTTCACACGAAACAAAGTGTTAACTTTTTTTCCATTTCATTGAAAATCGTCATCATTTTCTATACTGAGGACATCAATTGTCCAAGTTGTGTGAGAATGGGCCAAAAGTAAGTTTTTTTTATCCAAACTATAACTAAGAATATTGTGGAGGCTATAAAAGACCAACACTCAATTTTGAAACACTCCAGCAACACAGTGGACGTGGATTAAATGATCACGGACACAGTGTCATCTATTCTGGCACAAGCCCTGACAGACTCGCCCTAGCATTCTCAAACTTCAGGATACAGTTTTACATATACGCCGAAGATCATTCTAAAGGTCAGATACCCACAGCGGAGTCGTCTAAGACAAGCCATGATTTCTGGCAGTTATAACCAGAAAAACAATGAAAGGATTCAATGGCGAACAGCCGATTTCCATCAAAAGAGACCTACAATCATTTATGGAAGATTACATGAGGTTCAGAGGAGCCGTTGTCTTGCTGAGAGGTCAATAAACAGAAGGGACGTTAGGCATTCTCCCGTAAGGCGACCAAGACCTAAAGCACCCTTGCCCAACAAGGTTAGGAATACAGTTAAATGTTAAGAACTAGTTTCTTTTATTACATATGCAATGTTTGGGCACTTGATTGATATAATGCCTGCCATTATTTCAGCAGGTCCCTACACGGTGTATCTTGAGATTGCAGCAAAGAGATAAGTCGCTTTCTATGATGACTATAGTGAATCCATTCAGTACCTGTCAATAGCAGTAAGGTTCTAAATGGATATAGATGTAGATCAACACTGAAAGAAAAATATAAACTTTAGTGCACATTCATAGTTACATCATGAGCTATTTAATTATTAGTGATAGCGAAACTTATTACACGTTGAAATGACATTAAGGTAGTCTAGTTACATTTTAATACATTGACATTTACCTAGTAACTTCATTAAGTGTTGTTTCATTGAAGCGACTCTTCAAATGAGCGGTACCTGTCGATTAAGGGTCTGTTAAAGTTTTATTAAGTGATATATCATGATAGTACATTGAATGACTGATTGATCCTAACAGATCACATTTGAACACTTTCAGGAGAGCTAAAAAAATACTACCCCAGGGCTAGGTTGCATGGGTATTAAAGGAAATGATAGGGATGATGCAAGTGCAAAATCAGCCATGGCATTACCGATTTCAGATGTCAAAACCTCATACATTAATAGAATTTAAAATCAAATATGTTTACTGAATATGGAATCTTGTTAGCTCTATCTAATTACACTGGTAGTACCAGTGGGATTCCAACATCTACAACAAACTTCATTTCACCAAAACAACTCGCAGCGAATGGCTCCTCGCTCACGTGTCCATTCGTAAAGGAGAGATTATACCATCTAGATACAGAATGTGGTCATTCACTCAACCCATTCATGGCCTCTCACTAGTGATGATTCGCCAGAATGCGTCTGTGCATTGTACCACATTCTATCAAACATTTACTTATAAACTAGATCGACCTTCAGCCAATCCGTATCAGACACATTGATGTCGAAAACATGAAGACACTTTATATCTAGAAACTGTCAGATCTATCTTATTAATTACATAAAGGAAATCGGACTAATATTAATTAGTCAATAAACTACAATACCCTTTTATACACTTCCATTTAACTATGATTGGTATGATACAATGATAATGAGATTATTCTCACATAATTTTATTTTGATACTACAAGTCTGTTGTTGCCAATTTATATCAGTTATCCTTCATTCTTATTGATATACCATCTTTTTTACACAGATCTTATTTGATGCTTATGTTCACTTGCCCTTCTAATTATTGTCGATTAGTGCACCATAGAAACATTAAATATAAATTGAGTTGTGTATGATTAAGTATAAAGTAATTATGTTGATGCAATTATTGTGTACATCTATATATATATAGTTACATTAAGGTGTATCATGTATCGCATCCAATTAGTGCATTATTTAGGGCTGTGGATTGTTGGGTAAATGGAGATCCATTCCAAGCCTTGATTCACCACTTACAATCAAATCAAGAATCTTTTGTAATCAAGCAAACTCATTAAAAATTTAAACATTGCAGTTCATTAGACAGATGCATTTATTTTTCTTTTAGGAATACAGAAGGCTTAAATTTTATATACTTGTGTTCTTTTCAATTAATCCTATTTTCTAAAAATCACCTTTAACCTCTAAGCAATGAGAGTATATCGAGTATATTGGCGGGATCGATGCAAAACAAATAATATTGGATGACGGTTCACTGATTTAGCAACATATCAGGTAATAATCATGTTTTTAAAAAAAAATTGAAATGTACTTTCCAATGAAATATATATTTGTCTCTGTTCTTTAACGAAAATCACACACTAGAAAAGTCTTTTAGTGCCAATAAATGTAAACAAACACATTTAACGTATCTTATTCAATGTTAACGTTTCTTACTTTTAAACGATGTTTAAACACATGGCTTAGCCAACATGCAAAACATATTGAGTTTCAAAATTATGTTTTTTAGATAACAAAACTAATGAATAACAATAATAAATACTCACACAATGAATAAAAGAATGGAGTAAATGTCAATCCGTGCAGTAATAGTTAACGTATCTTACGTTTTTACAGGAACTGAAATGGGAAAGACTAGAGCCGAATACCAGCGAGAATACAGAGAGAGAAAAAAGAAAAATGACAGTACATACCTTAAGAAAGAAAGAGAACGTGCTAAATCTAATAGGATACCTTTAGAAAACTTAAGCACAGGTAAGAAGAAAAAGGTACGTGAACAGAACAGAAAATATGCTAGACGATTCAGAGCTACGAGAAAGGAGCAACTTGCTCAGAGTAATCAACCTGTGCCTATGGGATCTACAAATACAGATCAGCCAGAACAGTCTGATTCAGTTTCAAGTTCATCGGGTATTGGTACTAGACAATCTGAAATTAGACGAACTTCTTCTGACTCTAGCACAAGAGAAACAGACCAAACACCTTTGATAGTTAAACTGCCATGCTGTGTCAAAAAGATACACAGGCCTACAAAAAGATCGAAAGCACTTAGGTCAGCAACATATAAAATTGGCCAGTTAACATCTAAATTAAAAACACTTAAACAAGAAAATGAAAAATTGAAAAAGAGAAACCAAAGACTTTTGGACAAACCCAAACCTATGAAACAGAAAAATATGAAAACTAGTCCTGAGAAATCATCAGTGAGTACACCAAGATCTAAGACGAAAACAGAATTGAAAGCTGCTGGTCTTAACCCAGATATAGTTCCACAGAAAATCAGGAAAAAACTTGTACTAGCTAATGCAATGATAGAAGAAGTTAAGTCAACAAAACAATTTAACACGAAAGAAAAGCCTAGAAAGATTCTGGTTAACATTGTAAGCGGCAAAATATTAAAGAAATATAGATGTGTCAGTACAATGAGTCGGGAAACAGGATTATCCAGAAGAAGTATAAAGCAAGCTAATTCAAAGAACATGGCTATGAAACCAAGACAAAGACAAATCAACGAGAAAGAACAATTAAAAAGGCAAGTCACTGAATTCATGGAAAGAGACGATGTCAGTGTAAATATGCCTGGCAAAAGCGATTGTAAAAAAGTGAAGGTGGAAGGCGAGAGTGAGAAGAAACAGACACGTGTGCTTATTGACTATATGACAAATTTGTTTGAAAAATTTAAGTCTGAATATCCAAATGTGCAAATATCAAGATCTGTGTTCTGCCGACTACGTCCAAAGAATATTTTGTTGACAAAGCTAATATCTAGAAATACATGTCTGTGTAGTAAGCATCAGAATATGGCCATGAAACTGAAAACCCTCAAAGACATAGGACTGCCAATTTCTAGAAATCCTGAAACCGCTAGCAAGACTGCCTCGAATGAGGAGATGTCGACGATGTTGGAGAAAGGTCTTAAAGCTGATGAAGACATTAAATTTGAGGAATGGAGAAGGGTCGATGTTGAAGGTAAAAAGAGAATGAAGGTAATCAAAGTCACAAAGACTAAAGATGAATTTGAAACTTTCATGAAAGTACAATATGCTGAGTTTCTAGAGCATGTACAAAGAGTGAAAGCACAGTACAGTTCGATCAGACAATTAAAAGAAAATCTGCCTGAGAATGAAATAGTAGACTACTATTTCATTCTCAGGCAGATTTTCTTTTAATCAGCATAATAATTTATCTTTTCAAACTATTAAAACAGAATGAAACACAAAACTGTCCTGCCTCTCGGAGAGCCGTTTGCTTCATAATCTGAATCGTCCACTGACACTGTAAGAGAAATTATTGTTATAAGCAATTTGTAGAGTCTGCTTTGTATCTCTTTTATTATATGAAATCAGGTCATACAAGTCAAAATATTTTATTGACATTAACATATGATACATGTACTGATGTATATAAAAGTTGTATACTCATCAAACATCTCGTGTATTTGCTATGGAAATTCGTCAAATAAAGATCGTCAGTGCGTTTGATCAACCTACCTGGCATAGTATTTCATTCTTCTGCGCATGCCGCCAACAGAGGCGACAAAAAACAAAACGCCCATCAAATACAACGAAATTCTTAAAAGGTTTTTAAAAGTTTTTCGCACATTAGCCGCCATGTTACTAATGACTCAGCTAAACGGTTCCCATTCTCGCGAGTAACAATCATATCGAAGCCGGTAAGCAGTAAGCACATGGCTTTAAAAATAGAATTTTAGTCAAAGACGTTACACGACGATAAAATCCGAGGATTTCGGATATTTTTCATAATAAGGCGGAGTTGAATCTTCGATATCGTATTGAGTGTAGTACAGTGATTGACAGCTGTGGGCGGTCTTTAATGAACAGAAGCGTGTCAGTTTATTATGTTGATTGGGATTAACAAACAACTTAAGTGAGAGCCGTAGGCGATGTTTGATGATCCTTAGCGGAAAACCAATATAGCGTGTCGGTATATAATGTTAATTGGGGTTATATATACAACTTTAGTATTGATCGAGCTGCTGATGTCTGCTATTTCCGGGCAATTGGTCCTTTGATTTTATGGTAGCCCGGCGGGCTGATCTGAAATATTTTTGGTTTCCCGACCGAAAATTCTAGTTGCCCGCGGGCACCGGGCAAAGGATTTGTCGGACACTGTTAAGTAGTCCATATGGACTTCGCAGAGAACTTCACATGCTGCAATGCTGATGAAATACAAAGTGCTTACTGTAACGTTGCATCCAGCTGTTGCCTATTTCAAGAAGGAAGAAGATTTAGAGCATAAAAGTTACATCTATGTTTCAAATGTTACAAGCCATAATTCAACAGCAGTGTATATAATTTTGAAGAAGCTTGTTCCAGAGCTGAAGGCAATACTTCCAAGTCTTAAGGTTATACACTATTGGACTGACAGTCCCTCATCACAATACAGGAACAGATTTATCTTTGACATAGTAATAAATCATTCAAGTTTGTTTGGCGTGGCTGCTAGATGGAATTATTTCGAGTCGGGCCATGGAAAGGGGCCATGCGATGGCATAGGAGGAATCGCTAAACGTCAGGCTGGAGAAGCATGTAAACAAGGTAAAGTTATCATACAAGATGCACAGGAGTTTTACAGATGGGCTACTGGTTCATCAAAGAGTATTAACTATGTTTTCTACTCGACAGATGAGTATGATAAAGCCTCTGAAGAACTTAAAGAGAGAAACCCTAAAGTTATACCTGGAACCATGAAGCTCCACGCTATATTTCCGAAAGAAGAACATCTGTATACTGGTTTAGTGTCCTGTTATTGTAACACATGCATACATGGAGATCCTTGTAGCCAGTGGGAGAGACATCTCGTAACCTACTGTGCAAGTGAACCAAAACATGCTATTCACCATACAGATCAGAATAAAAAAAGGAAGCGAACCGAAAGCAATACTATTCAAGACATTAATCAACGGAAGAAAGTGGCGGTAGAAAAGAATGGTTCTTTGACGGAACGATTGGTTACTGAGATGCCCACAGAAGGTAGCTTTGTCCTTGTCAATTACAGGGGTTGTAACAGGACAAGATTCTCAATCCTGAAAATTAGCCGGGGGTCTGGGGAGCGCAGGTCCCCAGCAAGGTAGAGGGCAGAGCCCTTGTTGGGGGTCAGGGGGGCAATGCCCCCCGAAGCAAAACGATTTTGAGCATTTTCAGGTTCTTCTGTAATGCATTTTGGCAATACAAATTCATGATTTTTTTTCAAAAACTATGTTTTTCTCTCCATATTTCTAAAAAAGATGATAATAGTTAATACACAGGGATTTTTTGGGCTAATTTTTTTAGCTGATATTGGGTCATATTCCCAATTAACAATAGTATCCTTCTTTTCCGATTCACAGACAAAAATTCCCAATTGAAACTTCCAAAAATAAAACAAAAAAGATTATAACTATAATCTTTCACTGTAAAAGACATGTAATAAATGAAAGTTCCCATTATGGCCAGTGATAGTGTCAATTTATGTGTGTGTATTTCAAAATTGGAATAGCACATATTTTCCCAATATCTAACAAAACACTGAAGAAATTACCAATCCCAAGGGTATGGGTCATGTTCCCAAAATACTGGGGGGGGGGGACCTGACAAAAGATGGGAGACTTAATCCTTGGAACTTGCTTGAAAGATTCTTCAATTTTGCTACCCCACCCACTATTTTTTACAAGTAAATACATAGGAATGACATATCAGCCAATTCATGTTTCTATCAAATTATGTGCACAAAATATTTCCATGACAAGGTCATAGGGATCGAATTCCTTCACAATTTCTTACCTCAATTAATGGGGTCGAAATTATTCGGGCCGAGTTAGTGTCAAAATGTACTGCTACCCATGTTTAAAAAGTTGCTGATAATTATTCATTTCATAGGACCCATTAACCAACAAATTGTCAACGATTTAAAAGTTCATAAGCTTCGATTAACTTCGAGTTTTAAGCTAAATATTACTCGAATTTTCGTTCTGCAATTGCAAATACTCTTGTGTATATAGACGCTTGTTAACCAAGTGTTAGTGAACAGGAAAAACGCCCAAGTGATCCAGATGCTGGGATGTGCTAACAGCCATCCCAATCCGTACCCCCCCCCCCCCCGAAAAAAACTCCTCGGATTTACATCGATCTCAAAAGTGCCCCTGGCGGCTTTAAATCCGGATTTCCGGAATAATCCGGAATATTACAACCCCTGCAATTACGATGAAACAATATATCCTGCTAAAATACTTGAAGTGGACACTGATGCTAAAGATGCAAGGGTTTCATTTATGGTGGAATGTAAAGGAAAGAGTGATATACCATTGTTTAAATGGCCATCTAAATCTGATGAATTATGGGTCGATCAAGAACAGTTTGTTTGTATAATTGATGAACCTTTACCATGTGGAAAAACAAAGAGACAGTTCCGCCTGCATACATCTGACTACAGCTTTCTTAAACACTAGGATGCTTACAAGTAGTCTTTTGAGTATAAAAAGGCAATACAGTAGATGCTGATGATATGTCAAGTGATAACATAGCGTTTATTTGTCTCAGAAGCATTTTGTAGCAGTTGTGTAAGATACGTTAACATATACGGAATGATACAGTGTTTGATTAATTTTTTGATATTCTAATTAAACAGGAGTTTTATTTAGTATAAAGATTGGGCCTAATATAGATTTGGAAGTTAAGTGAAGTTACACATTTTAGTTGTCTTAAAAATCAAAAGAATTGATAACTTTGCAGACTGATGGTGTAAAATACGTTAACTGTTTCTGTTACCTCGAGTCTATTTTAGATGTGTTACTATATAAACGTTTTCACAGTTTATTTAGATGTTTTGTTCAAGTATAAGTGTTAGTTTTAACCTGTTACATCACTGTTGTTTTTTAAATTACCATTTATATATTTTCTGAAATTTCCATAAGATACGTTAACATTTCCATGTACCAATCAAGCAATGAATATTTCTAAAAAGACAATGTTTTAGTCTCAATACCAGGTTTTGTTTGCTGTACATATCCTATCAATTGAAGCTTAACTATAGACAACTTATATACTTGAACAGTTGCTGATAAAAATAAATTGATGCTGAACCTGATTGAGATTATTAGAATATACTGATGTGTCTCTGTAAATAAATAAACATTATATCTTAATTAAGAAGGTCACATTAAAACAATTGTCATCTACTTTATCTTCATACTCGGTAATATTTTGTGGCACAAGTTATTAAATGTTTGTTACAATTGTCTTATGTAAAAATTTGATTAAAACAACTTTCACGTATCTTACATTGTTTAAATAGTATGTTTGTTTAAGTTCTAGTTACTTTCGACATTCACTTTGTAGAAATCTCCGATATGTCTTTTCTAGTCATATATAGGTATATGTTTCAGTTTATGACAATAAAACATGAAAAAGTCTTACTTCATTTTTACTCATTTATGAAAACTGAAATGCCCACTTAACTGACATTGAGTGAAATTTGTTAATTTATACATGCATATATTGCATGCTGTATAATATTTCGATGCATGAAGGTCAACTGAACCTGTATTTTTCTACTGATTATTTGCAAAAATATAAACAAAATACAAATGTATGTTATATTGAATGTGCATACATGTATCTGTTATTCCAGCCAATATAGTATTTACCCATTTTTCCAAGAAATACTTCATTATATGGAACAAGAAGCAGTTGGGTGTGGAATGGATGATGATGGATTATGAAGCTGTTGAAAATTAGCTGTTTAATTATATAATATCGGGAAAAAATTGGACTAAGGAAGACACATGCATGAGTGTTGAAAAACTATAAACATTGGTATTCTAAGAAATAGGAGGGTAGATCCAAAAATACCAGGATTATCTTGCACACAGTAAAACATTTGTTTGAATTGTTTACGATTATGCATCATCTTAAGTCACTTTTACAGACAATTATACACAATTTATATGCACAACAGTACGTACACCACTTGACACACACACCATTGTATTTGGAAATTCAGCATACCTAACAATTCATCATCAGTAATTTGTGAACAATTTGTGTTTCAAGTACATGCATAAATTTTGAAATTAATGTTGAATACACTAAACCTTATGATATAGTAGCACACAGTTTTACTTAGATTCAAAATGGAGGGTAATTACTTATAAATTGTCCTTCAAGATACACAAAGTCACTGACTAGATTGTGACATTATGATAATATATCAAAGTCAGAACTATATCATAAATCTGTTTGAATTACAATAACAAGTATCATGGACGAGTACTGCAAAGAAGTATGTGTGATCCCTATCTCAGGCATTGAAAATCGGTCCATTTGAATTTGAAATTAACAGCCAGACTAGTGGTAACTAAAAACATTGAATATGTGGAAATCAACGAATTCAATAAAATCCATTTATAAAGTAGCATTTATTTAGAAAAAAAATCTGATTATGTCACAGTTTTTTTATCACAAATGTCCAAAGGGTTAAATTATGCTTTAAAGCTCACCAGTCATGTGATTTCACACCTTTTAATACATTCTAAGAAACAAAACAAAAAAGTAAAACAACAAAGTGGTTCAACTTAGCAATGTAAATATTTCATTTTATTCATCATTTCTAGCACAAGCTAATTCTTTTATGTCAAAAAGTTAAAAAAAACTGAAACTTACTTACAACTGACAAAATTATCAAGCACAAAGATGTTCTCTTTTCATGAGAAAAGTTAGACAACAAACATGCAGCTGAATATATGCATGCCATTTCAAATTTTATCCAATTATTCATTGGTCTTCTCCCAGAACACAAATGATCATATAATCATTTACTGCACATGGTAGCTTAAAAACTTTATGCTCCAAAATTTGGGTTCTAGACATAGCCAGTACCAAAATATTTGGTTACATCGTTTAAGCCTAGTGCTTTGTTGAAATGTACTATAGATAGATACCAGTTGACAATTTCAGGCAAATAGAACTTATTTATTTATTTATTATTATGCATATTTGAACTATTTCTAAAACATGGTGCATAGGAAATATATTACACAAAATGCACATATAAAGTTACAGTGTTCAAACAAAAAAAATATTACTGAATATACAAATTTAGACTGTAGAATTATTAAAGGTAAATAATATCAGTAAAAAATTGAAACCATGACAAAAACGTTAAAATACAAGGATAACACAAAAAAGGAAGTAAATCCTTATTTCCACTGTGGTCTTTATAAAATTATATGTAAATAACCAAGAAAACAACAACAAATTATATTAATATGAAAAAATAATACAAATTTAACTTAGAGATAATTATTATCACAGAATAAAATTACTGTCACAGAATTTACATCATTATCTAAAAATTATTGTTATTTAAAATGTGTATAAAAACACTAGCAAGCAGATGGGCTTTGACGGTGGACTTAAACTGAGGGAGGTTCTTAACTTCTCAAATATGCTGTGGCATTTCATTCCAGAGGGAGCAACCTTGATAAGCAAATGATCGTTTACCAAAACCTGTAACCTTGGGTAGACAGAATCTTCCAGTGTCTGGCAATGAATCACTGGAAGCATCAACTGACACTATGAACCTAGTGGAATAGTTATGAACTGAACTAAGTGGAATGAAATGCTCATTTAGATAACCTGGTGCTCTACCACTGTAGATTTTGAACACATGACACAACATGATTTGATCAACCCTTTTTGAGACAGGTAACCAGTTCAGCTTGACAAAATGACTTTGATCAATATGAGCTCTTGTTTCTAGATCTAACACAAATCTGATAATTTTGTTTTGGGTGACCTGTAGCTTGTTCCTAAGGTCCCGAGTCAAGCTGTTATACCAAACTGAACAACCATAGTCAAAATGACACTGAATAAGGGATGTTGCTAATAACCTTTTAGAATGTGGATTAAGGAACTTACTCTTCCTATACAAGAACTTCAACCTAGTATTACCTTTCTTGATAGTTGACCTAGCCATAGAATCAAAAGATAGACTCTGATCTAGAGTAGCTCAAAGATACTTAGCAGAATCCTTAGCTACGATATGTTGACCATTACATATAACATTAAAATTGGGTTGACACTTTAACCTTGGTTTGGAGCCAAACAACACAGACTCTGTCTTCCCCAAATGCAAAGATAACCTATCACAAATTAACCATTCACTGAGACTATATCCATTTCTGAGCTCAATACTGATTCAATTGCATGTACATACTTTCCATTTGGTGTTAAAAATGCCAATTTAAAAAGACAAAATTTATTTTCGGTTATCCTGAATATAATCAGGCACAACCTCATGTTTTTAGTCAGATTTTGATTATTTGTGTACTCTTTGTTCTGAACAAGTTTTGGATTAGAAAGGTTCTACTGTAATTAAAAGAGAAGGTAAAGGAAACTTCTACTTTGCATGTACTACCCATGTGTGGTATCGTGCACTGTCCATTCATTCAAAGTAAGTTTTTTATAAGACACTGTCCCTCCATTTCAAATTTTAAGTAATTATATTATGTTTTGTTTCAGTTTTTTACAAACAAGATAATTATGTGTATATACTAAACAAGAGGGCCAAGATGGCCCTATATCGCTCACATGACAATCACTGTTCACTCATTAAAACATTGTTTTGAACCGGTGACCTAGTTTTTGACCCCAGATGACCTATGTTCGAATTTGTCTTACATATCATTAAGACAAACAGTCTGACTAGGTTTGGTGAAGGTACGATCAAAATTTGACATCTACAGTGTTAATAAGGTTTTCCTAAGATTTGACCTTGTGACCTGGTTTTTCACCCTAGGTGACCCATATTTGAACAATCTGACAAGGTTTGGCCAAGATCCAATCAAAACCATGACATTTAGAGCTTTTACAAGATTTTTACCTAAGATTTGACCTTGTGACCCAGTTTTTGAACCCGGCTGACCCATGTTCATCCTTGACCCACATATCATTGAGGCAAACATTTTGACAAGGTTTGGTGAAGATCCAATTAAAACTGTCACATCTACAGTGTTAACAAAGTTTTCCTAAGATTTGACCTGGTGACCTAGTTATTGACCCCAGATGACCCATATTTATACTTGACCGTTATATCATTATAACAAACGATTTGACAAAGTTTGGTGAAGATCCAATAATAACTGTGAAATCTACAGTGTTAACATGGTTTTTCATAAGATTTGACCTAGCGACCTAGTTTTTGACCCGAGGTGACCCATGTTCGAACTCGTCCAAGATATTATGAAGACAAACAGTCTGACAAGGTTTCATGATCATCCAATCAAAACAGTGACTTCTAGAGTGTTCACAAGGTTTTCCAGCAATTTGACCTAGTGACCTAATTTTACTACAGAAATGACCCATTATCAAACTTGACCTACATATTATTAAAATAAACATTCTGACAAAGTTTCATGAAGATAAAGTCAAAACAGTGATTTCTAAAGTGTTCACAAGGTTTTCCCTTATTTGGCCCTGGTGACCTAGTTTTTGACCCCAAATGGCCCAATATCGAACTCGTCCGAGATTTTGTTGATATTAACGTTCTGACCCAGTTTTGCTAAAATTGAGCAAAAATGTGGCCCCTAGTGTGGTCACAACAAAAATTTTCACGACGCACGACGCCGGACTCCGGCCGGAGAGTGATCCTAATAGCTCACTTTGTCACTTTGTGACATGTGAGCTAAAAACAGTTGTGACATCCAGTTTATGAAATTGTTCATGTAATAGCCAAGAATTTAAATAAATTTGCTAGTCCCTCTGTAGTCTTAAAAGAAAAAAAGGTTGATATACAAACAAAAAACAAGTTAATTTCGTAACAACAACTGTTTTACTCATACATTTAATTCCTTTATCCTCCTAATATATATTTTAAGCTTAATTTCCAAATACACAAATGTGCATGTTCTCTGGTTAATAAACTGCTTTTTTGAAAATAAGATACTGATAAGAGTGAAATTGTTAGCATAAACAAGCTCAAGAGAGAAATTCAATGTATTTTGAATAACTATATAATGGTAGAACATAATTATAATAAAATGCTATTAAAACTTATCAGACTGGTAAGAATTCAAAATGAACCCCAATTAAAACAAATAACTTACAAGCAAAAGAAAGAACAAAAGACTTACTGCCCATATTGATGCATCATTTATTTTTGTTAGGCTAAATTTTTGTTGTTGTTTTTTCTTACTAAAATGGCATTTTTATTGTGATGAAAATTTGCAGATTTAAGTTTTAGAAAATATTTTCTGCCATTTTCATTTTCTTCAATAATTGTTTTATTTTAATACAGTAAAAACTACAGGTATTGACTCCCATGCAGCAATTATTACAAGTGTCTACAATTACAGTAAAACCTGTCTTATGCGACCACTCAAGGGAGAACGAAAATATGGTCTCTGAAGACAGGTGGTCGAAGGATTGAAGTTACTGTCTAAAAAATAATACGAAACCACATACATTTAATTAGGCAGTTAAAACATTTTATACACAGACAAATGTAACAGTGGCTTAGCATTTTAAAACAGTACTTAGTACAAAAAATATTAAAACATTTAAAAATGATCTATAAAACATAACAAGAGGGCCAGGCCAAGATGGCCCTATATCGCTGATAAGAATTAATTAGGATTAACTTATACAACTTGCAAGGCATCCATATAAAGGAAAAGTCATTGAGGACGATGACACCTTCACATATCTTGGCAGTATTGTCAGTAAGTCAGGGGGCACAGAAGAAGATATAAAGGCAAGAATAGGGAAACTCTGCCATGCTTTTGCAACCCTCACGCCACTGTGGAAGAATAACAACATCCACCTAAGAACAAAGACAAAGAAACCTGGAGAAGGACTAAACACAATTGGACCAAACACTGCATGTCTTCAACAACACATGTTTAAAGCAAATCTTGCACATAAAGTGGCCAATGAAGATTACCAACCTGGAACTATTGACAAGAACGCAACAACAACCAATCACAGACTCTATAATATAAAAGAACTGGAGATAGATCAGCCATACCCTGCATAGAGCACAGCCCAACATTGCAAGACAAGCTCTAGATTGGAATCCTCAAGCCACCAGGCAAAGAGGAAGGCCTACAAACTTCTGGTGAAGAACCCTGGACATAAAGCTCTGCAAGTCAAGAATTTCATGTTCAGAAGCCGCAGTCTGGGGCCATGTACTGAACCAAATGGTGAAAACTTTATCCTTCTGATTAGAGTAGAGAGGACTATATAAGTAAGTTAATTAAAGAAAAAATTACATGTAGTAAATACCAATTACAGTTAAAGCTTTTTTGGATCTCTGGGTATCTCCCCAGTTATGTATATTTACATTTTGAAGTAATTAAATAGCTGTAAAATATACCAGTCATGGACACTCAGATAACAAGGAATATCTAATTGAATTTTTTATGAGATGTTAAAAGATGTGAATAAACAAGATATCATCAAATGATGTAGACTTCAAACATTTCATCTAAAGTAATCCAACTACATAACACAATTTATAGTCAAAATGAGTCTTTTAGGTATAATTATATTGATTTTTTAAAATATTTATTAACCATGTGCCACTTGGTATAACTTTTAGAATTTTTAAGCTCATGCACCCTCTGTAAGCATTATTTGATGCTTTATTGGTATGACCCCTGAAGAAGCATATAGATGAATGAAATATAAATTGAGCAATTATTCCATCTTTTTCAACTAAAACCAAGATTTAAGTTCTTGATTTGTAATAATCTAACAGTTACTTTAATCAACAACATTGCGTGACATGGATGCCAAAGAGCAACATGTCGAGCCCGCTGTTAAGAAAGCTTGTGACCTTGACCTTTGAACTATGAGTCTGGTTGATGTTCATGACACATCATCTCACTGAAGTAAACTTTTATACTAAGCTATTTCAAAATCCTTTAAGGCAAACAGAAGGTAGCCTACCGACCTGGGTCTTGCGCATGACACATTAGAGATCCCTTTTGGAAAATTTGGCATAAGTCAATTACTCATTTATAAAGGTCACACCTGAGTATAAGATGCAGGTAAAAAAAAACAGCATTAAAACACAAATAATTACTTTTAATTACTTCATTAGGGCTGGGGCGAGTATCTGAGTGCTCAGGTAATCACGAATCAAATTAAAAAATCAAGTACGAATAATTGTCATTAATGAGATTTGTGAATCGCCTTCTTTGTTTACATAAAGTGTATTCTTTGTTCTAAAAAATCTCTTTCTCTGAATATATATTATCTCATCAGAATGTACAGTGTATGCTAAGAGGTCTAACAGGACCTTTAAAATGTGTCACAAGCTTAAACAGATCCTAATGCAGGTACATTGTAAATCTATTAATTGAAAGGTAGTACATGTGTATAAATTCAAGCCATAGAACCAGTTAAATTGATTTATTTCATTTTTTCTAGAAGAAATTATATTTTGTTTTTAGCCTCCAAAAAGGTAATGTACGTTAATTAAGTTTTAGATGGGTAATTACTTGATAACAAAAGATTAGTGATTCGATTTGGGATTGTTAGTGCTGAATCATGGATCTCTTACCTAACAATCCACAGCTGTTCATAACATACATCTCATTTACATGTATCTAACATTATTGGCTTTGCACAGACAATTCAAATTACTGATAAGTTATTGATATGCTTATACCAGTTTACGTATGAAATAAGCTATTGTATTAACTACATGTAGTTCAGTATTCAGTATATATTACGAAATTATATCAGCCATAGTTTATGTAAAAAGTAAAAAAAGACTGGGTTGTGTTTTCATGGGTAATCTCAAATTACTTCAAAATCAATGCTATGTTATATTAAAGTGTATAGAGGTATATTTGAAAATAAAAGCTACATAGATTAAACAAGAGGGCCATGATGGCCCTATATCTCTCACCTGAGCATTGTAACACCAAGGGATAATTTAATCAAGGAAAGGTTATTTGACATGGTATAGAATTATCTACCAAAACTCTCAAGTAGGTGTTGAAATCAACTGACCCTCGGGCTGGGCCAATATTGACCATGGGGCCATGATTTGAACAACCTTGGTAGAGTTCAACAAGAAGATGCTACATCCGAAATATCTAAGCCCTAGGCCTCGTGGTTTTGGACAAGAAGATTTTCCTATATGGGCCTTATAAATCGAGTAGCCCCGGGGCAGAGCTGATTTTGACCCCCCCCCCCCCACCAACCATGATAAGAACTATCTTAACAGAGGTCTGCTAGACAATGCTACATACCAAATATCTTAGCTCTACGCCTTGCGGTTTCAGAGAAGCAGATTCTTTCATTTTTTCTATATAAAATAGAGTAAACCCTGGGGTGGGGCCAATTTTGACTCCAGGGCCATAATTCGAACAAACTTGGTAGAGGTCCACTAGACAATGCCACATACAAAATATTGAAGCTCTATGCCTTGTAGTTTTGGACGAGAAGATTTTTTTAATTTTCCTATATAGAAGTCTATATAAATCAAGTGGGCCCCGGGGCGGGCCAATTTTGACCCTAGGGCAATAATTTGAACAAATTTGGTAGAGGTCCACTAGACAATGCTAGAATTCTGCATGGAATGGAATTCTTTGAACAACTTTGGTAGAGCTTCAAGCAAGGAACACACCTGTGAAGTTTTGTTGAAATTGACCCAGTGGTTTAGGAAAAGATGTTGTTTAAAGAAATTGTTGATGACGGACGACGGACATAGCTCGATCCTAAAAGCTCACCTTGACACTCTGTGCCAGGAGAGCTAAAAAATGCAAATTCATATTCAATGGCTTCCATAACCTTTAAGTGTTTCAGTAATCAGAACAAGAAGTGTTTGTGAAACACGAAAGCCTCCTAACAGCCAACTGGATAATAACACCTCGACTTTTGACCTGTTGAACTTAAAATCAACAGGGGCCATCTACCTGCAATGACAAATCTCCCAACCGAATTTGAGTACCTAATGCCAAATCACTCTCTTGTTCTTTGTCAGACAAGGTTTTTAAACTGAAGGTCACTGTAACCTTGACCTTTGACGTACTGACCTCAAAATCTATAGTGTCATTTACATGTGATGACCAACCTCCTAACTAAATCTGAAGAGCCAAGGCTAAATTATTCTCTAGTTATTGGTGGGACAAGGTTTTTTAGCTGAAGGTCACTGAGACCTTGACCTTTGATGTACTGATCTCAAAATCAATAGGGGTGACAAACCTCCCAACTAAATCTGAAGAGCCTAGGCCAAATGCTGACTATTAGTGAAAATTTCTTATAAAAAATTCTGTAGTAGTAGTACTACCAAAGTGGGAAACACACCAGTCACTTCAATTACAACCATAATCTTTCTGTGTATAGATTTACATCAAAACATTGAATTTAAATATCAAAATTCATGACGGCGAAAACATACTGACCAGTAAAAGTAGGAATAATAGGATATTTTAGGAAAACATGAAACAAGAGGGCCATAAGGCCCTATAACCTCTCACAAGAAAAAAGAACATTTTTCACTTTTTTCCTGTATGACTCACTATGAGCCTATATTAAATAAAGTAAACCCTGGGGCAGAGCCAATTTTGACCCTGGGGCCACAACTTGAACAATCTAGGTCCAGGTTTACCAAACGATGTTACACACAAAATATCTAAGGTCTAGGCAATGTAGTTTCTCACAAAAAGATTTTTTAATTTTCCTACATATGACTATATAAATCAAGTGACCCCCCCCCCCCTCAATTTTTACTTCCAGGCCATAATTTGAACAAACTTGGTAGAGGTCTACTTGACAATGCTACTAACCAAATAACTTAGTTCTATGTGGCTAGGCCTTGTGGTTTCAGAGATTTTGAAATTCTTCCTATGTCAAATAGAGTAAACCCCAGATTGGGGTCAATTTTGACCCAGGGTCATAATTTGAACAAACCTGGTAGAGGTCCACAAACAATGCCACATATGAAATATCTAAGGTTTAAGAAGATTTTTAAAAGTTTCCTGTATAAGCCTAACGCTAATCTAGTTACTCTGATTCGGAGCCAATTTTGACCCAAGGGGAATAATTCAAACAAACTTGGTAGAGTTCCATTCAAAATGCTACTCACTAAATAACTTTAGCTCTAGGCCCTGTAAAAAAAATTCTATTGTTTGCTATGGCAACAAAATTTAACTTTGGAAAAACTTTGGTAGAGCTTCTTTGGAGGTACATCCCTGTAAATATTCATTGAAATTGGCCAATTGCTTAAGAAGGAGATGTCATTTAATGCAATTGTTGAATCAGCACAGACAGACAACACACGATCACAATAAGCTCTGGTGAGCTAAAAAATTGTATAGTCTGATTTCCTTTTCGTAATTAATAATTCTTTCAGGTCTGACTTTTTCAAAAAGTGTGTTTTCGACATTTTAGTGTCTAAAGGGATTAGCTGAACGTCATTCCAATCAATAAGAATATGTTTAATAGAATGTGGTGCATTACATAGAACACATTCTGGTGTATCATCACTGGTGAGAAGCCAAGAATAGGTTAAGAGTGAGTGATCAATTCCGTATATAGATGATACTACCTCATCCAAACGAACGGACCAGTAAACGTGGTACATTCCCATAGAGTTGGTTTGATGAATTTGTGAAGTTTGTTGTAAACGTTGGTATCCCAATGGGACTGCCAGCATGAAAAGATATAGTTAACAAGACACTGCATTCAATAAACACATATACTGGTGGCATGCTTGACAAAACAGATGGGATCTAAATGAGGTCAAAGCGTAAATGTATGATTTTACTTTTACACATTGCCCTAATTTAGATTCAAAATCTTTCAGCTAAGTTTAAATAAACATAATTGCCTAATATATTCTATATAGGAAAAAATGCCAATGAGGTCCTAATGGTAAAATGTAGTTAACCAAGAAATAGCCATAGATGCTAGAGGAAAGCGTATAATAATCCATTGAACGGAGAAAAAACAATTTAAAATTGTGTACATCCAGTTCAGGTCAAGGTCAAATTGAGATTTGGTGATATGGGTAGATTGGAAATTGTCCAAGGCATTAATTGTATAAATGTCAAAGCATTCTGGTAAGCAATGTTGGTGCTAAACAAAACGTTTAAATCTAGTTAACCAAGAAGACTCCATATATCAAACATTTATGTCAAGATCCTGGTGAGGTCATTTGTCAAATCAAGGTAAGTGATATGGGTGCATTTGATTAGGAGGCAATAACTGTGTATAAGTATCAAAACTTTCTAGTCTAGTGGTAGACGTAACCTAAAGATCTAGTTAACCAAGAAATAGTCCATTTGTAATTCATTAAGTTCAAATCTGATCAAGTCAAGGTCGAATCAAGGTTTGGTGGAATGAGTGCTGTGGGAATTGTCCAAATGGATGGTATATGTATCAACGCATTCTAGTAAATGTTGGGCTAGACATACATAACCATGAGATTTTGTTAACCTAGAAATAGGTTCAATGGTCCAAATCCAGTCAATGACAAATCAAGGTTTGGGTGATATGGGTAGATTAGGATTGGTCCAAGACAATAACTGTTTAAGTATTAATGTGATAGACAGTAAATCTACTTAATCTCATACCGATGAGTGAACTGACAAGGCAATCACTATATGCCCCTGCGTCATTTGATACCGGGGCATAAAAATAGAAGATGTAAAATCATTGTGTGGAATTTTGTCATCTGAAATTGGTAACGCTAGGACTGATTCAGCACTTGCATTAGTCCTACCATTACCTTTAATACCCATGTGACCTGGGATCTAGCAACATTCATTTTTAACCTTAGTCATGAACAAGGTGTAGAAGAAAAACATTCACAAAGTATCATAATAATGCTGTGCAAAAATAATTGAAGTATTAATACTTAACACCCAGAATGCAGCTAGCTTGTTTTAACAGTAATCTGGTAGGTTCATCCTGTCCACAACCAACACAGTGATCCCCTGTATCATATGTCCAGTAGGAAATCGCCAACTTGGGTGGAGTACACAATTAGTCGCCTTTTCTGATGCAGCAGACAACCTTTAACAGTACAATACTTAATATCAGCCACATGAAAAATCATATAAGGCAAACAAGAAGAAGACATTATAACTTAATCAATTACAATGTAGTTAAGAAATAGTTTTTTACTAAAGTATAAACATTTTAGAATGAACCCCAAAAAAAACCATGTCAGAATGCTATTTTTTTAATGAATAAAAAATGCAAGAGAGGCCAAAAAAGGTTGGGTAAGGGACTTTTTGTGAGTATATAGGCAGCGTTACTGCAAACAAAATGTTACTTAAGGATGGCCTGATTAAGAATGGATGACAGGATTAATAAAAGCAGACATTCAAAGTTGACTTAATTGGATAAAGGCATGCACAATTGTCTTTAATTAATTAACACTTACTAAACTGTCTGGTGTACAGTTCTGTGTCTCAGTCACAAATCCACTTCTGCCGCTGGCATCCTCCAACCAGATCCTGCTTCAGATCTATGTGCTATTCTGTCTGGAGCGAAAAGAAATTTATTGGTTATTAATTGGCTCCTGTCAATAAAGACCAGTAATCCAATATCAAGCATAAGTATAATGAATTCATGTAAACTATTGAATAAAGACCAGATGTCTTTGTGTGCAGTATGGTAGTACTAGAGCACAAAATGTACAGAATATTTAAAACAGGCACTGCCAAGTTACAGTTGCAGATAGTGAAATTATGAGACCTTTACCTACCCAATATAGTTTATTGTCCACATCATATCTAATCCACCCAATGTAAAATAAAAATGTCAAGAATCAACTGTACTCACCAGAAAGTGTCACCATGCTCTTTTGAAATCTAGGTTTCCTTCATCCATAACTCTTTGAAGCAGGTCGTTCTATACTTCAGTTGTATCTAACTTGAGTTGTCTTCTACTTCCTGAAACTAAAAAGATATGAATTATGTCCGAGCTCGTTAAACTGTTAAAGCATTTTGCACATGTAACAGTCAAATTTGTGCTATAGTTCACCTGTCAAATAAGGACTACCTGGCTGTAAAGACCAGAGGTAAAGAAAGCATTAATAAAATCAACTATTGCTTAATTTCATGCATAAATATAAGCCTTTCAATGATGCCAAATAAACCTTAGCTCCCTTTTAATTAGTAAGACATCTTAAACATTTTCATATTAGAAATCAGCTAGTAAAAAATAATAAAAATTTACACAGATACCACCTTAAAAGTGTTTACTAATTTGACTTAGTTATTGCCAGCATATACAACCTTTGTAAATTGGCCACTTTTATCCATTAATGCATTATAAATAAATCATAAGTCATCAGTCAAAATAAACACAATACCTAATTTTACCCCCCCCCCCCCACAATTTACATTTATTAAATTTACATTTTTCAAACATGTTAAAAATCTTATATTACAAATTTCAGTGATCAGTCTAGCCTCACTTCTGCATTATTACATGTAGTTGCAAAGGAAAAAACAATACCGGTAATCATATTTCAGAACAGAATTTGTACAATTTTATACAACCTCCAAGACACAAATATAATCATGTGATTTAAGTACTCATTTTGGCAATGATCGAGATTTCAGGACGAACCAAATCACTACAAGTCATGATCTGTGACAACACAATGAATTGATCGAAAGGTTTAATTGTAACACAAAACAGCTGCCTATACACAGATTTAAAGTCAACTTTGATATTAATTATTTGTTCACACATCAATCTACTAACACCACAAAATCCAGCTAGACAAGTAATAAATCATGCTTAGTCCTCTATAGGTGAAACAAAAATGCAAAAATAGACAGCAAAATATTACATAAAACAGTCAACACTATATTACAACTTAAACATAAAGAAACTTATACTCACAACAAATCTATGGTCCAATATTTTCACATTTTAAACTATCACAAAAATCTTTACACAGTCAATAGCCTAATTATGTTTCCCTCCAAAAAATGAATAAATCTGATTGGACAATTCCCTTGTGTTTGCCAATGAATGACATTGTTGCAATTTCATAACTGTTAGTGTGCAAAACTGGCCAATGAAATTCCATGTTATAAATGCAAATCATGTCTCAATATTAAACACAATGATCCCCTTTTGGACACAAAAGTACTGTTAGATTAAATGCAAGTGTGAATTTCATACAAAACAAGAATTTAATTGGGAGAAAATCACAAAAAAGTCAGCTTAATAATATAACTGTATAATTTAAGATTTGATAGGAAGTGTGAAAGAATGAAGAACATGTAAACAGAAAGTGTACATCAGTTATCCAGAATTGTAATTATAGTACCCATATCAGTGTTAAAATGAATCTAGTAACATAAAAATGAATTAAACACATTGAACATCTACTTTATAAGAGACACCCCCACACTCAAAAAATCCACATTTATAATCTCTTAATTGTTTTATTGCCCCACATCAGATTAATCATGTATGGTCACGGTCTGTAGACTTGGCACCTAGTCAAAAAGTAGGGTAATAAATTTTAATGATATAGTGTGATAATTATAGTTTATAACTAAATTCCGATTATTTTGTAAGCATAGAGTAACTGATTATGTAACAGAAGCCTGTCTACTAATGACCCTGTCTGTTTTATTACCCCCTACTGAGGAAACAGTGACCTTGCTGATCCATAAGTCAGATGCCTTGTATTCCTGGTTCAATGTCTTTAAGTTTAAAATCAGTATTAATTTATTAATAAAACAAGAACATTAATTGAATGGCAAAAGGATGGTTTAAAAAAAAGTGTAAAATTAGATTAATTAAAACCTATAACGAAGTCACTATCATCAGGTAGTTGTATTCTGCATGCATTCAATGTATTTATGAAATCTTAACTTATATATGCCATCAACACAGAGGATCACAATATAAATAGAGTTTTTAACAATTTTGGATGATGTATTTTTTTATGTCATGGACCTTATTTCATGTGTGTAATTTGTATATTATAAATTTGCTTCCATGTACATGTGTATCTAATTCTTTACCAAGATAAATCAGTATTAACAAATTAATTATTAAACAAGCAAATTTGTTGAATTGATATCCCATGTCAAGTATTTAAATGTATACGTCTGACAGTCGGTTAAAGCAGATAAAGCATGAAGGAAGCATATTTCAATGAATTGTACTTCCCAGCATGCATGCAGGCCTGTCAGGGCCTTTTTTCCTTCTATAACAGAGGCCGAAAAGGTGACTTCCAAATTGAAAAAAGGTTCCTTTTTCCCAATTCGGGGAAAGAAATCCCCAAAAATGAAATGATATATTCTTTAGCTACGGTGTCTAACTTCCAAATTTGGCCCCTTCCCAATTTTTGGAAAAAGGCCCTGCCTGTGCAAGCTACGCTACACTTCCATTCCAAGCAACATGACAGCAAAATTACTGTAAATAACAGTAAAAGTGTAACATTTTTTCTAATTCAACAAAGGGGATAATTCTGTCAAAATGCATGATATAGAAAAAGTTCACAATTAGCACATTTCCATTCATCACGCTCTACTAATATTCAAAGTTCACGCGCAGCAATTATAAGTAACAGTATTCATAAGTGACAATTTTTCTTAGTCCTAAAAGGTGGATAATTCGGTCAAAATAAAAGATAGTTATGATTCTTGATCACTACACTTCCTCTCTTTCCTAAGATTTCAGGTTTAATAAGGTAAATAATCTTCATAATTGCAGTCATTCATACACAGACGCGCAGTTTTTAAATGATATGTATTGGCGAGCAGTGGACATGGCCCATATCGGATTATATCCGCGGCTATATGTGGTTATGACTTTTATTTGGTTACAGTGGATTTATCCGAGTACTATGTCAATTAGAGTGCCTTAATACTTTATTATGAATGGAAACGGAATGGACGGTAAAACCAGACCTTAAATCACTCAATTATATATACAAATATCGCTGCCATTTGGATTTAAACTGTCATTCATCAGTTATCGATAATTTCAAACAGTCGAGCTAGCAATTTCGAATGAAAATATAAAAGGAAACGTTACGGGTTTTATCCTCAACCACTAAGCTCTTCTTTAGAAGATAAAAAAATCAAACCATTGCGGGAATCAAATTCTGTTATCTGGAAGTGTTTTAGCGTTTTGACGTGGTTTTTACGATGGAATCAAAGACTTTATCTCAAGAGTATGATTTCTCGGACACAGAAGACTCTCCTGTCAGACCTTTTAAGAGAATCACTTCGCATGTTAACGATACAGTCACAAATGAAAAAAGATTGAAAACGGACAGGATGTCTGAGACTGATGAAAATGGTGCAGACGCCAAAGAGAATGTTCCTATGAAAGATTTTCAGTTTGACACTCATGATAGAGTGACAGATACTCAAATATACGAATTAAAATCAAATGCTTTTAAGCAAGGACCTCGTAAAGTTGTTTATATGTATAGCAAAGAGCTGACCCAAACGGCTAACCAAATGATAAAAATCCCTGGAAGGGTAATGTATCCAAATGATTTAACTACATGTATCTGAAAATACAGAATCAAGTTTCTGTTTACAAGCCATCAACAATTATTATACGTAACTTAATATCAACCATTTAAGCAAAAAAAATATAATTATAAATTTTATTTTATAATTTTGTCAGTCCTTTTGTCTCTGGATTTTGCATTTGATATAAATTCAGAACAATTGTATTATTTCAGGCAAGCTTAGTCTCTGGAATGATTGAAGCATATGGGCTGCACAGACACTTAAGGTAGTTCATTATAAACCTTAGATAACTTTTGTTCCAATGTTTCAGACTTTGCGAAAGGTAAAATAATCTGCCTGACAACTTGAAAATTCTATCGGATGAAGAGGAACTCTTGTCTGACCAAAAAAATAAGCATATGTATATGTGTATACGTCATGTAAATAATTTGCCGGATTGATGAGATGAGATTCTTTATCGGACCAACAAACAATCTATCAGACAAGTCAGCCTTGTCGTCGCCTTTTGCAAAGTCTGATGTTTGTTGGATTAAGAAAATACAGATTGAAAATCGTGAGCTTTAAATTTTAATGCCAATTTAGTAAATACTGTTCTAATGACTAAGTTAATGTTATTCAGTTCCTACTCCTAGCATTTGATTTTTGGCTCTTAAAGTTTACACAAAACTTGTTTGAAATTTAGAGGCAGGGATGAAGACATGAATAGTGATTAACTAATGAGCACTGATTTTATACATGAATTTTAGAGTTTATATCATAGCTAAATGGCTTAGATTGTCAAAGTTAAGTACATTTTCCTTAATGTCCTGTGTAGTTAGTTTGGTGAAAAACAAATAGTCATATTTCCTGGCAGGGTTTCTGGAATAAGTGAAGTATGCCACTATTTGGGTTCAGTACTGTACTGATCAATATTATGTTAGCCAATTTCACTCAATTAATTGAAATTATTTTTTAGTTTAACCGAGCCAAGACCAGCTACATTTGATGAACTCTGTACTTTCCATTCGGCAGACTATTTGGAATTTTTACGTTACATCAATGACCAAGATGATGAAGAAAAATATAATAGCGAAGCTCAACTTTATGGATTGAGTAAGACTGAAAAACTGACTTACATTTAGTGACTCATAATTATACTCCCAATATTTGTTGTTTTGTAATTTGAATTTGTAAATGAAGCTTATATATCTGACAAGATTAGATAGCCATTTAAATGTTCATGATGGTGAACATTGAAAGAAAAAAGATAGTTGTTACCCCATGTCTGACTATTTGTGAACTCTTCCTTATAATGTTGAATGTGGGATCAAAACTATTACATTATCATGTATTAACTCAAGTTTTCCTGCATCAAAGGTGCCTGTCTGCTCAAATCGATAAATTCAGCAAGGTTTCCAGCATTAAGGGGGAGGAAGAATCCAGGCATACACTTAGGTATGACCACCCACATTCAGTATGCTAGCTGTAGGTTTCCTAATAAATGAAAGTTTGTCTCAGGTGGGATTAAAAATCACAGTGTTGAGGACCCAGTGACAACATGTACTAATCAGAAACCATTACTGCTTGATCACAGAGGTAGTAAATGGGCTTCAGGTATGTTGTTCATACCTTGGGCATGGTGCACAGGTTCTATCATACAATTTGGTAGAAGACACTACATCGAAGACTATGATTATGTCTTGCACCCTTGCTACAATTAAATCTTGGGAAGAAATTGGCAATTACATGTGGAGAACAAGGTTAGTTCTGGTCAAGAATTCAAGAAATCTGGTCAGGTTAACTGTGAAAGTGCTATAATATGTACATAGCTGAAATATAACTGAAAACAGATGTATTTCCTACAGATTATAAATTTTCTTTTTCGCATTGTAGGTTATGACTGTCCTGCACATACTGGTGTTTATGAGTACACATGCTTGATAAGTGGAGCCACAATTCAGGCAGCTGAGAACTTGATGGACAATGCGGCTGATGTTGCTATTAACTGGTTTGGAGGTTGGCACCATGGTAGAAAGTAAGCTTTTTTGTAGCCTTAACTCTGGTTCTTCACTATATCTTTTGTGTACTTTTTCAGAGATTTCATATGTTGTGTACTTTTCCAGAGATTTCATATTTGAGTACATTTCCAGGGGTTTCTGTGTATGAATTTTCATCATTTGTACAGGAAATGGGACAACTCTTTTGATACGTACAGGGTTCTCAATAAGTTTGTGGCCACCAGGTCCATAAGCTAGACTAACAGGCCTGCTAGGGGGGGGGGGGGGGGCATTTTCTAGCAATATTTTATTAACTTTTGAGATTCCTAACAGGCCCAAACACATTTCTAAGTGGCTAAATTGGCATGCAGCCTGCTGTTATTGAGAACCCTGTATGTATAGATCATTTAATGTACGGAATGAGATCACACTGAATTATAGTATTATTGTTGTAGACTTCTTACTGATATTAGTAATTATCCAGTGTTCCAAGTCATAACACGGTAAAGCTTTAAATGTAAGATTTGGAACAAAATAAGGGATTTTTGTTGGTACTAGAGCATTTGGTCTTATTTCTGCCCCCCAAAACCACTGCTTTTGTTCAACCAGCAACCTGTTAACCAATCTTCTACTTATCACATATTAAATGTTGGATTTATCTCCCTTGGTTCTGACATAGTTCAATTACTGTAATCACAGCATATAATCTTATATTGCATTTGTTCCCTTGGAAATACATTAGATGTGCCCTTTTATGTCACGCCTTCTTCTTTATAAAGCCTGCCCAGACATATCTGACAACAAAAAGATACTTTGATTTAAGTAGTTTATTATTCTGTATGTTTTCTCTAAGATAAAAATAAACTGAAAAGTTACAAGAAAAAATTTACCTGTGAAAGAACATAAAATCTACTGCACAGTTGAACCTTTTCTTATGCTCTTCAATAATGGAGATAATTAAATATTTTTTTATTGGTTTAAATTTTTATGTAAGTGATTATACCGTATGTACTAAGAAGTTGCAGACCAATACAACCAACATTATTGGGGAGGGTTAAGCATCTCCTTGTACTACCCCCACCAGTTCCTACGGCTCTGTATATAAGAATATAAGAGTGAAATTATCAAGATTGGAAAAAGTACCTGATACTATAGTTATGTATTGAATTTCGTATTTAAATTCTAGGGACTGTGCTGCTGGTTTTTGCTATTCCAATGATGTTGTTCTTGGCATTCTGAAACTACGTGAAAAGTTTAATCGTGTGTTATATGTTGACTTAGATTTACATCATGGGGATGGTAAGCAATGTATAGAACAAATTACACGGATATTCATTATCATTTACATTTTTCCCCTGTCTGTAAGGGTTAAAAAAATGTTTTGGTTTATGGTTACCGGACCTTCCTAAGTTTTCCCTACATCCTTAGACTTTTTATTAGGCTCACAGATTTCCATTTGTGTCACATTTTACCTTTCCGCATGCTGTTTTTGTAACGAGAAACAAACATTTTTTTGTGTGCTTAGTCATAAGTACAGTCAAACCTGTGAACAAAGGCCAGGTCTTTTTTTTAGAAAAATATCCAAAACAGTTTTTTAAAGAATGGCCATTATTCACAGTGTGGCTTTTATTAGGAGGTGGCTGCTTACACAGGTTTGCCTGAACCTTAACAAAAATTGTGAATTAATGTGCATTTTGGAGTTCTGTTTGAATAAGGTATGCTCTTGGTTAGCCATTTCTGATTACAGTGATATGTTTATGTGCAGTCTAACAGGTACACCTGTTAATTGAGGCCCCCATACTGTAAATACCAGTGTCTGGAGTAATAAATCGCTAAGCATTAGTCTCATATCTTGTCTTTTAATGTTTCTGAGTTTATAAGGACAAAACAACTATTATATCAATCATACATAAATATGTCTGCAAAATTGATCTGAACATGTATTCAAATATTAAAAAGTGATTATTTTCTGCCAAAATACTTATAGGTAATGGAATTGAGATTTGAGCTTTGAGATTGTTCTCATACTTGACAACCTCGGTGCCTGATGTTTTATTTCAGGAGTGGAGGATGCTTTTTGTTCAACAAACAAAGTGTTAACATTGTCTGTTCACAAGCAAGCTCTAGGATTTTACCCAGGTTAGAATTTAGTTATATATCTCGTAATTAAGAACTTATTAACACTACCTAGCTGTGGGATGAAACAAATAGTTAAGTTGAAAAATATTAGATGTATGGAAAACTTGTCCAAAAATATGTTGTCTTTATAAAGAGGTTGTCTGAATATGGAAATGGTGGATATAGAAATGTTTGAAGCCAAGGACTTATATACATACATGGATTCGCAACTGCTAAAAATAGATCAAACGATATCGTTCGGCGATCCCACAATGCATTGCTATATACTCGGCAATGTCCGACAGCTGTATTTGGGTGTTTACGAATTTGATTATACTAATAAAACTCTGGCAATTGGGCACGGGAAATTGGTAAAGGATGCAACAAATTCCTTAAAGATATTGAGATACATTTATAATCCACAAAGTCTAAGTATAAGCATCGAAAAAGGCATCAGTCGAACATTTTAAATTCCAAGATGGCGGACATCTATTATAATCCTTTCGTCTCCGAGATTAAACATTCGGAATTCCACGGATATTTTCGCTGTTATTATCATTCGGATATCACGGATTTTTTCGTATTTTCGCTTTTGTAAACAATAGCTTGTATTCCCGTTGATTCACGTCTTATTATTGCGGGATTTGATTACTTTAAACTGTTAATACGGAAGTTGCGAATCCATGTATGTATATAAGTCCTTGTTGAAGCCAATAAATGATTTTTAAGTTTTTTGTTTGTTACAGTGAATACCAATCTTGGGAGTTTTTCGAAATGAAACAGTTGTGCTTGGAATGTACAAAATTGAAACTAAGCTCAGTTGAGATCTCTTGTTGATTGGAAGCCTTGATTACTTATTTGAGCAAATTTTGTTTCCATGGATTAATTTTAATGTAATTTTTCACCAATACTTCAGTTATATATGGCAGCCAGTTCACCTTACTAGTTTTCTTGTCCAGACTATTTTATAATTATTTTATGTCAAATTTTCATAAAAGGGTAGGACCTGCTGCGACCGGAAAATGATTGAGGTCCATTTTTATCTATTCTTCAACTTTATATTTTTATGGTGTACATTGATTTTATTTTTGTGTACATTTATGCAGTTTTGGTTGTATTTGTCTTTGCTAAAATTGTAAGTTTTCTTATTAAATGTGGATTATGAATGACAAGACTTTCCTTAAACTTGCATTTTTTTATCATATATCAGACTGATAACTGATACATTTGAAGTCTGTTTTACTTTGTCTGTTGTGTATGATTTGAACATGTGGACAAATATTTGGAGTAAAGTGCATTTGTTTTTAAGGTACTGGCAAATTAAAAGAAGTTGGATGTGGCAAGGGAAAATTTCATACAATTAACATTCCATTAAAAGATGGTATACAAGATGCAGAGTTCTCTGCCCTTGTTTGCAGGTATATTTTTACAAAGGGAGGGAACTTTATTTTCTAGCTAGTTTTCTCCCTTCTTGTACGTTTCTGATCTAAATAGCTGTTCTTATTTTGAAAGGATGGACTTTTTAAGGCTGTAGTAAAAATAGTTCAGAACCTAACTTCAGCTTTATTCTCTATGAAATTACATGATTTAATTTCTTTTGGTCAAATCATGTTTTGTGTTTTTGATAACGGTAAAACATAGATTGTCCGAAATCGACAAGACCATAATATTGTTTAGGTTAATCCATGGTTTCAGATAACACGATTCGGATAATCAAATTTATTTTGCATTGAAATATATAGGGGGAAATTGGGACCGAAAATTCATTTCGGATAACACCAGGTTTTCGGATAATCTGAGTTCGGATAATCAAGGTTTTACTGAATTAACATTGTGTTAACACTGCAAAATTTATTTAAGGATCTTAGTAAAAGTAAAAGAGAAGTTTAACCCAGAGGTTGTCGTCTGTCAGTGTGGGGCAGACGGCATTGCTGGTGACCCAATGGAGTCTTTCAATCTAACACAATTGTCACTCGGGCGTTGTGTATCAACATTGTTGTCATGGAAACTACCTATATTACTTCTTGGCGGTGGTAAGTGGTTACTTTTGAAAACATAAAGATTATATTTCGATTTATATCCAGTTTTCAGAATAGAAGTAAATAATTTTCTCCAAATGAATGCAGTGTTAATTATGTACAATATCGTACTGTTTAATTTAAACACATGTTAGATTCCTTCAGATCTTTTAATATTTGCACATCAAACATTTAGCAAACACACTAAAATCTTTAATATTTCTGAACACGCTGTTACAGTAGTAAATGATAAGTTCGAGCCCAGCTACCAACCTTGTCTCTTTATGTGAGAAAGTAGTCGGTTGCTTACGGAGGATTGGAGTCCAGTACTGATAAGACTTCACAGGAATGATGGTTAGGTGAACTGTTTGCTTCTTATGACTCTGACTGTTGAAAAAGGGCGTAAAACCTGATATAAACAAACAAACAAACAAGTAAAAGATTATCAAAGGACAAAGAAGTTTTTTTATTCTTGTGTTCACTTACTCAAAGAGACAACATTTAGCAGACTCACCATTTTGAATTTTGTTGAGTTTAATTAAAATGTAAAAAGATGATTTTTTGAGAGAAAAATATTGTTTGTTTTTGGTAACTTGACCTCTATTTTTTCCCCACAACTCTTAACTTTTTATGAGGTCTGAGGAATGGTACATCAAATGTCTCACATTTGTACCTTTCTGCATGCTGTCAAGAATAATTACGGCAAAAATAAAAGAAACAATATTTCCCTCCCTACCCTATATTAATGAGCATGTAACCATAACCAAACATGTTTTTAGGCTTTGAATATCTGAAGCCAGTTTTCACCCCCCAAAAAATAAGAAATCCAGTTTTTCATAGAGGAAATAATTTTTCCTTTTTTAATTAACTTTATTTTCCCTGTCATAGGTAGCATGAGGGTGGGGATCTATCCCACATGTACCTTATAAATGAAGAAGGATAGATAGAGGATTAACGTAATCATTAGTCTTCTAAGAAATCTTTAGTTTAGTATTGGCTTTCTTTTAGGTGGGTACAATCACCCAAATACTGCTCGTTGTTGGACTTACTTGACAGGAATCGCAGTCGGAAGAAAACTACCAAAGGATATTCCTGAACATCAGGTAGAAATAAAATCTTATATGGTTACTGCAGGGTGCTTACTAGACTTCAAAAGTTGGGGGATCAAAATGACCCCTTAGCTGATAGAAATTTAAAGAGTCAAAAAAATTTCCTACTTATGTAACAGTAAATTTGACCCTTTGGTTCCAATTCTCAAGTGTCGAAAACCTTATTTTGCTAATTTCAAGAGTCAAAATGCCATTGTAAGGGTCAATGGAGAGCTCTGGCTACTGCATGATGTACATGCTTATATAAATATAAACTGATCTGTTTACTTGTCCCAAAGATGACCTTTATGGACCAGTGTTTCTGTATAATTTGATTGTTTTATTTGCAGTTTATGTTGATATTAAGAAACAATTATTTTTAAGGATTACAGACCCTAATACAAACATTCACTTCTAACCATCAAACTCTTGTTTATTTTCATTGAATGCATAAAATGAATCATCTATAAATCTTTCACCACAAACTTTTTCTGAATTGCGTAATTTTGCAATTTGTAAATATGAAATTAATAATGCCATGTATTCATAGAAAAGGGAGAGAACTAGTAAGTAATATTACCTCACTTTATGATAAAAAGTCCAAGATAACTGACCCAGGTCAAACATTTCAAAAAGTTGTTTGGGTGAAATTTACTATTTAATCGATTGGGTTTGAATGACACAGCTTTTAAGGATCAGTTACCTCTAACTTTTGTTCATAGTCATTTAAAGTTTGTGTTAGAGTCTGTTATCCTTAAAATACCTCAGTTACTTCTAATTTTAGTTTTTGATGGATTATGGACCAGATTATGAATTGATGGTCAATACTGGCAACATGAAGAATGAGAATAGTAAGGAATCTTTGCAGAGTGTGTACAGCAATGTGTTGTGTAAGATTTCTTTTATTTTGTAGATTTACTTATTAGAATAAGCGCAAAAAAGATTCTATTAAGTAAGATTGTTGGATGAAGGCTTGCCATTTCTGGTGTTTTTTTACCTGTTTGTATTTTTTTAAACTGGGGTTTAACTGCCACACCAAGATCACCAGGTAACTTGTCCCCTGGAGGGCCCGACATGTAGAACAACCGACCTTCCAAAAGCTAGCTGGACAGCTTCCTCTTATGTAAGATATGTCTGGTCCAGGGTTGGAATCAATCTCGGTGATAAGGGGCTAGTGATTATGGTTTAGAGGTCTTGGCCACGGAGGCTGCCTCAACTGATTGTTATGTGTTAAAAAAAAGGTAAAATAAGACTCTGTACACTTATTTATAATCAGACGTGTATATAAAGAAAAAAAATAGCAGAGATTGAATAAAGAGTTTATATTCATTTGGCCTTAAGGCGGGCCTTAATTTACTTGTCTTATACATGTACATCTGTTAATATATCAATTACTATAATTAATACATGATTAATGCATCATGAAAATATAATAATGTACACTGTATTTTCCTTTATTTTCGTTGGGCTCAATTTCGTGGTTTTTACTAAAATGGCTATTTCCTGGTGACATAAATTCGTGGATTTTGATTTTTGAAAACAAAATGCCTGATCTCTGCATTTAAATTCATGGTGATTTGATTTCCTGGATCAGCTGACCCACGAAATTAAATCCCCAACGAAAATTAATTATTTTACAGTAATACATTTATGATAAACGTGTTATAAAATGTTATAATTTTAATTAATGAATATATGATATATACACCTGGTACAAATGAGGTTATTTTTAATGGTAATATTCCGTGTACATAAAGACATACATTTATTTAAAATTCTTAAATGGTTTCTAAAATTGTAGGTGTCTGTAATCTATTTGTGATAACCTTTCGTTGGCAATTTTTTGTAACTCATAGTTGTAACTTGTAGTTGATGCATTTTTCTATTTCAGGCAATATTAATCAGATTCCCTCAGGAAATAGCTAATGCTAACTTAAATATATACCTGACCAAGCTGTAATTGACATAAAAAACATGTATATTGGACTTATCTGACATTAAATGGCACAAACATTACAACTAGTAGATTCCCGCCAGATGAAAAAGGACCTCTGTTTACTCTCACCATTGCGGTCACTTAATTCAAGATGCAAGTATACTGCCAGTTAAAAAATATTATGTTTATGATGTTATGAAACATTGACTTATGTATGAGTATTTTGTTTGTTCTTGGGAGAAGAATGCAGCACATATAACAGGAATTTTGTGCAACCTCTCCTAAGCAACACCCTTTGGTACTAGCAAAACATGTTATTGAGAGGTTTTTGCTCTAGAGATGTCGAATCAAAAGTGTATCTTGCAGTGGGAAAAATCATGCAGTAGTTGAAGGGAAATTGTTGCTTGAGAGATGGACGCTATGGAGAGGTTGTACTGTACATGTAAACATAAAACAATTTCTCCAATGTTGAATACTTGTAATGATGCTATAGTTATCAGCAAAGAATACATGATTGTTCTGATTTGTGTTGATTTTGGCATGAAGAGCTTCTGTATAATTGTTGATTTTTTTTTGTATTTAAAACATTGTAATGGACGTAAATTATATGTATTACATAATTATGTTATTATTAATATTTGAATTAAGTATTGCAAATTTTATCATAGTGACATAAAAGTTATTTTGACAGAATTTTTGTTTTTTATTTCTTTCTGTCTTTTCTCATCACTGTTATTTCATGTCCCATTCAGGACCAGATTAGCACACATACGTGGAGGCTGTCCAACTAGCTATTGCAGTGTGGGGAATCCACGTGACCTAGTGACGTCACAATGTTATCGTTACATAAAGGGCTACTTCCGGTTCAGAATTTTGTCCCTGAAGGTCCTCTACTTTTTAGCTCACATGTCACAAAGTGACAAAGTGAGCTATTAGGATCACTCTCCGTCCGGCGTCGTGCGTCGTCAAACTTTTTGTTGTGACCACACTAGGGGCCACATTTTTAGCCCAATTTTAGCAAAACTGGGTCAGAACGTTAATATCAACAAAATCTCGGACGAATTCGATATTGGGCCATTTAGGGTCAATAACTAGGTCACCATGGCCAAATAAGGGAAAACCTTGTGAACACTTTAGAAATCACTGTTTTGAATTTATCTTCATGAAACTTTGTCAGAATGTTTATTTTAATAATATGTAGGTCAAGTTTGAAAATGGGCAATTTCTGTAGTAAAATTAGGTCACTAGGGCAAATTGCTGAAAAACCTTGTGAACACTCTAGAAGTCACTGTTTTGATTGGATGATCATGAAACCTTGTCAGAATGTTTGTCTTCATAATATCTTGGACGAGTTCGAACATGGGTCATCTTGGGTCAAAAACTAGGTCGCTAGGTCAAATCTTATGAAAAACCATGTTAACACTGTAAATTTCACAGTTATCATTGGATCTTCACCAAACTTTGTCAAATCGTTTGTTGTAATGATATAACGGTCTAGTATAAATATGGGTCATCTGGGGTCAATAACTAGGTCACCAGGTCAAATCTTAGGAAAACTTTGTTAACACTGTAGATGTCACAGTTTTAATTGGATCTTCACCAAACCTTGTCAAAATGTTTGCCTTAATGATATGTGGGTCAAGGATGAACATGGGTCAGCCGGGTTCCAAAACTTGGTCACAAGGTCAAATCTTAGGTAAAAATCTTGTAAAAGCTCTAAATGTCATGGTTTTGATTGGATCTTGGCCAAACCTTGTCAGATTGTTTGTCTTAATGATATTAAGGACAAGTTCAAATATGGGTCACCTAGGGTCAAAAACCAGGTCACAAGGTCAAATCTTAAGAAAACCTTATTAACACTGTAGATGTCAAATTTTTATTGTATCTTCACCAAACCTAGTCAGACGTTTGTCTTAATGATATGTAAGACAAATTCGAACATAGGTCATCTGGGGTCAAAAACTAGGTCACCGGTTCAAAACAATGTTTTAATGAGTGAACAGTGATTGTCATGTGAGCGATATAGGGCCATATTGGCCCTCTTGTTTACTTTTCTTGTCCAAACCGTTTTCTAAAATGTTCTTGTAAAAATAACGTTCATTTTCAAAACAGTGTCAAACGGTTTGGACAAGAAAGCAAAAAAGTAGAGGGCCTACAGTGACAAAAATCTGAACCGGAGGTAGCCCTTTATGTAAGAGTTGCAACAGTTATGTGGCTTTAGAAGAAAACGAAAAATAATGCATTTACGTGATGTTTTCCTAGTTTAATTGACAGAAAACGCGCTTGTAATGATAACATTGTGACGTCACTAGGTCACGTGGATTCCCCACGCTGTATTGGAAGGTTAGTGGTTCTGTAGCCTGATTGGCTGATAAGTCAGATGAATCCCGTTTCAGCCCCATAACACGTAAAAAAAGACAAATTCGATTCCTTTTCATAAGAGGATTTCTCTTGAATACAACTAACAATGACTTAACGACTGCATTTAAATATAGACTGTAGTGTGTCCCTGGAAAGGCATACACATTTTTTAATTACTTAAATTTTTAATTATTTTTTCATTACTCAACTTACCATTTTCCGCCAACGACTCCAGACTAATTATTAAACTAGAGGGATGGTACTGAACCGAGTTTGGTCTAATGATAATAAAATAAACTACCTACCTGACTACCCCATAATGAGCATATAACCAGAAACCCAACAGTTCTTTAGGCCTAAAGGACGACATGTAAAATGAGTCGCTATCGCGCCCGTTTGACTCACAACGAGTGTAATTTATCCTTCGGCAAAAAACTTCCGTCCTCGTTTTGAGCTCCCATATCGTTTGTCAACAAGTTAAATTAGAAATTACGAAGAATACAGGCCTTTGTGTAAAATATCGAAATGAGGATAAATTTCACTGGTTGTGAGTTAAACGGGTGTGACTATAGCACGTATTTGTACATGGGTTTATTTTGATTTCCATTTCTTGTACCTCGTCAATTTTATTTTCTACACATGTAATCTTGTTTTTATCTTTCCAGTTTCAACTCAGATTGCTTGTCTGTAGCTTAATTAAGGTATGCTAGTTTTAAGTAAAGATTATATAATCAAATCCTGCACTAACTGTTTGTGGACTTTGAACATGTGTAAAGTGACCTTGTACTGTGATAGTGCTTATAAGTTAAGTATTGGATTACAATTTTCGTCTGGTGTTGTATAATGCGATTTGTTAAGCCACGTCATGTGAAAAGTAGTATTAAGTTAATCTTGTTTTGAACATAGGGGAATGACACAAAAAATCGAAAAAAAATTGTCTAAGCATATATAACTTTTTTGTGTCATTCCCCTATGGTTTTGAACTGTTTAAATAACACCATCATTGCTTTCATGTATAAATTTTATATCAGTGCAGTGGGGATAACGCCGTTTTTTTTCTACGATATTTCAGTCAGTATATACTTCAAGAATCTGTTTGTTTTAGAGAGGCGAAATTTGATAAAGAAGTACAAAAGTGTAAACGCTTTAAATAGCGTTCACTGTTTCTTCAAAATTGATAGCCAAAGGATAACAGATGACTATGGAATGCCATAGACGACCGAGGTTCAGATGACCGTTGCAGTACATTCACAGCGCACAGAATTGACTGAAATGTTAATTTCTGCCTGTGAATAGATAGATGGATGGATGGATGAAAAGAAAGAATTTGTCGCTCAGGAAATGGCGTCTCTCTCTTGCGTCTGATCAGATTTCGTCACCAAAATTTGTCATGATATGGCACCAACTCTTGGCACGACGTCCAAGACCTCATATTAATTAACGTCTGACATCATTTGAGCATTAGCGGACATTTTGTTTATGCAAGGTGCGTAAAAATGAGTGCCGAACAGAGAACGGCGATGAAATTTCGTGTTTTAAATGGAAAATCGAGAAAAGAAACAATGGATATGTTGATTAAGGCATACGGCAATTCTTCAATGAAGAACACGGCTTTGTATAAATGGTATGCCCGTTACGAAGACGGTAAAGGAAGTGAGTAAGACAACCAGAGAAGTGGGTGGCCAACGTCGATAACGTCACGTAAGAATCAGGATATTAAAGAACTTCTGGATAAAGACAGACGCATCACCAAGAGAAAATAAGTATCAACCAAGCAGCAAACGATCATCAGACGATCCATTGAACTCTTGCAGCACCCAACATATAGCCCCGACCTGCCCCCTTGTGATTTCTTTTTTATTCCCCACACTGAAGCGGTATTTACGAGGAAGACAGTTCGATGGGATAGAAGACCTACATATTGCAGTACAGTCCGCGATCGCTTCCCTTGAGTCTGATACGTACAAGAAACGCTTCCACTCATGGGTAAAACACTGTAAAAAATGCATAATATTTCAATGAGAATATTTTGAAAAAGATGAGTCTTTAGACGGTTTTCTCACCAAGGTATGTGAAAAAAAATCAATAAGCACCGTAAATAGCGCAACGTAGAATTAACGCTGGATGACGTTGGGCCGGGTTTTGCCGATAACGTTACCATAACTATCGTATTTTCTTAACGTGTTGAGATATTAACATGAAATGTACACAATAAATACATGTACAGAATTGTTTAGTCTACAGTATGTGCAAATTTCGCTGTGCTATTTCAATAATTGACGGAGAGAATGACAACACTTTTCCGCGTATTTTTTAACACCCCTCGTACACTATCGCGCTTTTCAGAAGACGTAAGTTTAGTAAATTAGTTATTTGCCAATAATATTGTTTAATTGGTTCCTTTCTAATATCATAATAATTTAAATGGTTTTGGCCAACGGCCTAATTCGATTACTAAGTTCTTAATCTGCATAAAGCCATTCGATATTTTCTCATTTTAACACAATCTAAGTATGGTTTAGACTGAACATTTAAAAAAAGCATGTTTACATGTGCATGTCGACCTTGAGGAATCTCAAAGTCCCCCATTCCATATTTGAATAAAGCTGTCTTTAATGCGTAGTTGAACAAAATCTTAAAGACTGGGTGACGTTTCTTACACCTAGAAAAACCTAATGTTTCTCAAATTTGTTCAACATTAACTATCCTGTTAATTCTATCTAGATGTAAATTAAAACCATTTAATATCAATACCCTCAAAATCATTTAAAATCATGTATTCTTCTAAGTCGTTTACATACACATAAAAGGCTGAGTTCGGGCGCTCGCTATATGTGCGGTCTCTTGGGTTCTAAAATGGCCGACAAATGAAGTATTTCAAAGGCGTGAATTAAAGTTTGCATTTATACAAAGCTTTTGTTTCAAACTTAGTGCAGCTGTTTAAAGCGAAACATCAGCTTGTATTATATTTAGAAATTTACAAAAATGTTTTATATAAATCAAGCTCATAATATATTCGCGTAAAAAGGGTGATAGCATAAATTATGATGATTGTATTTCGGATATCTGAAATCGGACATTTTAATTGACCATGTTTACGCAGGTTACTATCATATTTAAGGTATCTTAAAGCCAGTTCAGTCATGCACTACTTTCTGAATCATCTTCCACCATCAAACTTTGAAAATATAAAGGACAGACTGACAGGCCTCGTATGCGCCATTTTGGTGACAAATCTTTACGAAAAAAAGGTTTCTGGCGATCCCTGAAACTGGACTGGTGCCGTCCATCGACTAGTGCCACATGATAGTTAGCACCCGAACTCTGTAGCGCTGTAATCTTGTTTTTGTCAATATTAATGAATATGTTCATGAGGCACCCATGCAAACTGAGGCGGTAAATAAAACGTGACTTAATTCGTGGTAGGTAGATACGTTAAACTTTGTGCAAGACTTAGTCGATAGAAATTAAGCTTCGAGCGAGTACATCGAATGGGTCAGAGTGTTTGTTCTTCCCATTCTCGCAACACATACTCACTAAGTTTACACTATTTAAGGACGGCGAAACGGTGTAGAGACAGTGTAAAGAACTATGTATACAAGGTACCAACTACGTAGGAAATATCTCTTACAGCAAAGCGTCAAGGCAGGCAGCGTGGTTAAGTTACGACACTTTGTACGTTGATATGGTAATCCCGTACTATCATATAAATATTACATTTCTGAGAGGGTGTTATAAAAATTGTCGATTTTTAATAACATCCTCTCAGAAATGTGATAACTATTTTATTATACCGAAGATTTCATAGAAACATAAAAAGAAAAATATGATGTCACAACAATGACATTACATAGACTATCAAGCTTCAAACTCAGTAAACGAAAGTTTGGTTTAATCAAAAGTATTTTCAAGGTGAATCTAGAACAGATTTTATTAAGAACAACTTGTCAAATAAATGGAATCAGACACTCTAAGTAAACTAAAGGCGGAAATACAAAAAGAGCAACACTTTGAGCCTACTGGAATTATAATCACAGGAAAGGGCGAGCCGTGTATCTGTGCTTTACACCGGGCACGATAAAGAACCAACAAAAAAACAAGTGTCTGTGGGTATGTATATTGATAGTAAGAGCGACTGTGGTGGGTGGCGTAATTTTTTCTAAACAAGTGTCTGTGCAAAAAACTATATGTATTCGAAGAGTAGGGATATAAATGCTCGGTTCTCCTGTAATGTTATATCCACTGTCTGTGACAGCTGTGAAGTAACCATATAGATGTCGAATGGACCGTTAATCAGATACATAGATAAAAACATCTACATGTATATGAATCACTGCCTCCGAACCATATAAGCTGTGATACTTGTTATATACAGTTAATAATTAGCTGCAAGATTGGGTGACAATTTAGCACAATTTAGAGGTCACGTGAATTACGTGAATTCTTTCCAGACCAGAGGATTAAATCTTTTGAATGAACAATCTTTATCTAAATGCGTGCCAAAATATTATTATTAATATCTTGACAAACAACTTAATACTGTTCTTATTTTTTGTGCTGCCAACTTCCACAGTATCTGTGCCAACTTCAGCTTATAATTAGAAGTCCTTATACAGGGCAACCTCTCCAAAGGAACACCCCTTGCGAGAAGCAAAACTATGCTGTTGTTGCTGAGGTGTTGTTTCTCCAGAGAGGTTGAATTATAGTTAAATCGTACAGTGGGGAAAATCATGCTGTTGTTAAAAGGAGGATGGTGCTCCAGAGAGGACCGCTCTGGGTAGGTTGAACTGTATTTGTACTTACAGTAAGACCTCATTCAGCGAACACCTCAATATAACGGCCACTAATTTCCGGAATAAATCATCTGTATTTCAACCTGATATTGAGATCATCTTTAATCCCAAACGATGGTCATAATCTTAATAATTGACTGTACCATGGTAACTTGTTCATATACTATCGCTACCGAGAGAAACTTATAAGGCCCCAAAATGTTTTTTTTTCTGATTTACCGACCTACCAATTTTTCCCCCGCGAACCTAAACGTTTAAAAAGTCCCGACGATCAGATCATCCACGTTCTCACTTTTATTTATTTCCACACGCTTTCAAGAGACAGAAGGTCCTCGATTACCTGCCATATTTTCAACGAGCAGAAACAAGAACTTTTTAGGCCTAGGCGTGGTGATTTTGTAGGAAAGTTCTGGATAAGGGACCCAGATGCTTTCTTGGTTATAAGTCGTCATGAGTCATATATACGAACAAATGTTAGAAGTTTGAAGTAACTTATGGGATGGACATGTTGGTAAGCACTTCGAATGCTACTGCACATATATATGAGGAGACCTGATTAACATTATCATATTTACGAATATTATTGATATTGATCTCTATCAACACCATTTACACGCCAGCTTTCACGGTGTTTATTGTCAAAGCACCACATCACAAGGCCATTTTCTGCAAATGCTATTCTGAATAAAATCAATCGAATTAACCGAATTTGTCTTACCTCTTATGTACAGGTCGTTTAGGTGTCTAGGTCGTGACAACGTGGAACATGCTAGTACCGATAGGTATAACCTAGGAGCAATGTGTCGGTGCATTACCAACTGTGTGCTTCATTCAAAAGCTATTTATAAATGGTATTTAATTAAATTTAATCAAATACAATGTTTTAATATGTCTGTACATTACTGCCAAGCATAGCATAATATATAACAGACGGACAGACGGACGGACATAAACCCAAACATAACGCAACATGATCTTTATTTTCCATTTAAAACCACCATGATATGACGATATTAAAGCCCTATAAGCTTTTTTAAATTAAATTACATGTAGGTCTTACTTACCAAGAAAGATTTTATCTGTGAAAGTGACTTTTACTTACAATAAAGATATTCTGATGTTTTTCTTTTTTTAATCATCACGAAGCACGCATAGAAATGAAGCACATTATGTTTTCAATGATTTTGCAAAAATAAGAAAACGCATCTGACAACATATTTGCGAGATGTGGCTAATGAAAGGCATTATGTAAATATTGTTTCTGAGCAAATATTTTACTATCATTTCATCAATTGTTCTGTATTACTAAATTCAATTGCTAATGGGCCTTGACCTGAAATACCTTGAACTAAATGAACTGGATTGTTATAACTGACAAGGTTTATTGAAGCTTTTGTTGATCATATTGCTAGAATTTCTTTCATATGATTGTCAGAGCTCGGGCAAATTAAGTTTTCCCCCTATCCTAACGTGACCTTTATTATATCGCCTTCTTGTGTACTAGTATTAACAGAACCAGTCGTTAAAATATTATCCCATAATCTATTAGTAATTATAATAATCAGTTATATACAATATAAATGAACATTGGCAAGTATGAATATGTAACAAATTGATATCATTGGTAACTTGGTTGCTGCTAGATATGAATATTCAAAATTAAAAGGTTAACGTCGATCGACCTTGTGTTATGTCGAGTATAATCCTAGCGCATTAAAATATACGTTTGCATTTTATTCTTATTCTAGTGTTGAAGCCAGATACATTGACCATTTAGTCTCCAGTGTGGTTATATATACATCAGACATACTTGTATTTAAGATTTAAATAATATGGATCGAGTACGGTGGATTCTACTCTGTGTGTGCATGTATTTATCAATCCTGAAGCCAGCTCATGCCGGAAACATCACTGATGCCCAGCAGTTGTGGTCAGATCTTTTCACAAATTATAATTACAGGATTAGACCGTTAATCAATCAGTCGGACATTGTGAGTACGTATCCTTAACAAATTATATTTATTCACCAGTCATATACATGTTTAATTCTAGATTTTGTCTACACGTTATACAAAAATTAAAAATAAATTTAAAGTGATATTTTCATATTTATTTTCCTCAATCGAGTGACATACTGTTTTTCCTTCACGGCTTTGTATGTTTCAGTTTTGTTCATAATTATGCAATTCAAAAAAGGGACTTATTGTAACTTCAAAAATTCGTGCAATGAAACCGCGCTTTTCATCGTTCAGGTTAGCAACAGAAGAGCGCCACGAGTGGTTTTTGCCGCGCAGCAGATGTTCATAATGGCTCGACTTTTTCTTCATAACTTATGATCAGACGACCTTAAAACGTTCTCGGTGTTAAGGCAATATGGAAATGATTAACATCAGTCTGTAAATTAATGTTTGTTGCAATGAGATTTTCTTAATTTAAGAATACTAACTCCCACAATTATCATCTCAAATTGGAGCGGACAGATTTTGGAAATGTTTATAATATTTATAGGTTTCCATGATAGGATATGATTTACCGAGAGATTTTTCAAAAACGATGTTTTTTTTGTGACGATTTATTTATCAGTCGCTCACTGAGGTTTTTAAACAAAAAATCAAATCAAAACAAAACAAACGACACTCAAAACCGAACAGCACGAAAAAAGCCGAACAAAACCGAATGCACATTGAATTTGGGTTATTATCATTTTGAATTTGCATTTTTAAAGTCTTGTAGAGTAGCCAATTCTTCAAAGATTAAAGAAAGGGGAAGATCTTTTTAATGAAAATTTACGATAGAAATATGCAATTTGATATTTAAAGAAACGATGTAGGTCAGCATGCAGTATATAAAGACATTTAAATTTTTCTATTTTTCGACAAGAGCAAAACGCTTACAATGTTTTAAAACAAAACTTCGCAAAATGAATTATAGCACCCGAGTTAACTATCACAGAAATGATGACAATCTGGTATTTACTATTTCTGTAAAATTAACATTTTAGCATTGAGCAAATCGTACACCAGAAAAACATCGGAGTTAGAATGGTCACATTTGTGATATTGACGTATTTTAGATCCTGTTGTGAATCATATTGTCTGCCAGACATCTTATATCTTGCATGTACAATGCTATTCGAGATATTTATAACATGAAAACACAATTTTACACATTAGTAAGTACTGTATTTGAACTAGTAATTTGACAAGAATAATCCAAGTAAACTGTAAATAACATTAGAACAAAAGGAACTCAATTATCATTTTCCTAATATTCAATAAGGGCAACAGCTCTTACAAAATTGGCAAAATGTGTTGTAACTTAAACTAAAGTATCTACGGCTACTATCAAATAAATATAGAAAAATGGAAAATAGTTCGTTTTAATATTAACATGCATTAATAGCATTGAGCGGGTATGTCAAAAATGTTCAGTCATAAGGATATAATACCTTAAAGTCCAATAAGATTGTAAATGTATTAGTCCTAATAGTTTCTTTTTCTTCTATAACAGAAGAATCCGGTGTGTTTTCCTCCCGTGCATACTTTATAACAAGGAAAAATGATTCCGAAACCACTATCGTATTTATATCAATATCATTGAAATAAATACTATTTATAGAACAATTAAATGTTTTTGCATATATTTTTCTACAACAAAAAGCTAATGGGGCTTTAATACCAATTGAAAGTATTCGCTAGATGATATCTCACTGTATACCATGACAAGAATTGCAATACATGTATTGTCAGATGATTGATATAGATATGAGGGTGTGTATACCTTTCAGATTGTAACGTGTCTATATCAATACTGTCATTAAACGAAATTAATGAAGTCGAGGAGGTGATGAGAGTTACTGCTTTTCTCGGTATAAGTTGGAAAGACGAGGCCTTACAATGGAATGCATCTGATTATGGCGGTGTCAATTTTATGCTCGTCCCTCAGGTAAGTCACTGAGAAAACGAGACGAAGAGTTAGATGGGTAGATTTATTTTGGCTACGGCAATACATGTACGAGGGGATCAAACATGTCATACTAACATTCGAACTAGTGTGTAGTGACTTTACAAAAGAGATTAAATGCAGCATTGCTTTTGAGTGGCCTCTGTAGTTGAGTGGTTATGGTCTTTGACTAGTAGCCACTAGCTCTCCACCGCTGTGGGTTCGAATTTTAGACAAATTCCACATGACACTGTGTGAAAGCTGTCCGACTAGCTTACGGAAGGTTGATGTTACACCTACATGTGCATCTACGGTCTTTCTTCACTGCTAGAGCCGGAAACATGACCCCCGTGATCCAATTAGAATCCACTCGGTACTAAATATATTTCTGTTTCTACCAAAATGTTAGTCCGGTGTCTTCCTCTAATCTTGAATCATTTTGACCAAAAATAGTAGAAAAACATTAGCTATTGTTAGTTTTCTGAACACAAGTAAGTGTGGGATTGCACAGGTCATGTCTTGCATTTTTGTTAATTAATTGAATAAAGGCGCGTACTCTCCTTGACCCCAATAGGATTCCATAGCTTAATATAATTATTGCGTATATTCAGTTTAGAAATACAGGAATTATATGTCAATAAACCATGTTGACCGTGAATCATTTAGTATGAATTATAACTTGAAATATAAACGTTTTCGCCTCGAAGAATCAACATAGGGAGGGGGATTATTAAAACGGGGGAGGGAGTTTGAAACGTTTTAATGTTACCGGGGCCGGTACTTTGAAAACGTTTTTAAGTTACCGGGGGGTAACCTGAAAAGGGGGAGCTTGAAAACGTTACACCGGTGAAAGCATTTTTTTTATTATGTGAAACTTAATATTACTAATGATTGTGTTTTTCTCTATCGAGGTTTCTTTTGTGTTATGGATTTCAGTCTCTAATTCGAAACCTCCTTTTTGAGCACTCAATTTCATGATTTCTACCGAAATCTTGACATATTCCTGAGGGCCATGGGTTCAAACCCCACAGGGGCCATACTTTTTTCTTTCTTTTTTAGCTTTTAGGCCATTTTTCGTATTAAAAACACGAAGTTATACAGAAATATGGAAGAAAATATTTATTCCAAATTGTTTTGTCTAGTTTATTGGAATTTATACATGGTTAATTAACGAAAATCAAGTAACTGTGGATTCTGACACAATGTTTTCAAAACCGGACGGTGAAACTTTTTAGAATTTGGTGTAGACATTACACACACCAAGGAGTTAATTTAGAGAAAGTCTCAGCTGTTTCCCTGCTTTAGTTTTTATTTTAATGATATTTATGAATTTGTTACTGTTTGGTAAAAGGCTAAATCTTGACTAGATCTTAAAGGGGCTGGGTTACATTTTTCACCTTTTCAGCAACATAGTAATTCCAAACATCGTATAAACAATTTGAATTGACTAAACATTGGTTACCCTTAGACTTAAACACATATTTGCATTTATTGTATCATCTGTTAGGGAGATAGGCCAATTTTTATAGAGGTGACTTCATTTGACTCTGAGGTACTACTTACGATAGGGGTAGAGGAACAAATATGGTTGTAACTCTCTTAACTGACGGTAAAAGTTTTTAATAATTCACCTGTAAATGTCTTAATGGATATACTTAAGAACAATCATTTAAAATACGATCCTTAACACTTCGTATTAGACTTGGAAAATCTTAAGTGTTGAACATTATAAAAGTATGTGTCATTTATTTTGATTTATTATTTTGTAATAAGGGCGAGGTTTGGAAACCAGACATTTTATTGACGAATGCAAATGGAAAAGCGGAAGAAACGGGCTTAAAGTCACTAAATGTTCTTTCCGAAGAGGATGGCAGTGTTAGTTGGTATCCATTTCAGGTACAGTTAAAACTGATGACAAAGGCCACTCTTGGGAAAGTCATAATATGTTTTTTATTGACGGGTAACTTTTATTCAGAGGTTATTCTGTTCTAAGAAATCAGTATTTTTAAGAATGACCTTTATTCGTAGGATGGCCATTATTAGGAGGTAGCTGGAAATACAAGTTTGACTGCATATTGAAATAAGTTGATGTCTGCTAGAACTTATTACAAGTCTCATTATCTGGGAACATGTTTTTTGGACTTATACTATATCAATTCCACTTTAAATACCCAATGTCCATTGACCTCAGTTTGTACACAATATGATGGTGTTGTAACAGCTGAGCCGCGACCTTCGTCCAGCAGATAGTGTGTTGGGTTCGAATTCCGGTCTTGGAAGTTCATATTCTTCTAGGAAAAGTTAATGTTGATTTCGCTCCTTGTAGTATAGGGTAAGTTAGAACTACACATGTAATTAGAATACAGTCCAGGAGACTGGTTTAATAGGTGAAACAGCCGCCGTATATATATCATTGAAATATCGTTGAAAAAAAAACGGCACTAAACCCACTGAAATTGAAAACAATTTATATCAATACAATGTATATATTCAAATGATGGATTCATTCTATTCATTAAATGAAAACTAGTGGCAATCCATTGTCACGTTTTAATTATACAGTAACTACACGTATTCCCTGTTGATCTAGTCCTTCACATCTTGTTCGGTCTTGCAAGTTATTTAAAGCGTCGTATCAAAGATTGTGTAGGTATTTGAAATGTGAATACATTATTATACATATACACAGCAGCAAAGCTGACCAATTACTTTCATTTTTTCCAGAAATTTGAATCCTCGTGCAGCATAGACGTGAGATATTTTCCTTTCGATACACAGACGTGTACAATGACATTTAAGGCATGGAGTTACAGCCAGTCTCAGGTACACGTATCTAGAACCGTAGAATTTCATCAACCGAACGTTATGTGTTTGTTTCAAATAGCGAAAAAATGAGATACATAGTGGGCTAGAATGTTAAAGGGATGGTGTTCAATGGTTGTTGAGACCTTAAATTACCGCAAAGATCATACAATTTTAAGCTTGCGGTACATGGTTAAGCAAATAATCATAACGTTTTATAACCTAGTGATGCAAGAATATCGACCGGGGAGTCGAGAAAAATCAATATTTTCCAAAAATCATTCGAGTCTAGAGTTATACCGCAAACAGACGGTAATTTCGAAACGTTTTAACGGTAACAAGTATTCTTTTCACAACGTCGCCATCTTCTATTGTGTAAGCAACCCTACAATTAACCATTAAATGATAGGCGATATAGTTTGAGGTGGTTTACCCGATTTTTTCTCGTAAAAATTACATCCGAACTTTTATTTTCAGGTGAAATTTATAGACGATGATGTTAATTTGAATTTCTATTCAGAAAGTTCATCGTGGGAAATTACAAATGTTGAACGTGAAAGTGACCCGGATGCATATGAACCAAACATTCATTTCACTTTCTCTTTTAAAAGAAAGCCTTTGTACACTGTTTTGTTAATTATTTTGCCTGTTGTATTTTTATCTTTTATGAATATATTTGTGTTTGTTGTACCAGTTAGCAGTGGGGAAAAGATTGGATATTCAATCACCGTGTTTTTGTCATATGCTGTTTTCTTGACACTAATTGAAGAATCCATGCCAAAGAATTCTGAGTCTATTTCTCTACTTTCCATATACATGATAACTCTAATGGGTGTAAGCAGCATAATCACTTTCATTGCTATTGGCTTGGTGAAAGTGATGTCCATTGAAAACCTAGGAGTGCCGAAAATATTTGTTTGGATGTCAAGAATTGGAAGCTGCAAGATCTGCAGAAGAGAAAATAAATCGAAAGTTGAAGCAATTGACAAACAAACACTGGAGATGGCTGAAAAGGAAATGGAACTTGGCAAAAATAAAACAAGTCGCAGCAGTCCAATCATGCCATCTTTAAGCAGAGAAGACACACCGACTTGGGAAAGCATCATGAATGGACTAGAAATGTTCTGCTTTTATTTCTTTAGCCTCGTCCTCGTCATGGTATCGCTTGTAGTATTGATCGGAATCAAGATTGGGAATATTTAGTTCTTGTTAAACAATCATTTTAAGGCCCATTAGCATTTTGAATGTAGTGATACAGAACACTAGATAAAATGATGTTTTTATTGCAAGTAAAAGTCAGTTTCGCCACCTTTCTAAGTGAAATAAGACCTACTTTAATCTTAACATTGGAATAGCTAATGGGACTATAAAATGAAATTGTCTTTGACACGAACACCAGGCGTGTATATAAGGAGTGGAATGTGAATTGTCACTGGGGTTATGAAGCTTTTTCTTTTTATATAAAACAACAACAAAATTAGACGTGACGTGACTGTGTTAAAAATATAAATATTCCGGTCCAAAATGTATACGTAACCAGTCCGATTATAAACTATGCAGCAATGCTTGTTATGTAATTGATTAAAATTTGTTCATACTACCGTGAGAAAAGTATGGCTGTCATGAGCAGGACGTGATGGCCGTCCGGGAAATGTCCACACTCATATAATACTATTTTAGTCATGAGTTAATACTAAACATTGGAATGTCTTTACTCAAATCCCAATACACACATTCTGTATTTCACTGTTGCTGTGATTTTTTTTCCAAAATCTTTTTAAGACGAATTAAGCATGACTGACTTTGACTTTGAAAATGTGAAACGTGTTTTTATAACAGTGAACAGGCGTTATATACACCATTCATTCGCATTGAAACTGCAAATACTATTTACCTACTCGCGATCTATCTATCCTTGAACTTACAAATTTATATGCAAATTTCTTTCTTCTTTTTTGTTGCAAAGATCATTCTTGGTCGTAACAAATATCATGTTAATGTATAAAAAGTGTATTCTGAATAAACTTGCAAACATGCATATCTATGCTTCTCCATTTTTGTTTCCAGCACTTATGGATCTACGATGTAGAGAGGATCCAATGCAAAGTTCATGCCGGTGTAACGTTTTCAAGCTCCCCCCGTTTCAAGTAACCCCCCCCCCCCCCTCCCGGTAACTTTAAGTTTTTAAGTTACCGGGAGGGGTACAATTAAAACGTTTTGAAATTACCCCCTCCATTTTCAAATGCCCTACCCAGTAATCAGATTACCCCTGGGGGCGCTTTGAAAACGTTTTCAGAATACCCCCGGGTAATAATTCGAGAATTCATAATAAGAGAGAGCTTGCACAAGAATAAGGAGATTACAATTTCAAACCCATAAATGCATACATGTACTACAGTTATATGACACGCGTCCTTATGATGGGATCATACGGGGGAGGGAGTTTGAAAACGTTTTAATGTTACCGGGGCCGGTACATCGAAAACGTTTTTAAGTTACCGGGGGGTAACCTGAAAAGGAGGAGCTTAAAAGCGTTACACCGGAACTAACCACAAAACCATTCTTAATAAAATCAATCATAAAAGTATAGTTTTCATTAACTGTATTTTTATATTAAGAACTTAAATCATTTTCCCTACCTCTTATGTACAGGCCGTGTTGGACTCTAGGCCGTGACAACAAGGAACATGTTAGTACCGATAGGTAAGCCAGGAGCTATGTGTAAGTGTATTACCAGCTGTGTGCTTCATTCAAAACCTTGTGTATCGGACGGACGGACGGACGGACGGAAATAAAACCAAACACAATTCATCAAGATCTCTAGAAGAGCCTATCCATTCTCATTTTGTACTTGATTCTCTCAGTAAAACTGGGTTATTTACCATTTAAAACCATGATATGAGGATACTAACTGAAATACGTTGAAATAAATTAAAAAGATTGTTATAAGTGATAAGGTATATTGATGATTCCATATTCATTGCTGTATGATTGTCATAGCCTCGGGCAAATTCAGTTTTTCCGCTATGCTAACATGACCCGGATTATACCGCCCCCGTGTGAACACGTTATAACAGAACCAGCTGTTAAAATCATTATTCAATATGTCTGTTAATTATTTATGACTTATTATAAAAATCAGTTATGACATATAAATAAACATTGGCAAATATGAATACATAACAATATATTTCATTGGTTACCGCGAGTTAGGAATATTAATAAATTGAAAGGTCATGATCACCATCGGTCGAACTTGTATACAATGTTAAGTGACTTAAGCGCATTAAAATATACGTTTTATGGAACGCCATAGCTGCCTGAACATAAGCAGAACCTTAGTGCGCAGTTAATATATCATGATAATTCGATGTAAAAATCTTAACATGATATCTTCATTCATCATTATATGATAATTATTTATCATTATACATTGCTCGTGTGTTATTTCATTATGCTAGTTTTTTTATTAACGCCTCGGTCGATATTACTTGTCTCGGGTGAACATTATGTTCTATCACCCTATGTGGGATGTGATATTTATATAATGCTAGTTCGTTGTTGTATGATGCTTGTTTTTTATAATATGATGTTCAGTTTCCATTATATGATGTCAATTTGATATTGTAACATGCTGTTTAGCTTGGTATTATCCTCTCGTTATTGCTTAATGCTATGATACTCTATCATTATTATAACCGGTTTATTATTCATTATGGTTCGTACATGTATACTATGACTAGTTGCAGTTAAGCGATGATAAGAAAGCTTTGTACCATGCTAATTTGCTACTGCATGATCCTTATTGGCTATAACACCCTACTTTCTTACTAGATAGTAATATGTTTATTTGCTAGAAAATTACGGTTAAAAATAAAACACGCTGTATACCTTTTATATTTACGGTTGATTTGTTACTATAGTACGAAACTCATTAATTACTACGAGAGGGGTTCAACATACAGTTGGACACTATGAAATATGTGATTTTCCGTCCTTTCGCAATGTAAGATGTGTCCCCACGATATCAAGTATAGTGGTTGGGCTAGCAACATTAGAACACACATATGTCTCTTCCTCATCTTACTGTATTTTATTATTTATAACATCAAATTAATTAACAATTTCGTACATTTATAATACCTCGTTACGCTTATTTACACTGATTCGTTAAACAACTTTATCTGGCTGTAAGTTTAGTAAATTTAACAATTATTATGCCTAGTTTCTCATGATTCACGGTAATGGAATTTTGTATCAATCCGATTATCTAGTACTGACCGTGTTTTTATGGCATTGCGAGTTATGGGGGAAAATTTAAAAACCGAAATATAATTTCACCAAGATTTAATTCAAGTTGTAATGCGAGTTTTGGTGCTTAACAATAGCAATTAATAAATTCAAACGATTACCTTGAGCTTTCTAGTACCAAACAAGTGCGCAGATATAAAAAAAACACTAATATTACTATGTTTTTCATTACTTTGAAATACTTTTATATCGTATCGTAGATATCGCATATCGCTAGAACCGTATCGCAATACGTATCGTATCGGCTGAGAGCTGTATCGGGACAGCCCTATTCCCTCATGAGTCGAATCTGCTCTTAAGCACGGAAAATGAAGAAATGTTCCGTAATTTCCGGAAAAAGTAAAATGCTTTATAAATGCTTTATTTTTGTGTTGACCAAAGTTTTAATAATTCCTTATTGAATTAAGTAAAGATGAAGTATGACAGCACCAGAATATAACAGTAAATGCGCCTAAAGTTGGTGTATCTTTCAGCTTTCAGTACAAAATTGTCAGGGCGACCTTGTGTACGAATAACTCTTGAATTAAGACAGAACAAGTATCCATGTGATGTTATTTGTTTATACAATATTAAGGTGTACTAATAATGTAATCAACATATACATACTCGTATGCGACATTAATTAACCAATATAACAGACACTACTTCAGAAAAAAATTGGTACAACTACATTTATATACATATTAATTTCAGACGAAAGTTACGCTGTAATCATTTACTTTTACATCTTTTTAAAACATTCGAGCATCTCCTAATTATAATGGTAACGTTTTTTTTCATCTTCATTGCCATTTCTATCTTTTCCGGGAAATTAGAAAATTCATATTTTGATAGTGAAAACAGAATAAAATATTATGCACCAATTTAGACGCGTTTCACTGGTCTAATTCTGTCCCAATTTATCTGACATTTTAGAGCACCACATTACTGTTTTAATAAAGGTCACTTGTATAACCACTTATATTTTTCCGGCTATTAGTTAAGCATTTTGATCGCGGTTCCCAGATTTTTTCACGTTTTACACTTCGCCACTGAATTGGACCATCGTACATGTATATTAGAATTGCACATCATAAAACGGTGAATCGAGGGTTAACTGTCTAAAATTAAGTACAAACTGCAAATAACCAACAAGCAGCATACATAATGTAATAAACGTGTACATCATTTAGTAAAGCAGAAAACTGACACCTTGATTTGTTGGCTTAGGACAATAATATATCCACCATCGTATAATGAAACATGAACCAATCATATTTATACTGCACATCAATTCATGATATATTCACAACATAAACAGGTTCAGCATGTGTTCAGGCAGCTATGGCGTTCCATACATTTGTATATTTCATTCTTATTCGTGTGTTGAAGCCAGATACATTATTCAGTTAGTCTCAAGTGTGGTTATATTATACATTAGACATAATTGTTCTGAAATAAAAAAAAAAACATGGATGCAGTACGATGGATTCTACTATGTGTGTACATGTATTTATCAATCCTTAAGCCAGCTCATGCCGGCAACATCACTGATGCCCAGCAGTTGTGGTCAGATCTCTTCACAAATTATAATTACAGAATTAGACCGTTAATCAATCAAGCGGATATTGTGAGTATGTACTATTAATAATTTATATTTATTCACCAGTCATATACATGTTTAATTTTAGGTTTTGTCTAAATGTTATAAATAAATTTAAAAAATATGATTACGCTACTTTAATACTTTCAATTTATTCACAAGGTATAGGCTTAACTACGTATGTACAAATAAAAAAAACACTTGTTTGATGCTGGCATGACTTCGCTAGTTAAATGGAGAAGAAAATGTGAACATTTACAAAACTTTACAAAAATACTGGTACACATTTGTATACATTATAACTTTAAGTTTGAAAAGTTTATTCAGAAACAATCATTTAAGCCATATGGACCATGGGATACATGGTGTAATACAATGGTACAACTTAATAAATGCAACATATATAAATATAAACAAAATCAAAATGAGAAGGTTTTACAATGAAGCAGATTATGAACATAAATCAGTATAAGTAATGATGCAATATAATGTACAATATTTTCATTCAGTGTATATAAGAACATGCAAAAATGACACCAGCAGAAAAAACATCAACCGAAAGAAAAAAAGAAAACAATATACATGTATACTCATATGTACATTTTGTATATTCATTTACAACAGAGAAATTTAAAATGTAATAATACTTGTATTTGGGCCCGTAGAAAGCAATTTTCAGATCGAGGAGGTGTAATTTTAGAATTTGCCGGGCAGGGAAAAATACAACCCCTTTAAATTACTATTACAACAAATAGTCCGTACTGTTCTGTGTATTTGAAATATCAAGTTTCGAATAATAAATATGTCTTATACAAAAAATTAAAGATAAATTAAAAATAATAATTTCATTTATATTTAATTTTCATTTCCCTTCAGTCAAGTTGTTTTTCTAATATTCTGTTTTTCCTTCATGACTGGTATGTTTTGGTTATGTTTATTATTATGAAATTCGAAAAAAGGACTTGACTTAGCTTTAATTCCTGCAATGAAACCTCGCATTAGTCGTTCAAATGAACAAGAGCGTCGCGAGCGGTGCCAACACTCGTCTGTTCACCGCCTCTGTGAAATGTATGCACCTGTTTCAGTTTCTGAACTATGAACTACATTATTAAGTTTTTTTTGCACAGAATGATCACAAAAGGTCGACTTTTGCTTTGAAACCAGACGAACTGAAAACGTTCTCAATGTAAAGACATTTCAAAATGATATACATGTATGGAACTAGAATTAGTCAGTAAAATAATGTTTCTGGAATGATTTAGGATCCTTACATCTAAAATTATTATCTCAAAACTGAGCAGACAGATTTTGGAAATGTATATAATTCATATAGGTTTTCATGATAGAAAATGACAATGGAAATTTTTATTTATTCCCCTTTTAAATTTACATTAAAATCTTAGGGAATGGTCAATTCTTCTAAGATTAAAGAAACTGGAAGATCTTATTCAATGAAAATTCACGACAGAAAGATGCAAAATCACGATATCAATCTAATATGATAATTTACAGAAAAATGAAATTAATCAACATTCTTCTAAATTTCAGCAAGGTCAACAACTCTTACAAAAATTGTCTATTATCTAGGGTAACCATCGAACAAATAACGGAACTTGGGCAGTGCTATCTTTTAGTAACGTTTGCTACAGTTTCCAGTATATAGACATACTGTGTAGAGAAAATGAAATCTCTTTCATGAATTTTTCTTAAGCTTTGCAGGATCATAGCATATGATAACATAAATATTTTAACCGAAAAAAAGTGTGGGTTGACTAAATCGTTTTTAAGTTATTTGCCATTGAATTTGAATTTTTGGCTAATTTTAGATCATTTTAAGGGCAGATAACTTATACCCAAATACCATTTATTTTAACTTTTGGTTTACGGTTTTCATTTTATTCTTGGTCAAAATGCTAAATTTCATGCAAGTCCATCAAATATTTTATAATCTTTTTTCTATTGAAGTAAAGAGTCTAAAGATTCTTCAAAAATAGGTCATTTAAAAAATGGCAATGGTTAAGGTGAAGAGGAAAAAAATATAAAACTACTGATTACCAATTTGAATTTTAGACAATGACATTTAAAGAAGTAGGCTACATAAAAATGAAAATAAATAAAGCCTTGCTTATCTTCACTGAATTATCTGCCCTTGAATCGACATAAAATTAGCCAAAAAATCATACTCAAGGGCAGGTAACTCAAAAAATGAGTTCATCAATCTCCAATGTTTTCGCTTAAAATGTTTCTGTTATCATATGTTATGATCATGCAAAGTTTTCCTATATGTCTATGTGAAGAAAAAAACAGGAAACAGTAACAAAAATGTCTTTAACATTGAGCAGGTATATCAAAATGGTACAGTCTTATGACTATAATACCTTGATAACGAAGTTTTCGCTAGAAGATTACTCAATGTATACCATGACAATAATCTTCAACGGCAACATCATATTTTACCACTGAACGATGTGACTATGAATTTGACAACTCTAAAAAAGCAACAATCTCAAAATAACACTCTACATTCTAATACCAAAGGGTATTGCTTTGGGGAGGATGCATTGTACTGTCGAATGGTTGATATTCAAAGAGAGTTTTATGCATTGTATTCATTGCAGATTGTAACGTGTCTATATCAATACTGGCATTAAACGAAATTAATGAAGTCGAGGAGGTGATGAGAGTTACTGCTTTTCTCGGTATAAGTTGGAAAGACGAGGCCTTACAATGGAATGCATCTGATTATGGCGGTGTCAATTTTATGCTTGTCCCTCAGGTAAGTCACGGAGAAAACGAGACGAAGAGTTAGATGGGTAGATTTATTTTGGCTTCGGCAATACTTATACGAGGGCTGATCAAACATGCCATTATCATAGTCAAGCATGTGTGTAAAGCCATTACAATTTACAACAGAGATGTAACACTGCATTTGAGGAGCGTCTGTCGTCAAGCGGTTATGATCCATGACTAGAAATTACTAGCTCTTTACCGCTGTAAGTTTGAATTTCAAGGAAATTCACTGGACATTAAAATATTGCGAGGAAACTGTCCGGTCAGCTTATGGAAGGTCAATGTTTATACCTAGGTGTGCTTCTAGAGTCACCTTCACAGTTAGAGTTGGAAGTAAGTCGGTTATGGTATCTGACTTGTAATCACTAGCACTTTACCACTTTGAGTTCAAATCGAAATTGGTAGCAAATATTGCTGGCTCTACCTAGGTGTTTACCTGGAGTATCACTCCATGGCTAGAGCTGAAATGTCGCCAAAAGACCCTGACCATAGGTGTCATGTTAAACCCCGGTGTAAAAGCCTTTATCATAGGAAGCATAATGATATTTAATAATGTTTTTGTATTTATGTTAAAATAATATCTATATTTATTCTATTTCGTTTCAAGGGCGAGGTTTGGAAACCAGATATTTTATTGACGAATGCAAATGGGAAAGCAGAAGAAACAGGTTTAAAGTCACTAAATGTTCATATCCAAGACGATGGCACACTGATTTGGTTTCCGTTTCAGGTATAGTCAAACATGCAAATAAAGGCCATCCTTTGGAGGGACATAATGTAGTCTTTATTGACAGGTGACCTTTGTTCATAGGTTATTTTGCTCCGAGTTATCATATTTTATAATGTTTCGTAATTGGCTGACTTGTCATACCAAGTTTCACCAATTTATAGATTTAAAAACTTAACCATAATTTATACTAGAATAAACCCACTGTATGAAGTTCATTGCAAATGATTTGAAACAAATTATACATTTGGTTGATTTTCTATAAACCATTGTAGTCATAGCTCGAAGCGGTTGGATAAATATTGTTTTCTTTACTTTAGCGATTTAAGGATTAATTACCTATTTTTGAAGTGAATTAAATTGTCGATAGTTTAGTCTCTTTACTCCAACAGAAATAAGGGTTATAAAATACTTGATGGAATTGAAAGTATAATAGTTCACCTTTATAACTATTTACGTCTTTTTAGCGTATTAAGCGTATAGCAATACCTTAATGGTGGCCTTTATTCTCAGTCTCAGGGTTGCCTTTATTCGGAAATGCTGCAAATACAGATTTGAGTGTATATTAAATAATTTGATGCCTTCTAAAATAAAATCGATAAGAGATATCATTAATGGAACGTCTATAGATATGGGCTTATACATGCAATACACTCAGTCCAACATGTACATGTACTTTAAATCATGACTTTATGTAGGTCGACTGTAAAAAGTCTATAACTGATTTTCCCAACTTGAGAAATTCAATTTTTTTATAAGGTGGATGACATGAGTTCAGCAGATGTATAGTGTCGTGTTGACCAAAGATTACATAAGAGTCTCTGGTGTGTTCAAAGAAAGCATGCTATATAGAGTAGACGAAACTATATCCATAAATGGAACTATTTTATTCAGTGCAATAACTTTTGCCTGGTGTTGTTTGTCAACCTAATATTGGATTTTTAGAACATAAGGGTCGGTCATGCAACTAGAATACTGGTCAATTAACCTCAATGTTTTACATACATATATATGTTGTAACAGCTGAGCCGCGGCGGTCGTCCAGTGGTTATGTCGCTGGACTTGCAATCCAGCGGTCCTGGTTTGAATACCGGTTGTGGCAGATCATACTCTCGGTCTATGAACTGTTAATGTCGATTTCACTCCTTGTGGAATGATAGTTAGTATCGATTAAAATCAGAAAACTTGTTACATTTGTATGTGAAACTGACACCATATAATGACTGACAGAATCGGTGAAAACCGTTATTATACACACAGAAACGGAAACAATATATCAATATAATGTACATTGTACATAATTATTTAATTAAATGGTTTCATTAACAGAAATCGGTGAGGACCTATTGACAATTTTTATATACTAGTATACAGTTGAAGTATTCCCTGTTGATCTAGTCATACACATCTTGATCGGTCTTTCAAGGAATTTAAAGCGTAGTATCTAAAATCTTTTAGGTATTTGAATACATTATATTAATACATTTACGTTGCAAAGCTGACAAATTGTTTTCTCTTTTTTTCCCCAGAAATTTGAATCCACGTGCAGCATAGATGTGAGATATTTTCCTTTCGATACACAGACGTGTACAATGACATTCAAGGCATGGAGTTACAGCCAGTCTCAGGTACACGTATCTAGAACCGTAGAATGTTTGTTTCATATAGCGAAAAATTGCAAAATACGAAGAAATCGATTGGGATCGATGCACAAATAATAGGGGGCTAGCACGTTGACAGGAGTGTGTATAATGATTATTAAGACCTTTAAAGTGACATGCCCTGGAACTGAAGCATCTCGAATAGCAATCAAATTGGTATCATTTTAATGCCTAAATCAATTAATGAAAGCCCCGTAAAATATTTACAAAATATCCCGCTAGTTTACTTAAAAAACACATTTCAAGGTTTACCAAACCTGCCGATTTCGGCCTCAGAAATTATTTGTCATTTTCACAATTCCACCCTTTCGGGATCTGTCAAAACCGAAAACCTCGCGGAAAAAATGTCAACATACTGAAATGGTAAGAATTGCACATGTTATGTTCACTTGAAAGGCAGCGCACATGCTCAGTTAAACTCTCAGACGTATGGGAAATATCGTTGTCGTCAATTAAAGGCTTACAGCCTTTTATTCAAACCAACATACAAATATCGACGCGCGCGTTTGTATGATCATTTTTGAACGCACATTCTTATTCGACTTTTCGGTAATAAATGGTTTTACAAGTGACAAACGCATTTTTGGTGAACGAAATAAAAGACACAGCAGTTCCTGGGCATGCCCCTTTAATGGCCACAAGTTATCAAACACAAGCTTGCGGTACATGGTCATTATAGAACTTAGTGATCGCATGAATATCAACTGGGAGTCGAGAAAAATCAATAATTTTCCCCAACATCATTCGGGCCTCGAGTGCTGAGTGGTAAATTGTAAAATTAGCAAACTGAGGGTCATTTCAAAACGTAATATCGGTAATAAGTTTTTTTGTCAAAACGTCGCCACTTTCTAGCAACATGTCAATAACTACTACATTTGTACTTGACACTGAACGGTGGGCGATATAGCAAGATAGTTTGAGGTTGTTAACCTGATTTTTCTGGTAAAAATAATGCATCCGAACGTTTATTTTCAGGTGAAGTTTGGACATGGACATGTCGATTTGAAATACTTTTCAGAAAGTGCATCGTGGGAAATTACAAATGGTGAAAGTGAAAGTGATCCCGGCGAGTATGAACCAACCGTTAATTTCATATTAACTTTTAAAAGAAAGCCTTTGTACACTGTTTTGTTAATTATTTTACCCATTGTATTTTTATCTGTTATGAATATATTTGTGTTTCTAATACCAGTTAGCAGTGGGGATATGATCGGATACTCAGTCACCGTGTTTTTGTCATATGCTGTTTTTCTGACACTAATAGAACAATCTATGCCGAAGAATTCTGAGTCTATTTCTCTACTTTCCATATACATGATAATTCTAATGGGTATAAGCTCCCTAATCATCGTCATTTCTATTGGCTTGGTGAAAGTGTTGTCCACTGAAAATCTAGGAGTGCCGAAAATATTTGTTTGGATGTCAAGAATTGGAAGCTGCAAGATCTGCAAAAGAGAAAATAAATCGAAAGTTGAAGCAATCGACAAACAAACACTGGAGATGGCTGAAAAGGAAATGGAACTTGGCAAAAAACAGAGAAACAATAAAGCAAGTCGCAGCAATTCAATCATGCCACCTTTAAGCAGTGAAGACAAGCCGACTTGGGTAAGCATCATGAACGGATTAGTAATGTTCTGTCTGTATTTCTTTACCCTCGTCCTCGTCACTGTATCGCTTGTAGTATTGATCGGAATCAAGATTGGGAATATTTAGTTTTTGTACAACAACCATTCCTTGCAGTATTCCGTCTGTTTAGATAATTTCTAGTTCATATATGGGCACTTAATACGAGGTGAACTAATATTTTGATCATTATCCATTAGTTGGCATGTTCTTTTACATTTTATTGGTCCGTTTCTTGTTGACTTTACGAGAAACTGAATCCCTATCAAATTTGTTCAGATGGGTTTGATTGGTACAACTTGGACACATAGCAAACCGACATATTCAAGTACACTATAAGTCGATAAAACCAATACCATTGTAATAAACAAGACTTAACTTCAAATCTAGTTTATAGTTTATTGTTCAATGATACTAATCGAATAAAAGATGTTTCTAGGTTTCTAAATCTAAACACAAATTAATTGTCTTATTCATTTATTATCGTTCCTATCGTTACTTCGTTCTACATCCAACTCAAGGATTGCATACTATTTTATACAAGTGTGTCTTTTGACTGGTTCCTTCGTCAGGTGCAAGTCATTGTTAACTTGATTTTTGACAAATAAGTACATATGTATGTGTGTTTAAAGTTTAAACAGTCTTCGTTATCTGAAGGATTGGCCACTTATGAAACGCAAATCGCATTTGAATTTCATACGTCTTTTATTGAAAGTTTATTACAAATGTAATTCCTATTTGTTGAGATTTATTTTACCAACCTTATCTTAAATGCTGATGTGAACTTTGATACAATTTTGAATAATCCAGTTTAAAGAAAATAATAACGTTTTAAAAGCGGCTTAACAGAACTTCGAGTGGATTATCTTGGCGTAACCGGTCAAATTCTTTTGTGCTGGCGAGCATTGTTATTGTCAAGATGTGTATCTAGTAAGAAATCTGAAACTAAATTTACCGATAATCCAGTCACTGACAAAGAATGGTTCGACAACGAATGTTTTCGCGCGAAACAGCAATACATGGAAACACAGCGTATTTTCAAACGTTGTCCATCAGAACTTAATAAACATGAATTATGTAGATTAAAATCAAAATATAAAAATATTGTAAAAAAGAAACGTAAGACCTATGAATTAAAGCAAATAGCAGAAATAGAAAAACTTAGATTTTCCAAACCTAGAGTTCTGGAAATTTTTCAAGAAAAATACTACCGGAAAATCTCCCAGCGATGATATTTCCTTGGAAGATTTTTTCAAACACTTTTCGAATTTAAGTAATGACGTAGCTAGGAATACTCACGAGGAAGCTGAAATTTTCGCTGAAGAACATGATTTTAATGACCTTGGCTCATTAACTGATGAACCAAGCTTACTAAATGACCCTATAACTGTAGAAGAGGTATTAAAAGCAATTAAATTGTTAAAAAGAAACAAATCCTCGGGCAACGATCTACTTTTAAACGAGTATTTTATCGAAGCTGCAGACATTTTATCTTCACATTTGTGTGATGTTTTTAACGCTATATTAAATAGTGGTGTTTTTCCGGATACTTGGTCTGAGGGAGTTATTATACCTATCCATAAAAAGGGAAATAAACACGATGTTAAAAACTATAGGGGAATAACTTTAGTTAGTTGTATGTCTAAATTATTCACATCTATCATTAATAAACGAATTACAGAATTTTGTGATAATAATAATACAATTTCCGACGCGCAGTTTGGATTTAGGAAAGGGATGTCTACCACCGATTCTCAGTTTATTCTATTGAATTTAATACAGAAGTATTTAAACGAAAATAAAAGATTGTACTGTGTATTTGTAGATCTGAAAATGGCGTACGATTGTGTATATCGAAATGCTCTTTGGTATAAGTTGTTTAAACAAGGAATATGTGGCAAAGTGCTGAGGATAATTAAAACTATGTATGATAAAGTTAAATCCTGTGTCAAGTTATGTAACTCGTACTCAGATTTTTTTGAGTATGCAGTGGGGCTTCGGCAAGGAGAAGTTTTGTCCCCTGTTTTATTCTCACTTTTTATTGAAGATTTAGAGTTGTTCCTTCAGCATGATATAAATGCAGGATTGTCTTTAGAAGATATAACACTTCTTCTGCTCCTATTTGCCGACGATATGATTATTATTGGTAAGACACCCGATGAAATTAATAAAAGCCTACAATTATTACATGATTATTGTAATAAGTGGAGTCTAACAGTTAATACACAGAAAACTAAGGCAATGGTTTTTCGTAAGCGGGGTGGTGTTCTTAGAAATGAATTTTTTACATACAATGGCGTTGAAGTTGAAATTGTTAATGATTTCATATACCTAGGGACTGTTTTTAACTACACTGGAAATTTCTCAATGAATCAAACAAATCTGTCTGGAAAAGCTCTGAAAGCTCTAAATGTTTTGTTAAATAAGTGTAAACAATTTAAGTTAAAACCAAAAGTGTTATGCCAATTGTTTGATTCATTTGTAGGGTCCATTTTAAGTTACGGTTCTGAAATATGGGGTTTTAGTAAATCACAAGAAATAGAAAGAATCCATTTAAAAATTTTAAAGAAAATACTTAATGTAAAACTTAATTCGTCTAATGTAGCAGTTTACGGCGAACTGGGTAGATATCCATTATATATATCCAGATATCTGAGAATAATCAAGTACTGGTTCAAGCTGTTTCAAACAGATAATATCATTTTAAAAGCTGTGTATTAATGTTCATATGATGACTATATGAAAGGTAAAAATAATTGGATTACGAAAGCAAAACAATTGTTGTCAGAATACGGGTTTTATTATGTTTTTATTAATCCTACGTCCGTTGAAAAAACGAAATTCCTAAATGAATTTAAGCAACGGTTGATAGATGTTTTTTTAAATGAATGGTTAAATAAAAAAGCGATATCGACTCAACTGTTTCTGTATAATTTTATCAAAGATAAATTTGATTATTCGTGGTATCTAGATATTTTACCCCACGACGTAAGAAACTATCTTGTCCGCATCCGAATATCCGCTCACCAACTAAGAATCCAAACTGGTAGATATGGAACTAATAGGCTACCCAGAAATGAGAGAGTTTGTATATACTGTAACTTAAATGAAATTGACGACGAATTCCATTTTATCTTTAGGTGTCCTTTTGTAGAAGAGCTGAGAAAAATATATATAAAACGATATTTTTTTACTCGACCAAATATGTTAAAACTAAAACAATTGTTAAATAGCGATAATAAAACTATTATCCTACAATTATGTAAGTTTATCAAATTGGCATTTGAAAAAAGAAACAAATCATCAATAATGGTATAGGTTAATTTAGCCATACGTTCATTCTCTGTAAATGTTTCTGAATATGTTATTATACATGTGATTTTTTGTCATGTTATATATAATATTATATATTTATGTGTGTAATCTTATTGTACATGTAATGTAAGTGTATTGTGTAGTGTTTATTGTAATATGTTTAATGTAATATGTGTAATATGTGTATACATTTCAAATATTTTCAAGTTGTTATATGTGATGTATTGTAACAATGTACAGGATGTACAAGTTGTAAACAAAATTCTGTTCTGTTCTGTTCTGTTCTGTTAATTAGGACGGTCCAGTTTACAGATGTATAGGTAACACAAATAGTATTGTAAACACAATATGCTACAAAGCAATATATGAATCATTATATCACTGTCCTCTGCGCCGCAATTATCAACGAAAGTGAATATTGACGACTGTGTTTTAAAACTTTGCTGTTTGACATCATTTCTATTTTCAACTTTTTATCTTTTTATAAAAGTTAACAAATATATTGGTAACAAATGTTTAAAAGTTGTTTTTTATGTAAATAAAGAGTTTGAGAAACACATCAGAGAACAAATGCATTTCTTTTTTCTATATTGAACTACAAAAAGGCACTATTCAACGTGTATGATACATGTAACAAGAACAAACCATTCTGTTTATAAAAATATGAAAAAAAAAAAAATAATGTATATTATAATTTACTAAATAATAAACTGGTACATGATGTAAAAAGTAATGAAAGTAAGCGGAACCTGTTCCAATACACCAGGACTCTGATTCACGTGAATGACACTTTATTATCTAGGACTTACCCTTATACTATTACGGTGATATATTACATTTACAATGGTATCGTTCAATATTCGGCATTGGCTATAAGAAAATTATCTATATATATGCATTATTTTACACTGATAATAGACGCTCTTTGGTTTACAGGTAAACTATCGACTTACATTAACTAATCACAAAACGTTTTTATCTCCCTTATCAGTATATAGAATCAAGGGAGAAAGTCGCTAATTTAAAAAAAAACTTTCTCTGTGCGTGAGAACTGTTAGTTATCTCTCCTGACAGTTTTCGCGCGTGATAATGTGCACTTTCAACTTGTCAAGTCTTAATGGTATAGAGATGCCTCTATCAGTATATTTGATCTGTTTTATTGAATGAGTCGAATGAATAAACACATTTCAATCAATAATTGTAATTAGACAACCATAATAGAGTAATCAAAAGGCATTATCTGCGGAAACGTGGTCGATTTATTCTCAAGTATAATCAGAGAGGCCGATCCGGTGGAAACAGCGCTTCTAATATTGGCCGGTAAACTCTTGTTAAAAATCTACTGTCAAAATGAATTAATTGAATCCCTTGTCAGTGGTTATAAAGTGTTGGTGATGTTTGAATACGTGTAGCGCTAATCGCCAGAAGTAACTGAAACGCTTTGTTATGAAAAGTATGTAATAGTTGTTTCAGAATGAAGGCAATTCAAAGTTGTCTTAAAAGAATATCAGTTTCTGAATTACTCGTTGGACTTAATGGGTATTGACATGGACAAATTATGATCGAACAAAATTGAAACAATTACATTTTATCAATGTATAGCGTTCGGTGGCAAAATGAAAAAGTACGTGGAATAAGTATTTATGTCGAATTTTCAGTTACAGTTGATATAACATTATGGTGATACACTTCTACTGAATGAAAGTTTGACACTAAAACCAAACGTAAGAACTCGCAAAGTAACACTAGTGCAAAAGTGCGTGGCGTCATAGTGGAAACAGAACGTGTATTTTCTGAATTTCAGATATACATTTTGTACATAGGCTTATGTCTGCCGTGTGTGTCCATTTAACAATTTATTTCCGAGAGCATTTTTACTGAAAATAATGAAATTACGCATTTTGTTGTTATTTTTGATACTGATCGCTGGATCTACCGCGCAGACTGTGGAAGATGCGAAGAACTTGAGAACGTATTTGTTCACCACAAAGGCTTATGATTACAGAGTTCGCCCCGTCTCGAACCAGTCGGAACCACTAGGTATGTACGATCTACATCAGTACTAAATAGGTTATTGCATTGACTTATGGAAAAGCCTTTACTATGGTCAATTTATTCTTGGTACTTTTAGATGAATATGGGCTCGATATTACTTTCAGACAAGTTAACGATCCTTAAATTGACCAAAACGTAAATCTATATTTACACAGTAATATTTATTATGAATATATATGTGGCCCAAGAAGATTTATAAAATGATGTCACATATAAATAAGACTCACATCATGAATGTAATTAGCTTGTTATTATTACTGTATGATGCAACTGATGTGTTATCTGAAAAACTCCAGCTGAGCCTTGCCCAACCAATTGGACGTTCATGAATGTTTCATCCGAGTATTTTATATAACACATTACTGTATGGTTTTCAGATGTGTATTTCGTCCTTAATCTGCTGAATATTGTAAGTCTTGATGAGGCACGGGAGGTTTTGCACGCCACTACATTTCTTGAACTTACATGGCAAGACACGGAGCTTGTATGGAGCCCATCTAGTTATGCTGGATTAAAAGCCACTCATTTTCCTCAGGTAATCGGATTTTTAGGAAAAAATGACGGCAATTGTCCCGATTAATATAACAAAGTGTCCACCGTTCATATAAAATCCTGTTTTGTTCGTGTATGAACTAACAAGGCCTTGAACTTTTATCCATATAACCCAATTAGGCCCCAAAATACATGACCCGAGCCTCCTTCATAGACTGGTTCTTATATATAAAAAATTTCGGTCTATGATCGAGGCTTAGACTTTGTTGTGTTTTTTTGCGGGGGGGGGGGGGGTATTGGTGTTATATGGATAAAAACAAGGTCCTGAGATGAAATCCACGTACATGTATTACAATTTTAGTCTGTTTGTTATTAAACATTTTATATACATTGTCCAAACGTACATTTACGTGTATAAAATAGTAATACCTTAAATATGCTGTTTCATTCAATGAAATAAAAATAAAGATTTTCAGGAAAACATTTTCTCCTGTATCATACTCGGGCCTTCTTAGTGCCACTTTTTCCAAATGAAAGGACGGGGATCAAACGTGATTGTCAGTTTGATAGGCAAATGTAAGAAATAGTTTGCATACGAAAGCGATAGTACAGCAACCGGTAAGGTCACTATCGTGTAATTTTGGAACAGTTTGATTAGAACATTCAGGTGTTGACTAAATATAAGGAGTGAGCAGGTTTAATGACACTGGCAATCCCCGATCACTGACTGTCGTACATAACTGTAATTTATTATACATTATTTTGTACTAGTAAATGCCTTTATAACCGATACAAAAATGTGTGTGGTGGCTCCATCATCGGCTAGTGATCAGTACTCCCTCACTGACTGTAAAGAGTTCGAATGCCGCAATAGACAGTCCGGCGGATTTACTGATGAGGATGATGGTTCCCTCAAAAGTACGCAGGGTCTTCTATACCATCGATAGAGCTGGAAAAGTCGTCAAGTAGCTCGTTTTGGTGATGCGACGTTAAACCATGGAGAAAAAATTAACCAAATTTGTTATGCATTTTTACTAGTAGTACATGAATTATATTTAATGATGGCAGTCCTAATGATGTTTAGGGAAATATCCGTGTATGAGATTTCCCTTCCATCAAATTCGAATTCGTTTGTTCGAATGTGGTGTACTGATAATTTTAGTGAACCATGTTTTCAGAAAGAGGTATGGAAACCAGATATTGTTCTGAAGAATTCACAAAGTGACCTTGCTCAGTTCGGCTATCCTCAACAGAATGTTCGGGTACAGTATGACGGAATGGTCGAGTGGGAACCTTTCGTGGTAAGCGATGTTTCAACACCAGCGTATATGCATTTGTAAGTTACTTTATTGGTGAAAAGACGTTTCGAGTTATAGATCTAAGGAACGTGTATTGCTCCAGAAATTGTTTCAAATATATCCAGTTCGTATTTCTTTTCAAAGTGTGACAGAAGCTCCATGGCTTTTATTGTTTGATGTATATAATACACCTTTTAATGCTGTACCTTTGCTATCGATCAAAAGTTATTCATAGCTTTTGTTACTTTGTTATAATCATATCCAACAATAAATAAATATTGATTTGATATAATGAAATTACATTTATCAATTGCTTTTCAGGTTTTAGATGCTACATGCAGCATCAACGTAAGATACTTTCCCATTGACATACAGACATGTTCCTTGACATTTATTGCATATAGTTATACGTCGGCTGAGGTTTGTATAGAATCAGTGATGTAAATATATTTCGTATCTCTACTCACCTGTATTATTCATGTAATCAATGTTTGGCTTTCGGATTTAATTAAGGTATTGCATGTATATCCATAACACTGTACATTATTTTACGTATCGGCTTAACAGTAACTGGCTAAAAAAATAAAATGATTTTTTTTCTTTGATAATTACTCTAGATGCCATAATATATTAACCGACACTTTTTTGTAAAATTTAAATTTCTGAAAAATCGCACAGTGACTTTTATATTTCTATTTACATGTATTATATTAGATTGACACTACCTTTTCACCAAAAGTATTCATTCTTCGAAACAAATATATATTTTTCTTGAATCTTTGAAATATTGGCCTGACAAACTTCCCCAAAATACGCTATTCATTATTGGTATATGGATTTCATTCAAAGCTTGCAAAAGTTCAACCAATTTTCGGAGAAGTTGATTTTTGTTAAGCCAACCGTTTCTGACCGTAAATAGATAGAGTGCTGAAAAAAGTAAACAACTTCCTAGAGAAAAAAACATACAAAATTCCTCCCGTTCCCATAAATACTACCGCTCTAAACACCATTTGTCCAAGTGACTGGCTGTTTGGAGATGTCCGGAACATATCCAAAAAAGAATGATGTTGTCGGAAGAGTTTTACGATACTTGAGTACACATACGGTATAATTTTCAACGATACCTTTCATCTACTACATTCGTCAACGTTTAACCTTTACAGTCTAAAAGCCACAATGATTGCACCGGATGAAATATCAAATGCTGTCTGACCACATGACATTCGTTTAACATTTGATGAAATATCTTACTTAATTAATACTCCCTAATAAAGATTATGAGTTGGTCTAGACATTTGTATTTGATCGATAGATGCAATGTAGAAATTTCTAAAATGTTCTTGGAAAGTTAGAAATTGATTAAATGGTTAACTAATCTTATGCAATTAAAAATAAATGAGTAGACATTGATAGGCTTGTATTAATATTTGATCATTAAATAAGCCATTAGCATTTATTTGTCATTCGTATAATCATTTCTATTTTGTTTGTTTGTTTTAAACCAGGTTACATTGAACAGTTTTGGTAACGGTATCGACCTAGAGGAGTACGAAACAAACCCAGTTTGGACTATTTTGTCAACAACGTATACGATCCAATCAGTCGATGATGATACCAAAATCGAGTTTACGCTTAGTCTGCAAAGAAAATCATTGTATACAGTTGTCATCGTGATATTTCCAATCGTTATGTTGGTTATTTTGAATCTATGCGTGTTCTTTGTACCTTGCGACAGCGGCGAGAAAAGTGGTTATGCCGTGACGATTTTTTTGTCATTCGCAGTTTTTCTTACCTTAATCGAGTCCACAATGCCACCCAACTCTGACAATATTGCATTGTTTTCGGTTTATATAATTGTTATGACCACCACTAGCACAATAATAACAATTGTGACACAAATAATGATCCGCTGCTCAACATTCCAGACAGAGAAGACGAAAATTCCAAAATGGCTTATTTTCTTGGCAAACCTCGGAAAATTACAATTGTGTAGATATAAATGTTGCCTGAAAAATGGAACTAAGATTAGAACGATCAAAGAAAAGGACGATGAAAGCGATGACGTCAGTGAAACCTGTCAATACGACGAAAAAGAACTAACAGTGTATTCATGGAAACAGGCCATGAATTGTTTAGATTGTTTCCTATTTACTGTCTTCGGGTTATTTGCCTTAATATTTACTCTAACGTTTGTGTGTATATGTGTATCTTCTACGTAAATAGTGCCTACTTGTTTACAGCTGTTTTGTCCAAAGGGGTTTGTCACAACAAAAAAAATAAAAAAAATAAAAATAAAATCCATGTAACCGATATATATATATATGGGTTACATGAAAAAAAAATTTTTTTTCGTGACAAACCCCTTTGGTTTTGTCCAATGCCAAAATGCTTTTGTGCCCGTCTACAAAACAGTGTTATCGTTCGAAATGTATTTACATGACTTCTGCAATCTTGGTATCTAAATAATTATTTGATCGTACGATTGATATTTAAAGTTGGAGGGCAATAATTAGTGGATATTCTTTTACTATGAACCCATTTGAAGCACAAGTGATCAAATGAGCGGCATCATACGAATTATTCTTTGGCAAAGGTTAAGACTTACTTTCAGTTTGTTTTGTACGATATACCATGTACTAACTAGTATAATATATATAAGAAAAATGTTATACCCGATTTGTTCCCCAAGTTAAAAGAATTTGGAATTATTATGACTATTGATATGAGCTACTATGGATTATGTGGTGGTGAAAATGAACACAGGAAAATGCTGACGAAATTTGAAACTATATAATTAATTATATTATATCGAACTCGCTTGTATCGAACTCCTGTTTTATATCGAAGTAAAGATAAAGTCCTGAATTTTAGTAAACTAATACCTAATTATTACCTGCAGTACAGTCGAACCTGTTCACCACGACCACCTTAGAAATTGTTAAAAAGCTGTCTTCATCGGCTGTGATCTCTATTCAGTGGTTGAAATTAACTGCAAAATAATGTTTTTTTATTGAAAAGTAGTACATGTACTAACAATCTACACTATAAAGTGATCACAATACACGGATAGCCTTTAGCACGGGTTTAACTGTACTATATGTTGTTCTAGAAACCGCTTCATATATGAAAAGTGTTTTAACAATAAAACATAATTAATCACCATCGAGGGACAAATTATATCCAATACTTGATCAATTTACTCAGTCTCTAAATTCCAGCCAGTCAATATTTTACCATTATTGCGTTAAAGTAACATTAATAGCGTCTAATTGATGATGTATGAATAGGATAATTTTTGTATCGGTTTTGAAACGAGTTTATTCGAATTACAGTCAATGTTTTGTATATTTCCAAAGCATAGAGGTTCTAGCACGTTTAAAGCCCCATTAGGTTTTTAAATTTAGTAATACAGAAAATAGATGTTATGATAGTAAAATATGAGAAAAATATCTTATTTGTTCTAAAACCTGTTTACACAATGCCTTTCTTTAGCTACATCTCGTAGAAATGTTGTCAGACGCCTTTTCTTATTTTTTTACAATATCATTGAAAATAATACTGCGCTATATTTCTATATGTACTTTGTGATTAAAAAAGAAAATTTTGGAATGTTTTTATTGCAAATAAAAAAATTAAATTTTTAAAAAATCATTTTACTGATAAGATATATTTCTAGGTAAATTAAGACCTGCTTTAATTTTAACATCCAAAATGCTAATGGGGCTTTAAGGGATTGTATATGGTGGTTTATAAAGGCCTGAAATGACCACACGAACTAAACAACACAATTAGTCTGTATGTGATAATAAACATGGTACAGTCTTGTAGACAAAGGGAAGAAGGAAAGTTGGTCTTAAGGTACGACTGGTATTTAACCAGAGATTAATTTGAACCTATTCATACATCTATGATTTAGAGCTAAATATTGACCGATGTCCCGTTTTGGACTTTATACACAGATGGTTATTAAGAGTGGTTTAAGTCCATATCCATCAAATAATATAGTACATGTAACTGTTTACAGTTTATCTTTACAAAGACAGACAAAAAATATTTAAAACTCTATCATAACAACCAGAGAGGTTTGCGATAGTTCTTTGTAAATGTATTTGGACTCAGTATAACAACCACTTATTTTCGGGCATGTTGGCGATATTTCATTTATGTTTGGACAAGAGGGACATTCATGGTCGAGTAGACATTGTCTCTGAATAGCAACAACCAGTCCCTCAACACTGTAAGGTCGAATCCCATCCTGAACGATGTCGATGTTTCTATCCTCCACCATAATTCTAGACAAGACTTATAATGCACCAACTTCTACCTTATTCAATGATCTGAAATGGATGAAAATACAAGACCGTATCTTCTATAAAAAAGCCATTTTGTCTACAAATCCTTAAATAATATATTTCCTGAGTACATGTCTAACCTGTTTATCGAAACTAATAATGCATCCTTAAGATCTCACTCAAACAATACTCTCTACGTTCCAAAACCTAGACTTGAATTCTGCAGAAAATCTCTTGCATACTCAGGTCCTAAAATATGGAACAAAATACCGCTAAACATACGTCAATCCAGTTCACTAAATACTTTCAAAAACACATACCTCACTTGGCTTTACTCTGGTGGATAAAATAATGTTTCTTTGTAAATAAAGTCACATTTATTTATTATCATGTTACTTTGTGAATATTATCACATTACATGTTTCATGTCAGTTTTTGAAAAATGGCACATTTTCTTAAATGCACACATGTATTCCGAAATGTGTTTCTTTTTCAGGATCATAATTTTTTATTCCATATATTCTGGTGAACATGTATTTGTGTTAATCATGCAACATAGAGGCTCATAGGGAAGACTGGGCTTGTCCAACTGTGTTGCCTCTTTAAATAAAGTCATTATTATTATTATATTACCATTATTATAGTGATACAAAATCAACTACACAATGAGACCACCTCAAAGTTAATATTGATTTCAGTCTAACTAGTCACATGTGGCCTTAATACCGCGATTTAACTGTACAGATCTTTTTAGCATTTGTCTAAACGTCGTATCATGTTTCCTGTTGACATTAAATGACATCATGTGTAGACGGACAGTTAAATTGACATGGCGATCAATGATCTATTAATGTTGATAAATCATCAACTATTTTATTGTTGTTTTATAAGTTCGTTGATATCGATTGACATCGACCCAACCCACAAAGTACGCCTTTTCAAACATTTTAGATATATTTTGCTCTCGTGTCTACTTTTCAGTAAAGAAAGCCTACATTTTTTTATATCCAGACCATGATGGAAATAACGCTTTATACAGAATCTGTCTTGGATAGAATGATGCTTTGTGTACAGACGGCTTTAAAAAGTGCTTTAGACATTTTGGTGCAATAGAATCTAAAGAATGCAGCAAATAAGCTCACCAGGAAGTTAGCTCACCCGTCAAATCTGATAAGTAAAATCAAAGCAATTAAGACACTTATATACATGTACACATGTTGTTCACTATATAAGACCTTCATCGGCCATTTAATGTATTTTAATTAATTTTAACCTGTTATTTAACGGCCCATTAGACAGCTGTGGTCGTTTCAGAGATGCCCCAGTGAGACTGGACTAAAAAGATACAGTAGAACCGGGCATTCATGCATCATCGCTACTCTTTTCGAATAGCTTCTCCTGATTCTAAATACTGTGCCGGCGGTGTAAAGCACCGATACGCGCCTTGCCCTTTTCCCTGTAATTTTCTTGCCTGAGTTCTTGGCTTGATGGTCGGGATGAAGACACAGAAAAAATGTCCCTGAGAAATTCGAAAGGCGGAGCCGACAATCGATCCAACGAACTTTCGTTTAGAAGTCTAGCCCGGTCGACCATCGATCCCCCTATTATATGACACCGGTACAATATGAATGCATATAAATTATTGAGTTTGGGTCATAGTGTATGTATGTATAGTTGAATGAAGTGGTTTAACTTCACAGATGGGCTTCAATTCATGTTTAACTTTACAACAGCTAAGATAATTAAATTAATTTTATCTTCAAATACAATCAAGTCCGACATTCAGTCTGACGATTTGCACACATTTATTACAACTCTCAGCTTTCTTTCAGTCATTTATTTAGCAAGTACATGTATACCTGGACAGTTTTTCTACCGAAGCTCTCTGTGCGTAGCTATATATAAACTGGTTCCCGTTCCATGATGCAGTGCGCCAAAGGCTTTGTGCACACAAGTCAACGGGAACCAGTTTAAGCTATATACTCATCAACAGAAGTAAACTGTTTACAACAGAAGCTTATATAAGGGAGGTAATTCAAACAAACATGTTACATCATTTTTAAGAGTTGTTTCCCTTTAATATAATTCCCCCTCCAATTTAATATACTTCGATTTTCTGTAACAATGTACGTCTTGCATATTGCACTGTCTAAATAAACTGCAAAAGTATGTATTAATAATTGTTTGTTATATATACTGAGAATGTGTCAGGTACTATAATCAGTTGCTCTACAAAACTCTTAATTGTATATGCATGTATATATGCATGCATAGCCTCGATCTGTACATAAGATTAATTGAATGTGCTTTTTTGGTAAATAAACTTAAAGGGAGGGGTTTTCTTTGCAGTCGTGTAAAGCAGTAGTTCCAAGTATGTATGAGGTCATACGCTCGTGGGCACTTCGTGCGTCCTCCACACATTACCCCAAAAAATTATGCTAATTTATTTGTAAATTATAATTAACGTACGTGCCATTTTCTATATGAAACTTAACATAAAGTTACCTGTCTGTGGTATATTAATAAATGTACTGTATTGTTAACTATATATGTACACGGTCCGAGCGAGACGCCCGACTATCATAACGCCGTCCTTAATTACTTTTTTTTCAAATTTGCATATTCAATTTTTATGTATTTATAATATTGATGATATCATAAAGTGGTTTTAAAAGTCATGGTACTTTTTATAAAAGAATAGTAAGTATTCATGACGTGCACACTTACATTAAAAGTGACAAGTGCACTCATGATGCATGTTTATGAATAACGTTGACATCTGTAGGCTTGTACTTTGACAGTGTAGCCGATATATGTGATACACTAAATAAAATACGTTCGTAATATTGATTGATAATATTTTCTACAAAAATGTGCCATCGTCACCGAACTAGGCTAGGTCATTGTTCGCTGAGACTTTTGACCTAGAAACATCTATGTATATGGGTCAGATATACAGCGGACCAACAACTTCTTCATAGTTAAATACCTTACATACGTTGATCCAAGTGTATACGTAGGCTATATTTAGAAATTTATTTACGCACGACGAGTCCATTATTCAAAGGGTGGATAAGACACTTTATGGTGGTTTAAATTAATGAAAAGATAATATCACCCAAATTTTTACCCTAACTTGAATTAAGATCAATATAAATGTACTAGACTTGTATGTTGCGATGGCTTATTCGTGTATTTTATGAGGCTTTTTCATATAAACGTAACTCGACAACCCTACACATTAAAATTCGCTGTCGGCTGTTCCCGTGACCCAATTTCGGCGCACCTCGCACTTGTCGACATGGCGGAGCCGTTCGGAGAAGTCCATGGTGGACGAAATAAAACAGAAAATACAGGCGACAAAATGGAGCCTAAAGAAAAAGAAGAACAGATATTTGAAGTAGACAAGATAATCGGGAAGTCTAAAATCAAAGTAAGATTTTAGATCGTCTGTAAAGTCTGAAAATGACGTTTTTCTTTTGCAGGTAATTAGGTCGAATCGACATTCCCAGATTTCGTCAAAAATAAACAAAGACAAAGGAGATTCATTTATCGTTATATTGTATGAAAGTCTATGCATTATTCCCACTTCTACTTCGAACAAATGTTAGTTAAGCGATTGTTCGAAGAAACATGAATATCCAATCATTTTCTTTTACTGGATTGCGATTTTTTTTTCATTCAACGATTCGCCTTTATTCGTTTCGACCCGTACGTGTTCGATGGTGGATTGTAAAATAAAGATTCCTTGAACGGTATAATTGTCTGACCCTTCGTGATCTTGTACTTTAGATGAACGTGTAATAGTCAGTAAAGTATTATAGTAATATATTCCCATTCATGACTCTTTCGTTTGTTGATAAAATTTGACATGATCATGAAGTGAGCCCTAGCTAGCTATAGTTTATTTATGAGACTTTTCACATTTTTTGGCATTCTTGGGTAGCCTTCATGATATCAGAGATCATCTGACGTATTTATATGACTCTGATGATATGACAGTGACCCAATTTCATGGTAGTTTGGCTTTGGGGTTAGCATTTTCAACTGGGTGTTCATTAAAACTCAATTATGATTGAATGATCTAAATACAACTACCTGCTTAGATCTATAAAACTATTAAAAGTATCCTTAGTTATTATTTCAAATATAATGTACAATCTGTTTAGATTTCCTGTTCACCTGTTGCTCTTTTTATCTTCACGTTAACCATCATTTTTTTAGGGGTTTGTTGTATACAAGGTGAGATGGAAGGGATATGGCCCGGCTGATGACACATGGGAACCTGTTGAAAATTTTGATGCTTGTCAAGATTTAATTGAGGAATTCAATGAAAAACAGAAAGATGTTGCCAAGAAACGTGCGGAACAAAGGAAACAAAAATTGGTAACCCAGCCTGGCTGAAATTTCATCATTTAATCATATTAATGAGCGTTTCTTTGAATTCAAACTTATCCGAATCCGTTTATTTAAAAATCATGTGTGCTGCATTACCATTATTGGCATTTTAATTCAAAATATAGTTGTCAATATGCCATTTAACAACATAATGGCTAACCAAACAAACAAAAAACTTATCATTTTAGATTCACATTGTGATTTAGGTAGTTTTTACATGTTTGTTTTAATTGATAGTTGGCTGCCACGACAATACAGACTTTAATACTCCTAGCTGACCTATAGAATATGAAATAAACAATTTGTCTAAGTCATTGAATGTTAACATTGTGATACCATCTATTATATTATACAAATAATCAATTTCTGGAGGAGTCAAATTCACTTATAAATTTGGCTTTCATAAGTGATCAGTTTGTACAAGAATTTCAATATTTTCGTATTTCACTTTTCAGCTTGCTATGGAGGGACGAGTTGTCAGTTCTGATGCGTCTAGTGATGTAGAATCACCTTACCCCTCCACGTTTAAAAACACATTCTGGAAAGAGCTTGAAGCTGGCAGAGTTAATGTATTTGACAATGACATGTATTCAAAAGTAAAAAAGAGATCAGTTAATGTCCAGTCTCAATCCTCCTCAAAAGACTTGACAAATTCCAGTTCCGATGAAGGTAGCGCTAAAGATGTTGCGAAGGTAAGACGTCACAGTGACCCGATTAAAAACTGTGCCGAGAAGAAGCCAAGCACTGGAATTGCAAGAAAAACAGGATGTTCAACAAAGAAAAAGAAATCTAAATCAAACCGCAGACGCACAGCTTCGCATGTGCGTGGTATAGACTTTAATGACAAGTTGAATGCAGATCATAGAAAGAATTCTAAAGGTGTATTAATTTATACTGACTCTGACAGTACAGATACTGAAACCGCTAAACCTACTCTGAAACTAGTGATCAAGAAAGTTCCTGAAATATCTAATGAAACTGGTACTAACGGGTCCATCAGTGGTCAGAGTGTGGTTACATCATACACAGTGCTCTCCAAAACTTCACAGTTACATCAAACAGGTACAATTTTATTTCCAATCTTTGGTCAGATTCAGCTATAAGTATTTTATTATTACTTGGTCCATCTTTATTATTCCTAAGGTCATCTAAAAACATGTTGGTTTTAATTGTTGGTTGGCATCTTTTCGGGTAGGGTCACATGACTGCAAAGCTACAATTTTTTATGAATAACCTAATTTCCCTGTTTTCATGGATCAGTTTTATTAGGCCGGAAGACTGGTGGTACATACACAGGTCTTATATATGAGCACTAGTAGTAGTATGAATAATAAACTGAATTTGTATCCTTAATAATTTGTAACTCCCATGTTATGTTATAATATTTTCAGATAAGGATTTAAAACAAAACACTCCTCGTGTAGAAAAGACCACCGAACATTTTAAACATAAGTCTAAAGGATCTTCATCAACTTCTTCTAAATATGAATCACAAGACAAGAAGCGGAAAGTGTCATCTACCAGTTTAAATAATGTCCCTATTGATGGGTCAAGTGTGAAAGTCCCTAAAACAAGTGAGCTTAATAGTGTGGTTTTAGGTGAGCATAAAGAAAACACAGACAATATCCCATGTGGTGATAAACCAGTTGGTTTAATTAGAAAAATAGACACTTGTTCCCCTCAACCTGTGGAGAAATTATTCAATTTTGATCATAGAAATAAAGGGATTGATGGTGATACTTTATTGAAAATGAAAACAGAAACGATGGAACAGGGTAATAATAGTCTTACAACAAACAGTCTTCCGTCTTGTGATCTCTTACATTCAACTGGATCTCACAGATCGGATCTCAACATTTCAGATGGATCTCACCGATCAAACTTGAGCGCTGAGACACATTTTTCAATCAGTGTGAATGGAAGCATTGATGATACAAATTCAATTCTTGGTGACCCACATTTGTCTCGACAAGTATCGGAACAGACTTTAGATAGCGGCATACATTCACCGGTCAGTGATGAGGATGATCTAGGTTTAATACAAGATGGAATTGACACACGATTGCTATCATCTCTATCAAATCCGGACAAAACCCTTGAAAAAGGTAAATTTGTTACAATTTATAGATCTCAAATGAACAGCTGTCTGCACATTTGGTCCATTAAGCAATAATCAGAATTCAGCAAATCTTTGTGGAACAGAATTGGGGGCCACAGTGAGTCGTTGAGTTGTTATGGTCTGTGATTAGTAATCACTGGCCCTTCATTGCTTTGAGTTTAATTTCCCACCATTGTCATTTCACATGTGAGGAAGCTGTACAGCTAGCTTGTATTCAGATGTATGGCACGAATTTTCCTCCACCCATTAATGTAAAAAGTTGTCATGAATATGAACCTGAGTGATAGTATGACATTTTATATCCTCAGAGAAAAAGAGAAACATAATTGTTGCATTCTTTTTGCTCTCTAGTAATTTGATTTGAACATGCTTATTAAGTTATTATTGTTCTTGAATAAGATGAATGAGTTTTAACTCAATGGGGGGGATCGATGTGCATAAATCCAGTCTTGAAGAATTGGAAGACTCAAGAGGTCTGAGGATTGAATTATTGCCAAGTGATTTATATGTTGGTCTGATACTAAATATTTTGTTTGATCAAATTTTCTTTAGAAATTTAAATGTGAAATAATTTCACTGAAATAAGGATATCAGGAGAGATGACTGGTTTTGAGTATAAAACTTAACATATCACATTCGATATTTCATAAACATAAGCAGTACTTTTTCAATGCTCAATTCTTCTGTCTCAGTCTCTTATTCATAATTGCAAATTGTACAAAATGTTGACAAATGAGTATCGTTGCCCATTATGACTAGATGAGCTTTATTACTTTTCTCATTGCTCAATTTTTCACAATTGAATTCACAATCTCAAATTTTTAATGTTGACAAATAAGTATTGTTGCTGATTTTGAGCTATGGGCTATCCTTAAAAAAAATTTGTTTGCTGTATCACTTCCTAATAACCATAGAAGGTCCCTATCCAACTTTAATTTACCTCTAGTCTCTACTTGGGTGATTTTTTTAATCATGAGTTTTTGGTTAAATATAAGAAATAAATTAAAAAAAAAATATTTTCTTCCTTCCTACCCACAGACAATTTTCTGGGTAGGGGTACAGCAAACAAACATTTTTAAGGATGACCCTGTTGATCAATATCAAAATATGGTACTTTGACTGTTCAGCCCCTTTTTACTGTTTTTGGGAACAGGTGTCGGGTCCCTTTGATGGGGGAAATTTGCATCATGAAAAACTAAATTTGTTTTTTAATTATGGGGAATTTTTTTCTCTCAGTGGGGAAAAATGTATACTTTTTTACTTGGGGAACGGTGGAGAATACCAGACCCAAAAATGGCATAAAAAGGGCCTGCTATTTCATGTAAAAGGATTGTAGATGATTGTACAATGTGTGTTTCGTCTTACAGTGATGGCTCAAGATGATTATCTTGATATTGATCTACCAATGATTGATTGGGATTTATTTGATGCGGAAGTTTCACCAGAACCTATCACAATATCCAATGGTATGTATCTGTCATATATATTCAGTAACACAGCATGGATGAACATTTTGGGAATTTGCGAGAATTTCCATTTATTTTAACTCGAGACTTTTCTGCTTTTATTATTTTTCACATAAATTAATCTGCTGAACTTTTCTGTCTTTTTTCAAATTTGCAACTTTCTCTGATGTTCTGAATTATTTTTTTGGTTAGTGGCTTATATTAATGAGACTTTTTAGTTTGCTTCATTGACACTTACATATATGGAATTTTTTATGATAGATTTATTAATGTTTTTGCTCAATAATAAATTAAAAATATATATGTTTACATGTATATTAATAATATAATTTAAATTATAGATAAGGTTTGAGAACTCAGTCCTTCTGTTGCTTATTTTAAGGATTGTGTTCTATGATTGTTTCTGTATCAGTATTTTGTCTTTGCCTATTGTATCTCAGTGAAAAATTATCTAAATAAAATGCTCTGAGTCTGATACATAATTAATATATTGTTGGGGGAGGGGAGCCTCATTGGTTGAATGATTACCTCTGACCATAAATCTCTAGCCCCTCACTCCTGTTAGTATGAATAATCAATCCACCAGGGAATATAATTTTCTAATAAAGTATGATATATGTGAGGAATCTGTTCAGTAAGCTTGTAGAAGGTCAATGGTTCTATCCAGACGTATGATTTGGGTTTTTCTCCTCTGTTAAAAGTTGCCAATGACTCTGGCTGTATGTGCATCCTAAAATCACTGTGAAATATTGATCAATGCATTGTTTTATGTTTTAGATGAATTTGCTAAGGCTGTAATGTCAGGAGATTTCCAATGTGTGAGAAGAGCTTTATTTGGTGAAGGCCAGTATGACGTGGAACAGACAGACGTAACAGGGAAGACTCTCCTTATGGGAGCAGTACAACATGGTATAACTTATTTTTCTTGAAGCAAACATTGAGGGGGTCATAGCTATGTACACCAATGTTCTAAGATAAGATCTGAACTTAATGTACAAAAGACTCTAGATATCCATTTTTAACAAATGATGTCAATAAGTCTTTATAGAAAATGTTCTTTACTTGTAAGTTAAAATTATATGCAACTTGTTAATTAATGAAAAGGTCTTTAAGCTCAAGATAAAATGTACACAAGTTTTAGAGTACAGTTCGGATGATTTGTCTGCAAATCGCGAAACATCACAGATTTAGAAACATGCTAAGCTGACAATAGTAAGACCTCAACACGGCAATTTTAATTATAGCTGTCACATTGAAAGCGACGATGACCTTTACTGCTGACGGGGCAATAGATCGCGCATTAGTAATAATTAGGCACTAGTTTGGAAACTGGATGATAGTTGTCACTCGCTAGGCGTGCATGAATTTTTATGTTGACCAAAGTTTTCTACATTTGTCATACAATTATTAAACTAGTTCCTGTTCCATTTTGCAGTGCAAGTTTGTGGAAGTTCAGTTTTCATGAGTACCTTCAGTACTTTGATTCAATGTTCAGTTTAATATGTCGGTCATAATTTTCCTTAATACACTTGTTCTTTCAGGTCATGATGATATAACAGATCTTCTGTTGAAGAATGGCGCTGATATAAATCGACAAATGAAGAATGGTTACACTCCATTGATGATAGCTTGTTTATACGTAAGTCACATTTTAATTGTTTTCTTACTGTAAAAGGCCACGTATATGTCGCAGCAGTGTATAAGACGTAGGTAAAAAAACAGCTGAAATCCTGGGGAAAAATTTGTGTAAGAAAGTATTTAACATCAAATTACATACCTACTTGCGGCATTGTCAGTGTCAATTTTATGCAATAAACAAAGTGTCAAGGCTACCAGTATTCCTGTATTTTTTAACAACTAACATGTGACTCATTAAAAAACATGGGTGTTTATGGTAAATCCAGTAGAGGTCGCCATATGACAACCATTTCTTGGAATATGGTATCTCATCAGATTACCATGGCAACTGAATGCGGCATGTGATATCTCAAAGTCTTAATATTTAAGGTTGAAATTTTGCGATGTCATGTCTTAAGTTATTGATTAACTTGTGACTTCTTGTCAGGCCACAGGGTCTGTATTGCATCTGTATAGATTTTTGTCACTGCAGTCCTTAGTGTGTATGAAAAACATTTTAGTAATAAGGAGTAGCAGATAATCATTACATTGGATTGTACAGCTTGTTTTAGGATTAAGGTACAATAATAAGTCAATACCATTAGGCCATCTTTAAAAAGTTCTTGGGATTTTGATACATAACTCAAACTTTTTTACATTTGCATTTTTTGTTGTTCATATCATAATTATGCCTGTTCTGAAGATGAAAAGATTGAATCACAAACATTTTTTGTTGCTAGTACTTAAATATAAGGAGATTTTCAAATGTGTTAGTCGCATCATGGTTGCATTACCAACAATTTGGATGACCGTTTTGTCACAATCTGACTTTTCCTATAATGTGTGTTTTATAATTCTATTCAAGACTGTAGAAATTGTCTTTGATTTTAATGAATTAAGGAATTTTGTGTATTTTTTTTCAGTCGGAAATCGGCACTGTGAATCTTTTATTGGAACTTGGAGCCAAAGTTAACTTACAAGCAGCTGATGGGAGGACAGCCCTCTTCATGGTATGTGCTCTAACATCTTTAGTTGTTTGTTGTTTATGATTATAGATAAGAATAATCATTTGTTTGTTTGTTGTTTATGATTATAGATAAGAATAACCATTTGTTTGTTTGTTGTTTATGATTATAGATAAGAATAAGCGTTTGTTTGTTTGTTGTTTATGATTATAGATAAGAATAAGCATTTGTTTGTTTGTTGTTTATGATTATAGATAAGAATAACCATTTGTTTGTTTGTTGTTTATGATTATAGATAAGAATAAGCATTTGTTTGTTTGTTGTTTATGAATATAGATAAGAATAAGCGTTTGTTGTTTATGAATATAGATAAGAATTGTTGTTTGTTTGTTGAAAAAACACATGTCAAAAATTCTAACTTTCCAACACAGGAACAAGCAAAAATTAATTCACATAAATATGTTTATTTGCACTTTTTGCTATTAACATTGTATGAACAATTTCTTCAACTTTTAATGCTACTGTAGATCACCTCATTTTGTTTCACAGTTAAGGTATTTCTGTAGTAATGGAAATATTTTACCCAGTACGCAACCATTCTGTTTTTTTCTCACTTTTTTGTGTTTACCAATTTATTCTATCACTAAAATAACTTTCTTATTTCTCTCTTGATGGCTTTAATACTTAATATATGCCAAGAGCTAAAACTGTAAGTTATGAAAATAATTATATATTTATAATAAAAAAAGAAATCACAAATGGTCACGCATTATGAAGACGTTTTGGATGTACATTGCAGGCTGCTGAACGAGGTCATTGCCAGATACTATGGCTACTGTTAGAATGCGGAAGTAATTACAATCATGTATGTAGAGCGGGGCTAACTGCTTTAAACATTCTAAAACGTCAAAATTTCTCACAAGCAGAAGTTATAATGACCAGTCATATTCAAAGGTAAGTTCAAACTCACTTCAGGGTGCTCATTAGACAACAAAAGTTGAACTTATTATGGTATTTTGACTTTTGAAATCAGCAAAATAAAATTTTCTTTGAGGAATAATGAAATAATACTAGTATCTATATGTATTGGTTCAATGACTTAGATTTATATGTACTCTGATTCAGTTAATGGATTTACCAGCTTTATTTTCTGGTTTAGACATGTGATCCCTTGTCTAAAAATCCAATTAAACCTCTTAGTAAACGGGGTAAGACCCTCATGAGACAAATCATAATCAGAAAAAGGGATTTTTAAGAAGAACTTACACACTTTTTGGTAAACAAAAAAGAGCGCAAACCATGAATCTCAGTGACGATTATTTGTACTCGATTTTTTTATTTGATTCATGATTACCCGAGTACCCAGATACATGCCCTAACCCTAATGCACAGTACTTAATGTTTTAATCATTTAATATTTATGCACATGCTTTGTTCTAGGGTAACACACGAGTTTCAGAAACAAGTTAACGTTACTTTGAATGGTAACGCTAAGGTTGTGGGTTCAGTGTTTCAACCGCAAGTCTTCAATGTTTGTGATGAAGAGACATACGAGTTTGCATTCCATCATGGTATGCCTGCAGCTGATTGTGGTATGTATTAGTTTGTGAAGTTAATCGTTGATACTTCTATCAACCATAGGGCATAAAAACAAATTCATAGTAAATCAGTCTCAAGAATAGAAACCTACAAAAATTGTGAATTTTCACAGAATCTTTCCCTTCTTTTATGATATCTGATAATGTTTTTTAATGAAATGAGCATAAAACCTTAAACACATTATTTTGCAGTATGTAAATGTGACTGTTCACCGCTGTTGGTTTATTGCTGCATAAAATTTAGTAAAATCTCGGCAATCCAATGTCAGAAAAACACGATTAAATGTTTCTTCTATATTTTATAGGTATCGGTCATTTGTTGTTCATTGGACATGCTGAGTTTGCTAACCAGGAAGTGAAATGTCGTTTATTTGGTCCATGCGCTGTGAAGTCTGTTACTTTAAATGGTGTACATCTACCATGTTTTACAGAGGTAAACTTTTTATTTTGTTCTTTATCTGGAAAGCAGGCTTTTAAAAAAAGATTTGCTTCATTTGAATTTGATTTGTGTTGAAGAATTGATAATTGAATATTGGGAGGATATGTAAGCTTAGTGGGTTTTTTTTCTTTGTCGTTGTAAGGGCCTATCACCTTACCTGTAAAAGTAAAAAAAATCTTGTTTTGATAGTGATTTCTTTCATGGTTTAAAACTCACTTTTTTGTCTTTCTACTGTAATGTCCACAGGTAACTGTATCATGAATAGATTATAAAAATATGAAAAAAAAATTGAAAAAAAATAGAAAAAAAAAATATTTATTACTATATTTTTTTTTTCATATTTTTATAATCTATTCATGATACAGTTACCTGTGTAATGTCTTGGTGATTTGTTAAGTTGGACTTTTCTTTTTTGTAGGAGGGAAATTTTGTGCTCGCATTTTGCCCTCTCGTTGAAGGTAGAAACTTACTGAGGATCAACATTCTAAATTCCAACGACGTGAAACCTCCTCTCTATGAGGTATTGTATGCTTGATTTATGATACATGTAGATGTTACTATATAGTTCTCTCTATAGTCTATTATTGTCCAACTTCGAATTTAATAGACTTTTCTTGGGAAATAGTTGGTTTTGGAGGAATGGGTTAGTACTGGTTGGTTAGCCAGGAGAAGTAGTTTGATCAAATAAATACATGTACAATTACATACATCACTGAGAAAATATCATTAATCTGCATATCAAGGGCTCAGCGCAACACTGTCGTAACTTGTTCTTGTTTCAATATGAGTTACGACACTGTTGCGTTGAACCCTCGATATTAGTCTCCGTTTTCATCTGAACCACCTTTAATATACCCGGTACATTTGAATTTCAACCAAATGTAATAGAAAATTATCAATGTTTTTAGACTTATTGATGTGAAGAGTTACTCATGCCAGTAGTTGCTTTGCCACGATAAATGCTCTGTAATAGATTACAATATTTTGATGTTTTCTTTCATCGCTTTATACACCTTTCCCAGAATTCCTTTTGTACTGATGTCTGGCCTTCAAATTTGTCTCTTATTGTTTATTTATTGTTAGTAATATTTTTTTTCAGGGAAAATTGATTGTATGTGCTTTCAAGGCCCAGCTCCTACAGTGCTAGTTGAGGACAATTTGTTGATTTGTTAAACAGTGTAGATTATGTCATCTGTGATTATTTCTGTTTCATTAAATTCATGAATTTTATGAATATTATAAGAACATCTTGTATCTTGCCATGCAAAATGTTAGTAAGTATGATGCTTAGGTTTCTTTATCATTTAGTCATATCTAATGGTGAAGATCATTTATACTCACTGTTAGTACTTAAACATGTGGTTGTATCAAAAGTGATAAAATTTTATTGTTCATGGGTCGTTAAAAAGGTAAACATTCAGTTCTGAGTTTTCTTCTGTGAAGATTTTTTATGATTAGAATTTGCTTAAAATAAATTATCAGTTGCGCACATTACTTTATGAATATCTTTACTGGCTTCTTGTTTTAGTATAAGATCATTGATATGTATATGTTGTAGACCATTTGTTAAAAACTTGTTTATAACATTTTTCAACTTTGAGAATTTTATTATAGCATTGCTTATTCTGAATTCTGTGTACAAACTCAGTAAGTTTATTATTATTAATAACTTAGAGTATGATAGCATTTTTAAGAATTAAACATTTTGCTATGGATTATTTATAAATGAATAGTTTTTATCCTATTGATTGTGTTGGTGATATTTATTCAGCTGTTCAAGGTCAATGTTTGAAGTATATATTATTAGCAAGAGATGGTCTATTAAACACGTCCCAGATCTGTGAGCATCACATAAAGGTCAAGTAAATATGTGGGCTCGACATATTGTCTTTGTACATTTAATACTGAATCATTTATTGGAACTTTTTATACTTATATTATGATCTCATTTTCATGTATGATACTCAAATATGGCTTCCGCTAAAATATTATATAATACAATACGAATTGCCATACATTCAGACATGTGTAAAAATCACTGTTCTCTAGCTTGTATGGTTGATTTTTTGAGAATGAACAGCTATATATATACCAGTGTTTATGTGATGAATTTTATATGCATCACAAATGAAAATTTCGTTATTTATTACACAGTTCTTGATTTAAATTAATGATTTATGTATGATAAGTTTTAGCTTGACTGTTGAGATCTTCATAACTGTTAAAAGGTTACCATAGTTTTGTATTTATCCAGATATAAGTGTTCATGTTTTCAGTTGTAGTCATAGCTTAATGTTAGTGTAGTTGTCTACTGTAGAGTTGTTTCATTCCATGAATTGTGGCCCTTTTTCAATCATGGTGGGATTTTTTGATCAGCATAATTTTTAGATACATTTCAAAATTTCTATGATTTTCTTGAAATGCTATAAAACATGAGGGACGTTAAGAAATTTGTCTTTGTATAGTACACGTACTCAGCTAAAGGCTACGTCTAAGGTCCAGTGGTTAGTGTGCTGGACTTGTAACTCATTGATCAAGGTTTGAATCCCAATTGCAGCTGGTCATACCATTCTGTAAACATTTGACAAAAATGTTGATTTTTCTACTACATGGAGAAGACATGTATTACTGAAACATTGCTGAAAACAGGCTTAAAATGCAATGAAACAATGATAACAGTATTCAACCATTCAAGAAAACTTTTTAGGAATGATATTAAAATACCCACAGTTAGCTGTGAAAATACCTAGTGTTCATAATAGTTGTTAGGATGCTCTTTTAGAATTATCAAAAAGTGCTGGGCTAATACTCATGAGATTGTGTAATGTTATAAACATGAATGATAATACATGGACTGTTTCACATGTTAACTAAAGATGTGTCAAAGCATATGTACATTTTTCATATATCTCATTTAATTGAACATGTTCAATTGATCTCAAAATTTGACCCATTTTATGATACTTAATTATGTTAACATTGTAGACACGTGAACCAATATGTCTGTATTAAGCATTTCAAAATTACTTATTATCTTCCACTCTCGAGGCCATATAAACAGATATTTGCAAGTTATTTATTTGTTATATATTATTATGTATTATGATAATTATGTATGGAATTTGATGTCAGCTCATTGTTTAACAGGTTACTGTGTCTTTGAAGTTAACTAACTGTTGTATATTTTTATTGTGCAAGACCCAGTGAATGTTGAAATTAATAAATGTCTTTCTTTCACAGACAGGGAGACATTTTGTTTTGGTTAGTTTTAAGATTACTAGTATACTTCCTATAATTTGTTTAATATTTATCTTCTTCATCGTCTAAATTTTTACCTTGGCAAAACATTTTGAATTGTTCCATATTTTGACCCCAAATGTAAATAGTTGACCATTTAATGAAATGTCCAGCCTCAAACTTTTGGCCTTGTCCTATGAGATTAAGGGTCATTTATCTCAAACTCGTTTTTTGTAATTTTCTTGGTTAATAATGACTAATTAAAACAGAGGTTTGTGTTAATATGAATACAGTACACACATGTTACAGATAGTAATTCTGTTGTATATTTTGTTATGTTTTCAAAGTTTTTAAAATATATTTCTATATTATATTTCATTGTACTCTTTAAATTTCATAATACCGTATAGTAAACCTATTTGATGTACCATGTACCATAAGATTGATTGTGTTAAAAATTCAAATGTTATTCATTGCACTAGAAGAAACAGTAAAATCTTGTTATAAGGACCTTTTTTTGGCCCTTAATGTGGTCTTAATATTTAACCGGTATCTTTAAAATACCTTAGTGAAATTTATTTTTGTCACGGGTTTCAAATTATCTTTTATTTGTAATATTAAGTCCTGTGTACATTTTTGTAAATAGATACAACATTATAGAATTGGTTGCATTGTGTATGTGTGTGTATGGGGGGGGGCGGAGGGGAGGGGTCAGGGCTAAACTAATCACGTTTCAAAATGATCACTATGTACAGCATATCACACATGTTTGTTGTAGTTTCCGATACTATGTTTATTGTTTACTAGACTAGTATTTGTTGTGTAAGGTAATGTGTTGTTAAAAAAGTATTTGATGTTTTTAGCTATACTCGTTTACAGCCTGCAATATTATGTTTTAGTAGAGACATATTTTTTTGCTTGAAAGAGATATATTTTGTGTCGAAGAGTATGAATTTATTTCCATGAAATTGTTGCCTGCTAGATAATGTACATTCATTGTAAGGGCTTGTCTACAAGTTAAAAGATGTAAATATCACAACAAATTTATTCATTTTCATAAAAGTTTGTTTTATAACTACTTAAATTAGCTATTTTTATTTAAAAGTCTTTTATTATAAAATATTGAAATTTTTGTGTTTAATTTCCTTTTTGTTATCCTATGCATTGATAATTAGTTTTTTCTTTGAGATATCTTGAATTTGTCAAATAGTTTGTAAAACTATCACAATCAGCTTAAATTTTAACATCTTTGGTGTTTTCATACATTCATTAAATTGACCAGTAGCTTATTTATGTGTTCATTGTCATAGTTGATATACAATTTAAGCATTCAATTGTAGCATTCAACTACAATTCTTTTCTTTATTTGTAATGGTTCAGTATTTCTCAGATGTGCAGCATTTTATGATATTATATGGAATTGCCTCCCTTCTATATTGTATAGAGTTAACTCCCTTTGGTATCAGGTGAAGTTAACTCCCCTGAATTTTATTTTGAGTTAACTCCCTTTGATTAAATTTTGTTGTAGTTTCTGATATAATTTTGTATTTCTAATATCTTAAGCTGATTCATTTGAAATCATTTAAGTTACATCACAGTTATTTATTTTATATTGTTTGTTGCGGAGTTATTTTGATGGCAAAAAAAATGAAAATTTAACAATATCTTTTAATTAATGTTTTCTAAATGCTTGTTTCTTACTTATTACTCTATTAAGTTACTGAAGTTGAGTGATAATTTTTGGGTATGTTTTGCAACTAGTCATGACTTTGTGTCATTCTGTGATGAAAATTGTTGATAATTCTTGTTACTTCAAAGATTTTTTGTTATATTTTACTGTAGTTGATAAACTAATTCTTAAATTTGAAAAACAATAAACAATGATTATACTTTATGAACTAGGGTATTTAAAAAAAGAAAAAGACGTTATTAATTATGCTTCATTTAAATTTTACCTGATCATTTCAGTCTTAAAATAAATTTGAAACTCAATGTTTGACACAATCTTAGTTTTCTTGTTCATATAAAATATATTGCCAGGCAACTGTAGAATGCACTTGACCTCCTTTCTTGACAGCATTCTTTAATTTACTGTTGTATCCATGGATATTGTTAGGAAGAATCGTACCAGGGTTTGAATTGATGACCTCAATTCTTGTATCCTGGTATACTTGTAGGATAGATTTTTAGTAATCATTATCTATGAAATTTAGACACAAGTGTAGTGAGCTGAGAAATTTCATAGACAATGGTTACTAAAGATCTATCCTATACTTACATCACAGGTGATTGTATTGTTAGTGACGTAAAAACTGAACCAGTTTGTTTCCGATGATTAAATATTATTTTTGTTGAATAGGCAAATATTTAAACCATGTAATTTTTCTATGAGAATATTTTATTTTGTTATATTTATTCAAACTAATGAACAATATGTAGTTTTAGAAGTTACGTAGTTAGTTAGGTCAGTTCATTAAAATTGTTATTTATAGATAATAGTGCTAATATTTATTATTAGATTAGACAATAAACTCTGTTATTGGTCAGTTTTCAGCAATATTTAAATTAACACTGTTTGATAAAAAATCTGTGATTTTATTGTGACTTTTTAAAGTTCTATATGTAGGTATAGTGGATCAGTAGAGATTAGTCAACATGACAATTACTGTAGAATGACTAAGTGTGTGGATGTAAAGATATTAGACAGCAGATGTATTAATTCACATTTGCATGGACTGAAAAATTTAGGTTTTTTTTGCAGTTTCTAACACTGCAAATTTGTTGATAGTTATGTAAAGTTGATGCAGACATATAAATACTGGAAAGTGAATTTCTTTTGAAATTTAATTTCATGTTTTTTTCTATTTTTCATTTATATTTTGGTTGCTAGGTAACTCATTTTATTCAGTTCATTGCATTTTCAGGGATTTTTTTGTTTTGTTGTGGTTACATCATTATTTCAAACTTTTGATAATCTTTACGTCAGAAAAAAATTAACCAGACAGATTGTTGTTATGAAAATCATGTGTCACAATTCATGTGAAACCAACCAATTAAACCACCTATTAAAATGGATGTACACTTAAATGTTTAAAAATGTTTTCAGATGAAAAATAGTCCTTATTCAGCACTTTTGAAAAGAAAGCATTTCTGTATTTTTTTATGTTTTTTTTATGTATTTTTTTGTATATTTTTTATTTATCCTTATTGAATCGGAATTATGTAAACATTGTATATGATTGGACGATAGTTAATACTAGTGTTTGTTGATTGATAGTTAAAACCTGTGTTTGTTGGTTATTAGTTAATACCAGTGTTTGTTTATATGTTGGTTAGCTTAACACAGTGGTGTAATATTTATCTTTATTAATTTATTTCTATTCTGTCATTATTTTTGTTGCTATTACATAGTTTATAAAGGAATAAATTGATTTCAGTTTAAAATTTTGTCTTGATTAACATTATTTTTTTCACTGGAGTTTGTTGTCTCCCGAATGGCCAGAAATTTCATTCTACTCAGCACGGTGAGTCCAAATCACTCTCAGGACTAGATAGATTACACTTGTGTGGAAGTGGTCTAGTTAACTTATGAGAGATTGATGGTTCTACTTGTGTATACCTTGGGTCATCCTCCACCATTAAAATCTGGAGAAGTCACCAAATGCCTCTGTTTTATAGCATCGATGCAAGTACAGTGCAGCCTCCCTACAGCAGCCGCCAATGGGAAGGACAAAAATGGCTGTTGTAAGGAGGTGGCTGTTGTTCAGAGAGTGAAAATGGAGTAAAACATCAATTTGGGTTTCTAGTGTATTGGCTGCATGTAATAGTGAGATGGCTGTTGTTTGTAGGTGACTGTTCATGCTAGATTTGTGCGTTATTACCCTTCTATCATGCTGTATTGTTACTTACTGTTTTAATCTAGGCTTATCAGTGGCGTAGCCAGAAACAAAAAAAGCCGAGGCACTATTGAGGGAGGTCGGGAGGGCACGCCCCTAGGAATTATGTTTTTCCCTAGAACGTCTCTGGTGCGTTTTGGAGGCCACATAAACCACTTTTTAACCCAAAATGTCGACTTATGGACATTAATACGAGTATATGGCAGTTTTGCAACAATAAAGTTGTACTTTGGCCATATAATATTATCATGTATGAAGTTGAACATTCTTCAAGGGTTTTTACGTTTTAATGCGTTAATTTCTGTTCATTATTACACAATGGAATTAATCTTTGTAAGGTGAAATTAGTTAATAAAAAATCTTTAATTGCTCTGTAATTTTTAGCCGAGAATGACTCGGCGTGACGCAGCATGGCTTCGACACGGCATATCTGACCAAACAAAATCAATAATAACGCAACAAAATCAAACAATAATGTGTAATTTTAAGCTCATCATAGATAATTATTACAGTGTATATAATAACGGTAATATCATTACTGTTATAGATTTGTCATAATAATGGAAAACTTCATTTTTTTTATAAGGTCAGAAAAAGGGTTGTATCATAAGCTCCGAGACAGAGTTTTCAGTTGATGGACTTTATTGTTACTTGGAATTAAGTGTGATGTTACATGTGCTTATCTTCAGTTAATCTGTTAATGAATACACCAGTTTGTCCCATCATTGTGTATTGGCATTGATCTCAGACAGTTTGATTCTCACAAACTCTTTCATTTTATTCACTGCAACCTGAATCAAAAACAAATTATAAGGTTAAGTGGTTACAACTGGTATTAAAATATTAAAATTCAGCTTCCACCAAATAACGAAAGGCATAGAAAATTGTTTGTTATACTCATTAAAAAATAGGGTTGGTAGGTAAGTAAGTAAAGTTTTTTTATATTGTTTTTAAAGTTTGTGGAAAGGTAAAATATTGCGACAGTGGTTGTGTCTTTCCTGGGGCCGATTAAGTCTTGGGTCGCAGGAAAAGGCATAAGGTAGGCTAAAATGACACGTTTTTCATGTCTCAAACGAACATTATTTTCGGTATTATACAACATTTGTACCACAAATTTTCATTAAAAAGATTTTTGCATGAAAAAGCTTATTTATTTGAAGATCTAATGAATCCTAAAATACGTACTTGAACTAAGTAGGTGACAGTTCTATGACAATTCACAATTAAACCAAATACATTTATTCAGTCGGTCATTTTTAAGCAATATTCATAAATGCTCGGATGTAAAATATCATAAATATGCCAATTTAAGAATGCAAATACCTTTCGTCTTGCGCCTACTCTTGGAAATTCCTCAATTATGAAATAATAATCAGGCTTCATGCTTTCAATTAACTGAAAATAATCCAAAACGTATTTGAACAGAATAGCATAAAACTACTAGATTTCAATTTCAGTGGGTACAACGCGATTTTGCAACGGAATTTTAATTATATTCGGCGGTCAGTTCACCCAACATGATTTTTTCTGGACTGTATTTTAACCAGTACCAATTTACCCGTCTGTTATTAAAATCCTAAGCTGGCAACTCATGATGCGTAGAAAAATTGACATTTTCACATTTTTCATAGACGGGCCCTGCCATGACCTGGTTTCGAACTGTGGGCCTCCTGGTTACAAATCAAGCGCACTAACGACTGTACTACGGCCAATTTATACAAGTATTAAAACTGTAATAATTTTGTATTTGAAAAGAAACCTCCATGGGTATTGCTAATTTGAGTTATTCATGAGGATGAGTTACTAGCCTAGAACAAGGCTAGTCCTGACACTGACTGACTGGCTAGGAAAACTGATTAATTTCCCATATGATATTACTGAAAAACACACTAAATCTTGGTAATGTAATTTCTTTTAGGTATATTAAGATAATTCGCTTGTTAACCATACTAATAGTTCTTGCAAAAAGTTTGGTCTTTAAGCCAATTTCCTCGCAGGACACATGGGTATACTTGAACCAAATTCTACGAATATTCGCTGACCGGGTAACAATGTGAATTCAGTGTTAACAATTATAAATTTGGTTGAAAAGTTTTAAAAGTACAATATGCTTTTCCTTGTAAACTTTACATTTGGCTGACACGACTTAGTAAACTGTGTAGACTATTTTGGTTTAGGCATCTGACAATACTTCGACCCACAACGTGTAGAGACTAAATATTCGTCTCCATAAAATATCTATAAATTCACTAAATTGTAAGTCCATACATTATTGAGAGTAAAAACTGTTTTGATTCTTGCGTAAGACCGTAAACATTTAAATTATCTTCCTCTACCTCTTTGCTCATTATTTCTTTTAATTCGTCTTCTGTGATGGAACAACCTGGGTTCGGTCTAAAATAATATAAAAATGAACCATAGTCATAAGAAGAGATCAATACATTAAATGCTTAGATAATATCTGACACCAATAACTTTAAAGAGAAATAATCGTTTTAATTATCTAAAGGGTATAAAATAAACCACTATACTTAATCCCCAATATACTAATTAAAAGAAAGAACGAATCATTTTTTAGATAAAATACTATTCAATTTTATGAAGAATTTTGAAAAGAGAAATGGGATTTTATTCCAAAAGTGGTTAAGAATATGAAATAGTTTTAGGACATTATGAAGCAGTGCAAGCTCTCTAAAGCAACACCTTTTGAGCGAAGCAAGATTATCTTGTTGTTAAGAGGTCGTTGCTCTAGAGAGATTAAATTACTAGTTAAATCGTGCAGTTGGAAAACCATGCTGTTGTTGGGTGGAGGTTGTTGCTCAAGAGAGGGCCGCTCTGAAGAGGTTGTACTGTATAATAATGCTAGTTTACTTATTACTTACTCCACACACAGACAGACATCATCACCTCGTTCGTCATTTGGAATTCCTATAACCTGTAAACATTGAAAACAGTAGGTTGGACATTATTTTGATAATTATCAAATAAATTAATTGCCGCATTTAGCATAATTTTATCACCGTCAGAATTAAGTTTTTTAATTAAGTACGTACCATAGTAGTGATGTAATTTCTATTTCTGAAATGATTCTTGGAAGATTATAGATTTTAATTGTTTCATGAAAAGAAATGTGAACTTCATCTAATGAAAAGTTTTCCTACATTTATTAGATACAACTAAGCTGTCATTGTTTGTGCGCTCAAGGTCTGCTAGAAATTACGTTCCTTCCAGAAAACAACAACCATTATTATTTTTTTAGTTTTATTTAACCTTGGGGCTTCGGTTATTATCTGACTAGTTCACCGTGTGGCTATTTAAAACACTTAGCATATCCATAATGGTAACAGTGTCGATAACTGCCATTTCTTGATCTTCAGCGATTGATATTTTTTTACCAATCCTTTAAGACGAATTTGAACGTTTTACTCGTATATACGTCATTGAATATCATGTTCTTACGAATTATTTTTGGAGTAAAAAGACGAACTCACTTAGCATTATGTTTCAAGTCGAATGCATCAGATATAATAAAGACGTAGAATTTATTGCTATACCAGGAACCCCCCGACTAATTGGATAAAGCTCAGTCAGACTGTTGCCGTAATGCAGGCGAATACGGGTTTCCCGATGCAATGCATGGAGTCTACATATCTATTCGGTTGTTAATAGCTACCGCTGTTCTCCAAATGACAGCAATCTTTGGTAAAATCAGTCTGGCAGACAGAATTTCACGAATTATTGAATTTACCGTAAATAATAAGATAACTTGATCCCTCCGCATCGTGTAATCACCATTGATGATATCATTTAGGATCAAATAGCCATTAATGACATCCGTGTTTAAGGGGATCACTTGATACAGTCAGTTGATACCCGCATTTGCCGTGAATACTGATTTAACGAGAAATGCATTGCTTTAGATTTAATTTAATCAACTTATAGATGTGGAAAAGTTAACATCAAACTATAGTAATACAAAATGTATCATGATTAAACTGGTTCCCTTTTCATCGTTTTATTAAATCTTTAAAGTGTTTTGTATCCTTAGAATAGGAACCATATCTCAATGGTGATAATTAAAATATCATCACCATTACTATACCAACAGAACATTTATTTCATTACTTTTGTTTTCGGAAACTGAAAAAAAAATTGATTATACAGGTACCTTTGAATTTCGAATTCTTTCATCTCCTTCAATGACCGACAATATTTTCACAGGATAGACGGTGTCCCCATAATGTTTAAACCTAACACAGTCTGATTTTCTTCCTATGTAAGTCACGTGACCTGTTTCGTCCATTGTTCCAATATCACTGAAATTTAAAGCAAAATAAGTGAAAAATTCGCGGAGTAAATGATTCTGCATGGTAAGATCTTAATTTGCCATAAATGTTAAGGGTTGAGTGTTTTTATATGAAATAAGTGTGCTTAGTCCCTATAATCTATATTTTGATAGGAGTACAAGAAAGCTGCCTAACAATTGTTTAATTCTGAAATGATCTTAAAACAAGATAAAACGTTATAACAACACTTATGTTGAGAATTAGTTTTGAATTCTTAACATGCATTAAATTAATTTATCTATTGTTTAACGGCCCTGTCGACAGCTATGGCCATTTCAGAACCGCATCAGAGAGAGAGGAGATATATATATATGATATTATATCCCTACTTACACTCACAGGTGGCTGTATCAGTGTTTGGTTCACAAAAAAAACGTCACTGAGCTTATACATACTATCAAGGTAAAAAGCCTACTATATGTCTATATGCCAAACAATGTGGAACATTGCATCTCGTTGTTTCAGCATTAAAGATGTGCACTGAAGGAAAATTGCTACACATGTCATTCAAATAAACTATAAGATATTCATTCCTATCGAAAATCTCATTCAATTACATCTAATAACTGTGAAACGGTAAAATTGTGTTCCTTTCGTTATTTAACTTCGCTGCAAGCCATTTTGAGTCAAGCGCGAGTGATGTATCAAGCGATCTGATTGGTCGGCATGAAATGTCTATTGTACACACATATCCGACCAATCAGGTCGCTTGATACACGTGTAGCTATTTTCCTTCAGCGCACGTATTTCATGCTGAAACAACGAGTTGCGATGTTCCACATTGTTTGGCGTACAGACATATAGTAGGCTTTTTACCTTGATAGTAATATAAGCTCAGTGACGGGCCCGAACACTGATACAGCCACCTGTGCTTACACTTACCCATAATGATACCAGCCATTTTTATCCAAAGATTTCGCCTCAGTCGTGAGGCTCTGGTTATTAAAGTACCCTTTAAACACCGACCATCCTCGCACACAAATCTCTCCTTGTTCTCCGACCGGTACGACAGTGCCTTTATCATTAACCAATTTTATCTGTTTTAAAATACAGTAAAACCGCACTTTATATATCGAAGATTTATATATCAAGTCCACCTCAGCATAACGAACACCGGACCTTTTTTCGATACAGATTCCGCCGGTTCTGTCAGTGGAGCTCGGGACTATTGACTGGAAGCTAACAGGGTCTTCATGATCGCACAGCATACACATACATTGTATTTGAAGCAATCTCCGATCTCCATAGACTGTGAGAATATAATCAATTGTAACAACGGGGGGGGGGGGGCGGTACCAAGGTCCAACTGTCAAGCATACATAGTTAAAAAATGGCATCTACCCACAAACAAATCATGGGGCAGCTTTCATAATACACAGCTTAAACCTACGAACCAATGCCATTACATTGTACAATGAGAACAAAAAAGCCTTTATTAACAGTCGGTGTTTATTTGGATGTTATTTCGTTATCATTAAAACTGAGTGCGTCATAAAAAGTGTGAGCGTTATTTGATTGATCGCCTTCATTAATAAGTGGGCGTTACCACCACTTCCACAGTGCATATGATAAATTGCCTTACTTCGCAATGTGGGTATGCCATTCCAACTGTTTTTATCCTCTGTTCCCTCGTTGAAAACTTCAATGAAGTGTTAAGACCAGCTAATGCCTCTGTCGCACCAAACAGCGTCTGTAATGCACACGGGGAATATCGTGACGAGTATTTGATAAATTGTGATAAATGTTGCACGTTCAATGTCAAGTATTTTCGCAAAGTGGAGTGTACAGATTTTGGAAACCTTTGTCGTATTCATAGGTTTCTGTGATAGAAAATGAATAACCGTGAGATTTTTGAAAACAATGACAATCCTCTTTATCCCGTCAAAATTTGTATTGAAGTATGGGAGTGGCTAATTTTTCAATGGAAACTGGCGGTAAAAAGTATGCAACAACACATAATCGATCTAATTCGATTAACTTATAAAAAATCTAGATCACTGTTCATCATCTCCAGATTTTTTTGATTGTGCAACAACGGCATCATCTCTTACCATATTTATTATAGAACGATGATTAGGCGATACAATTTTTATGATATTAAATATTTGGTAGTTCATAGCTGATACGTCGAAACAGTACTGTGCATTTACATAATTTATACAAGTCATGTACTAATCTAGAAATGTCTCGGAATAAAGTGTCCATACTTTCAGTCTTATTATCAATAGTTTTCAGTAGGGGTTCTAGCTTTCTAGTTTTCTTTTTATAAAACACTAGTATTTTCTATGATCTAAACGCGTCAAAAATAATGTGACGTTTATAACTTAAATATCAAAATGAGACAATTAGTGCTACTTAAGTCTATATATGGTAAAACAGATAATTATACGGTGTAACAACATATCGTATTGTATCTATTTTAAATTCGATGACGCCATTGGTAAAATACTAATCATTAAGATGCTCTTTAAACCCACGCACCGAATTTCATAGTGTGACTGAGTTTGCTCTATCGAATTACATTATATAAATGTTATTGTCAGTTCTTTTCTGCTTTTCCCTATTGGCCTTTCATTCTGATTGCATCTGAGGACCATATATGGAATTCTAGGACTGATGTACGTACAAAAACCTTCTCATGCAAAACTCCACCTTTCCGTACCATATACTACTTTCTACCAAAATCTAAAAACATCGTAAAATCACCATATAAAACGTACACGCTTGATAACTCAAGTCTATCACTGTCGCTCAACACGGATATCATGACTCTCAGCAGTCACACAACCACACAAAAAACATTAAACAATAACAACACACACACAGTCAAACCTGTGTTTTCAGCCACCTCCGAATAAACGCCATCCTGTGAATAAAGGCTCTTATTCACCTTCGAATAAAGGCCATATCACAATTAAGGCCACAAAAGTCTTTCCCAAGTGTGGCCTATGTTCACAAGGTTGACTGTACGCCATAGCTCGTGAGTACCACTAATGGACTGTGCAGCCAAAATAATTGGATGAACTGATTAAGCGACATTGATAACTCAAGATCGATAAAACAAGCATAAGACGATGAACAAGTTGATTCTTTTAAATTTCCTTACACAGACATGAGTAAAATGATGACTGTGTAAATATATATCGAGGGTTCAGCGCAACACTGTCGTAACTCATATTGAAATAAGAACAAGTTACGACAGTGTTGCGCTGAGCCCTCGATATGAGAACTACTAGTATTCAAATAGGGCCGAACTACAGAGATGATTATGAATCAGCGATCCCTTAATTATGTGCCAGTTTAGAAATGCACGTGACATGAGAAAATCAATACGAAGTTTTAATGTAATGGTCCAAAGGTATTCGAAGGCAAACGAATGTTCGTTGTTACCATGGAACTCAATGCAATACTTAAAATCAACAATTTTATTTTGCTGTTTTGTAAGTTTCCTTATAAATTCTATGAGATTTTGTCATACTAGTGTTGGATTTCATTGCACCTTTAATTGGACAGCCAAGTGTTCAAGGTGTCAGCCTTAAAGCAATTAAACCGAATTGTACTTTGATTTCTTGTTCTCTGTACTCATATTCACTTTCATAATGCTTTGTATCTAGGAGACGGGGAACCAGTTCAATAAAAAGACGGAAGTACTAATGTTTTAACATCGAAGTAAAACCAAAGAGAGAAGGAAATCGTAGAAACCTGCAATTACACGAGCAAAAGTTTTTAAATTAAGGGAATAATAAATCGTTTCATGTTACTTCTAGAAAACAAGTTCTAATGTACACAGCTTTTTTGATACGAAAGAAAGTATTGAAGTTATCGTGACAATGTTACCTTCAGTGGGTTCCATGAATGTTCAACTTGAACAAAACATTTCTTTTTAATCTAAATTAATGCAAAAAATGCATGTAATTCCAAGAAACACGTTCTTAAATTAATTTACAAAGATTTGATAATGGAATTTGAAAAACGAGCTATAGTCATGTAATAATGACGTCAATCGACATGTGATAGTGACGCCATTAACAGCATAGTTTTTCCTCATTTTTGTCCTTTACTGTTTATACTAGATATAGATAAGAAACGGAAGTACGAAACGTGAAGGGTTATCTTAATTTTGTATCATCTAATCAGTTGTAATGCTTTAGAAACCTATTTCATTTTAAAAGCATGACTTTGTGTATATCCGAACAGAAAAATATTTAAACGACAGTTTTCAGTCTTTCCACTGGAACTTACAATATCATCCATATAAAACCAATATTCCCCCCACCAAAAAAACATAGTCCAAGACTTAAAGACCGATATAATAAGTGTTTATATATGTATACCGGTCTATAAACGCGGTTCGGACTATGTTTTGGGGACCTGTTGTTGTCATATAATATGGATAACATTTCAAGGTCCTGTAGTCTATCTACCAACTCCATATTTTAAGGCGATGTTTGCGAAAACCAGGTACATTTTGTATTTAATGTATTTCTGGGGATGTATTTATTGTTAACAGAAGTAAACAAATAAACACCAACCACACTATCTTGAAAAACGTTCAGTATCTTCTCTTTTGTCTCGTCACGTAAAACTTGTCCTAATAAGTTCACTAAAAATAAACAAACAAAACACTTGTATCAAGATTCACATACTGAAGAATTCTCCTCAACGAGGTATCGGTCGAAAAAAACAATAATCAAGGGACGCTAATATGGTCAGATTTTATATAGACAAAGAAGGAAAAAATCACTGTCACAGTGGTGTAATATATCTGCAATTATGATGATCTAAATATTAATTGAAATACATGAAATTAATATCAAATAATGCGTAAGACATTGAAGATTACTGAACATTTTGCACATAAGAGATGGTTTGTCTAGTTATTTTGTTATTAAAAAATGTATGCAGCCCCTTCTTATTTCTATATAGAAAAATGGGGGCTATCGATTAACCGCTTGAGGAGAATTCTCCCACATGATTAGCTTCTGTAATTCCTTTGTACGTTTTATGCAGATTGATTGCCTTTTGTCAAAGTCATTATAGAAAATATAAATCTGTTCTAGTGGGTTTTAACGCCGTTTTTTTTTCAACAATATTACATCTACATGTATATATATGTATATACAGCGCGGGGATTTCTACCAGAGAAAAAGGCAGACCTATAGACAAATAAATAACTTACCACCTTTTAAAGTGGACATGTCGTACTTATTACGGTCAGGTGAGTTCATCGCGTGTATAATTTCAAACGGCAGTCCAGAATGGTAAGCAATTCTGAAAATAAATTAATATCATTAACAAAATGACTTGAAGCAATTTCAATATTTCTGCATCATCATTTCAGACTTCACCGTGTTCTATTTCAATATCACCACTTTCTTTAACAGAAGCAGACATAAAATCTCGTATGTACGTAAGGAGCAAAAAAAACACATTTGAATACTATAAGGTAAGGTCAGATGTTATATAAGAATATTGGTGTACACAATTCAAAACGTTGTTATAGATAATACGGCTTATTAGTATAATGATTTACTTTTCTTGATCGACGAATTTCATAAAAATCTGAGCTTCTGATGTTGCCGTTAATGTTGATGGGGCCATAACACCCAGCTGTCGGTTGTATAAACATAGTAATGAACTTATCTTCGGGCCAGCGTCGTCAACATATGGGTTAAGAAAGCCTATAATGTCTCGAGACGAATTATCAATCTGAAGAGAATGATAATAGTACCCTTAGTTACTTGGTAACTTCCCAGGTTATTTTCAAATACCAAAGTTCTGTTTGGAAGGATATTGTATAGAGAATGAGGATTATATTTTATGTTTTTTTTTCACGAGGTTTTAACGTCATACCAAAAGCCGGGGGCATGGGGCATGTAGCGACTTTTCCAGCATTAACGATGGAGGAAGATCCCAGGCACACACCAAATACTTTCCCTAATCTAGTGATTACTAGTCAATTACTATATCCAATCGATCACGAAGGTTCTCCACTTTGGCATAAATGAGTATGGCATCATACTATTGAACAGTCGCATTTAATATCAAAGGTAAGTAACAACCGATCTTTCGTAAGCTAGCTGGACATCTTCCTCACTTGTGAAATTTGGTACTTGACGAGATCTGAACTAGTACTAGTATTAGTCAGACACAATAACGACCTGACCACGAAGGTTCCAATGTCTTTTTTAGATTCTGACAGAAAAACGTCAACCCAGATTCTGGTCGTTGAATATTAGTCATAGATTCATTGGCTTTACAATGAATATAATTATCTATTTTTAAGTGGCATGAACCATGCTGGGGGCTTTGTTGTGACGATTAGTTTATGAATATCAAAATTTTCAAAAAGTTTGAACGACTTGATAACAATGCTGTACTTCTTCGTACATCAACTATAACCACACAGTTATTTTACCTCAGGGATGTCTTGATACTTCTTTGAAGGACAAAATTTTACCAAGTTCACCATAGTATGATGAGACATGCAGGCTACCTTGTCTTCTTGTCGTGTCGCTCCCTGATATTTGATAAAAATGTGAAGATTTGTGTTACTTTTAGTTATGCTACCTTTTTGTACGGCAGCAACAATAGACAAAAAAAATGTTCAAGGAGTAAAAAAATCAATAAACCCAACATTTAAAGCAACCATAAAAAATCCTTAAGTATTGAAAATTTACGTTATTCAAGTTTTATGGGTAAGAACAATCAGAACGATCATTGTAAAACTAGTAAAAAGTAAATGAAAGGTTTTAAGTAAAAAGTCAAATGAAAAGCACCAAAGACATGTTTGTAGCCTTACACTCGATGGAAACATTACAGCCGTGTCGTCAATGGAAACTTGTGCTTTAGCGAGCTCAAAGTCTTTATCAGAAACTTCAACATTTCGATCAAGAAACTCTTTAAACTGTAGAAAACCACTGCAACAAAGGATAATACATCAGTTTATCTGCCATCTGGCATACATCATGCTGATAATAATGTTCACACTATAATAAAGAAAAAAAACAGAACTGGAAGTAAAATACATTACGTGCCTCCAAAATCAAATTTTTCTAAATTACTGTTGACAATATCAAAAACCCTGATTCATAGCTTTAGCTTACTATTGCTTATAGGTCAGAACAGCATAAACCACAAAGAAAGTACGATATATCAGTTATATTTATATGTTCAGCAACTACAGTATAACTTGGATGGTAATGATGTTCATGGTGATTAAATATTGGTTTGATGTTGCTATCGGTTTCATTATGGTTTTGATGATTAGCTTGCATTTTCATTGAGACTCTCGTAACTACAATGTAAACTTTAATATAGATGCACATAGTGTTTTTATTTCATTACTGTATTTACAATATCGTAAAACAGGACGCACCGTTCAATATGACATTTTGAAACTTACTCAAGCTGCTTTCCATCATTGGCGTTGACGAAGACCAAAGGAACATTCGTTGGCTTGCTGAAAAAAAAGTGAAAAAGGTAGATAGAAACAATTCTCATATTACGACGATTTGTTTGCCTTTCACATGATTTCAAGTACTAGACTAAGTACAGTATATTTTTTAAACCTGTCAAGAAAGGATAAAATGAATGTTAACATGATCAAGAAGAGGAGGGAAGAAAATCATAGGGCACGGAAAGATAAAAAAGATCATATAGAAGGACAAGGCAGGGAGAGAAGAAAGTTAACAATAACACGAAGGGAGATGAAGATAATAAAACGGTCAAGAAATGAAGAGAATGGGTAACGAATGGGAGTTGGACGAAGTAAACAAGGTCAGGAAGGAAGATAAAGAAAGTAAAACAGTAGAAAATAGGGAAAAGGGATCAGGCATGGACAAAAAGGGAGAGGAGAAAACATAAATTCTCGAGACTATGATTGGAAAAATAGTCAAGAAAGTAAGATACAATTTCAGGTTTATCTGATTCATCTAAATGAACCTGTGCTTGATGGGTGGACGTTGTTGACTTGATTGCCTTTATTATTAAGTGGTCATTCATTCGTTTAATTGTAAGTCTTGACATAGGATTGAGAGTTTTCTTGTCACTACACAGTTCGGACGTTTCTTAAATTGAGCGAATATTCAAACAAGATACATAAATATACATGTACTTGTATAGTCTATAACAAAAATGTAAGATGTGCTCATGATGATAACAGTTTTGAGAAGTGTGTTGGTGGCATTAAGTATAACGCCCTTACTTGGTACACCAATAACGTTCAGGGAGTATTTGTATTGACTGTAATCGAAATATACACTATAAGCACTTGACTTCAAATTTCACTTTGAGAAGCAAACCATTGCTGACATGTTGACACCACAATAGAAATCGTGTTGCTAAGCGGAAACAAAAGGAGACACTTTTATGGAGAATTTGATTTCTTGTTGCAATTCACCACCCAATTTCGTATTTGATTTCATGAGAAAAGATTAGCTACTTCGTAGCATAACCAACTCTTCATAAATTCAAGGTCGTGTTGAAGACGCCAAATTGCCATTTTTTATAGAATTTTAGATTTTAAATTTCTTTGCGTACTAAATAAACTATCCAAAATTGTATTTCCAATTTATATGTTGTAACACGATATTACCGCGGAAAGAGACTTTCAAACACTAACTATATATCTTATGTGTAATTAAGTCAGTTTTCAAGGATCCAGACGACAGAAATGTAATATTTCCTTAGATTCTATCTGTTAATGAGTTGAACGCAAATGAAATATTGTGGGATGTTGTCATTTACACTAAAGTCTTCTAAAAAGATGCCAGACGCACCTTATTTAATTAAACAAAACAGTGGCTGATATTCATCTTCCATTATTTTAGAGCATGTCTTTGTTACTCGATGAAATAATTTTTAAGGAAAATATGATTTAAGTACGACAGTTTTACTTAACTTATTCTCTACTTCAAAACTAAAATCTCCTCATGAAAGTGATCAATTAATTGTAGACTGTTTTTTGACATTTCCTCGATATTTCAACTGACATATACGCTATTTCAAATTCACTTATTTTGGAACGGTCTTCAGTATTTTCTCTTCGTTTTGACTTCATATATGCATGTATATTATATAATTATTTATGGTGCCAATTTATATGTTTGTAAATATGTTGTTGTCCTTATGGGCCAGTTGGCCTAATGGAGATGAATTGAAAGTATCTATCATTTTGACTTAATAATGTCTAAATAGAAACACAGATTTTTTCGCCCAAAAATTTTAGATTTTCATACCCATAATGTCCAAAATAACTATCTCAAAATAGGGCGGATATTTTTGTGAACCTCCATCATTTTTACAGGATTCTATGAGAGATAGTGAGTTGACTTCAGATTTCAGTGCAATGGCAGTCCTTTGAGTAACTGTCTTTTTAAATTTGCATTGAAGTCTATAGGAGTGATAAAATGATCAAAGATAAAAGTAAAAACGGAAAATCCTTTGTATGAAATCTAACGACAAAAGTTGTATTTATAATAATATCGAAACTGTATCAATCTCATCAATATGCAACATAATTATTATACGCAAAAAGAGCAGTATTGCGGATATATACATTAATGCCGAAGCTTTACTGCAATTAGTATGCTTTCAACAACGGCTGTCGAACAAAAACAATCGTAGGCGAAAGTAGTACGTAATAGAACGGCTAAGTGGGTTTTATTTCTTATATTAGTCGATAAAATATTTCAATTAACGAACTTCACATACTTCCGCAACTGATTAAAAGCCATCAAGACATTCATTGTTATGTTAATCTTTTGTTCTCAATGGAAACAAATTGAAATCAAGAGGATGAATTCAAGGGATGGGCTCCCACAAAGAGCAACACTCCTGTAAAACAGTCAGTATTGTTATTTTGTTAAAATCGACTTTAACAGATAACGATTGGAACGCATTCTGCTTTCTACAGAACAGTGTTCGGGCCGTTGTGACTTTTCGTTTTCTATACCACAATCATCTTGTGTAACACTTTGTATCCTAATATGTTTCACCCTTCCTTTCATCATAATGTTTCTATTCAGTCACTTTCTTAAGATTTCAAAGTTTCGAGATTTAAAAACAGTACTAACCAGGATTCTGTATATTGTTTGTAAATTGGCAAAGACTCGGTATAGTGTTTTCGACCAAGGAATACAGCTCTTGGCTTCATCTGTAACAGGACATGAACACATTGCAGAAATAATTCGATTTCAGATATCAGACACTCTTGTGTTAAGATTACTTCATTAAACTGTCACCTAATCGATGTAACAGCAGCAATTTAACACATGGCTTCAATAATAGGCTCCCTTTTTCATCGGACTCTAACGTCACACGAACAGCCAGCGTCATTTGGTGACCCTTTTTCAGTTTTAACGAAGGAGGAAACCCTAGGCCCTATTTTCATGATCTAAATTGAGCACAAGCTCAATAATGGACTCAAGTGTTTTTTATGTTTAGAAATATTGTGTCTTTGATAGGAAATGTTATTTGTTTCTTTATTTACTTAGAACATATTAAACATGCCAATAGATCTAGCGAACAAAGTAAATCTCAATACTCCATTTTCATTCAAGTCAAAAGTCAAATTCCCAATTACAGGCTCAAATCAATTTTACTGAATTATACCATATCAAGAGACTATAACTTGGTTGAAGTTGTTGGAAATTGTTATAAGAGCCCCTTTGTACATCCTTTTAGTACCACATCCTGAATTGCATACAATAAAACAGAGAAATGTGTGGTTTAATACATAACTTGATTTTGAGCAAAAACTTAAGATTTTTTGTTAAACTGGGGTCTGGTGTACACTTTGGTTGTTTAACCAACCTTTCATAAACTGGCCGAACATGGCTTCCTCGCATGTCAAATGTGGTCCCGACGAGTGAGTAAGTATTTTTTCGATTTATATACAAAGAAACATATTATACTACTGTACAATATATTTACAACTGAATGTTGATTAAATGATGGAGAATAAAGAAACATGAGTACTTGAAATAATAAATAAATCTTAAGTACATACGTACATTGCATAATTTTGTCGTTTCTAAAGCTGTTTCGACTAATGGCTGGAAAGAGAAAATCAGTACACTTTTATTTGATTTGATTCACACACACTACATTTAATCCTTTCAGCCGAAATGAACATTGAGCGATATTTGATGTTTGATAGACATCAAACGGTGATTTATTTCATTCAGAGAGGAGTAAGCTGCTGCAAACAGTGGCTTTGACGTTTTTTATAACGCCTCATGTAGGAAAGCAATTCATTTTCCGTGCTCTCTTTGTTATGACCCATTGGAATAACTCAGACACCATGCATACCTTTCTAATAAACGGAATCAAGCTTAAACCAAACAGAAACTAAATGTTAACTTAAATTACCGAGACAAAGATAAGCCCAACTTGTAATGTACCAAAATACAAAGACTGATATTCAAGGTCCGTTACACAATCTGCCAAAACAAGATCACCACGCTTCAGACCAGCAACAAGGAGAGCTTTTGATACATTGTCCGCCTGAAATGTATAGAAAATGGTGTTATAATGCATTTTAGAGGTTGCATATTCACTGTATGCACTACAGAATAATGATAATCACTTTTGTCTTGATAGCCTTTCTGTACCACATCGAAAGAAACTCATTAACTTATGATTTTTTCTTGAAATGTTCTTGCATACTAAGTCTTAATGAATAGCACATGTAGTAAGAATAACAATTTGACATATTTAAGTAACCCATTCAGTTGTTTCATCTACTGTGGGCGAAGGAAATTCTCAATACGCCGTTGATAATTTAAATACATGTAGATCGATATCATTTAAAAAAAACCAGACTACATAAAATGGTTAATAACAAAATTACTGTCTTTATTTACTATGATTTACTCATCAAGTATTGCAATGGATAAAACATAACAAGGTTAAATGAAACTAACACTAAGTAAAACAGACATAGGTCGATCTACATTGATACACTTTTTGTACATTCAAAAATACCAATTATTTACTGAAACGGTTGTCTACAATATTATAAGGCGTAGAAATGATTACATGCACATGCTAAAAATAGGGTAAGTAAGTAAGTCAAAATTTGATAAATATTTTTTATTTTTTAAAATTTATTCCTGCAAGTGTAAGGACAGGTAAAAATGAAATAGCGGATGCACCGTTCCTCGTGCCTGATAAAAAGTCTGGTGTCACGGGGAGCAATTAGGTTACGTCGGGTAACATTTCTTTACACCCGCCAGTTTACCTTTTGCTTAAGTTCTTTTGTTGTAATCTGCTCATTAAATTCATGACCACGAAAAGCCACTCGATCGGGACTTAGCCTAGCTTCTTCATCCAATACGTCTCCTATTGTTTTGCCACTCAAAGGCTCTGCGCATGCGCCATGATAATAGCTCTTCCTCAGCGGAGTCGTAGGAGGCTTGCACTCACGCCTGAAATCGGACCACCATTTTGATAGGGTAATCAATGTTTTACTGGAAATTATTCATCAATAAAGTGATCGTTTTATCGAATTACATTTTGATTCAGTGATTTTATCAAATTACCATCCAAAAGTAAAAAAGATAATTTGATATCAGAATTCTCAGTCGAAACAGAAGGCGTTCCTAATTGTAAGAGACGTATGCACAAAAACGCATTTTTAATTGAATTAGAATCGAGATATGCTAATAAACGATTCCATGGAGTTCATACAGAGATGTAATAACAAGTTTGAAACAATTTTACATCTCTGGTAAACATGAATTAATGTTACCGAAATTACAAAATAATAACAGTTACGGCAAAAGATTAATGTATTGTTGCGATCATTGGTGTTTATCACAAATTTAAGTAATACTTGAACTTTGATAAAAACGCTCATGTTTCTTCAAATCAGTAAGCTTACCTCACTCAAATATCAACATGAATTTTATAAATGGTACTAATCTAACTGTTTGAACTGAGATATCTCCTTTTGTGTAAACATATTTATTTTTCATTGTTACTTAATTTTCAAAAAGAAGCTTAGCATTAGTTTTCGGTTCTCTGAATCAACTTGAACTCTTCTATCAGCAACTAAAGTAAACGTAACTTACCATAGTTCCGTTTTATCCGCCATGATGATCGCGGCCCAAGTGACGAGCGGTTAAACTGACCCTAGGTTAAGATAACCGATATTGTGGCTACTTGAAAATATGATAACGTGTACGCGTGTAGTTAAAAGCGAATAAGCATTTTTAGTACAACGATCTATACTGTTCTAACTACATCAACTTGATTTTATCTTGTCGGATTTGAATTGTTACATGAATAAACTTTAGCTGAATAGTTTGAAAATTGTAGCTTTAAATCATCGAATATACAAATGCACATACACATATGAGCTATCGGCAACCTCCGAAATAAAGGCCAGTATGTGAATAAAGGCCATTATTTAAAAAAAATATCATTGATTATATAGAACAAAATGGCTCAAAATAAAGGTCACTCTTTAATAAAGACCACAATTGTCTTTCAAAAGGGTGGGCTTTGTTCACAGGCTTGCCTGTAGATTTCTGTTCGCAAGATGAACATTTGAAATAATTCGGCATCATTCTGAAGTAGAGAATTTTTCCCCGTTCTGCAAATTTTACGGAATTAATGCTGTTTTCGTATTTTCTTTTGTGAATGTGTCCTTCAAATAGCTATACGAATCGTGTTTTTATTGGATAAATCGTCAATAAAAAGTGATTTCTTTATTGGTAAACTTCTATATAAGGTACAACCCCAATATTAAGATTACCTTTCAGACTGGTAAAACATTGGTATTCAAATCGAGGTGGTCTCAAAATCAAATGGAATTTAAGAAGACGTAAAGAAAGTCGGTAGAATGAAGGAGTCAACAATTTGTTTATTATTCAAGTTTTTAATATACATGTACACAAACATCAACGTCTGTAAATCATGTTTGACCTAATCGAACTTGTTTTTGCTGAACGCAACTCACTAATGTTATTCTATAACCGTAACAGAAATATCAAAGATTTTACAGCCGATTTTTCTGCATGTAAAGAGGATTACCAATTCAGAAATGTAATGAAAAACGCTTATTTATCGTGCTGCTAATTCCCATTTGAGCTTAAACGATATTACCATCGACAAGACGAACTGCCCTTGTGATTTCATTATAGATGTATATCGGAAACAATGATCGAAACATGTACATGCAAAGAGAATGTAAAAACAATCAACGTGTATATGGAAATTAAACACGGGGGACGTCACTTGTTACCTTATTTAAGTTGTATGATCAACAACACCTTTGCGTTCTGTATAAAGGTTCTTTGAAATGATATACCATTACTAGCCACCACAGCTATTGAAGCTTAAAGCGATGCATGCAAATTCCCCAAGACGGAAAACAATGAAACACTCAATGATGCGTTCATGCTGTAGGCGTAAATTAACTCCGGTGTGACCTTTTTCTGAAATCATCTCGAATTAATGACTTTAAGTAGATTGACAATGATTGAATTTCTCGCTGAAAGTTTTGCATTTGTGACACAATACAAATTATCCTAATCGAATTTTAACACCATAATTGCTCATATAACGAAACACCGATAGAGGCTAAGGCGCAATATATCATCATCAATTCAGATATAACCGTATGAGAACAATTTGCAAAGACGTAGAAGACGAATACCATTTGACTCCGATGCGCAACATTAGCATTGTGATTCCGGCAATTTTGTAACAAAAAAGCAAGCGGTCTCCTTAGAAATAAACGTTAATTAGGAGTTTAAATAAGATAAAATACGACAACGAGTGTTTGACTATCTAGACTAGAGATAATGTCTAGACTAGACATAATGCTTTGAAGCGATATATTATGTTCCACTTAAACGATGAATTAAATCATTATGTTAAATCTATTCGAGTCATCTATTGGCAATGCATTAAAGTGAAATACGGTAAGCGGTAATAAAAGCGATTCAGACATAGCTGAAGTTAATTCAATGTTTCAAATAATGAGAATCCTGGTCCCGTAGGTTGCAGTCATTCTAAGAACAAACTATTGCTAGATTAGATCTACTTCAATTCAATACAGTAGTTATGAAGAAAGTAAGAACTGAATCATAATCTTTACATTGTCCAGTCTTCACATAAATTCCAAAACGTGTATGATTTAATTGTTTGAAAAGAAAATGAATGGATTGGTATCGGTAGATTCGTCTCGTATGCTTAACTAATATACTTATAGCTCTAACATGAAGAGGCTAAATATCTGTTACACATTTTCTAGTAACCACAAGTTATATACTTCTGGAATTAAGTTCACGCAGTGTGCTACTTTCAACTTACTCAACCTAACTCATGACTTACACTCCTTGCCGATAAAACATAATGACCATCATTATACTACATTAAAATCTCTCTGCTTATTAAATTTCTATTTCCTATATTATTCCTTTTATTTTAAACCAATCGATTAAAGTGGTAAAGCTTTGTTTTATGTTTATCGACTTTTCATGATGCATCACTATCTGTAGTTTATACCTAGAGGAATCGTGACGAGGTTCAGTTTGTTCATATATATTATATATATATTGACAGAACAATTAAGAGACATGCACGCGCTCACAGCACTAAACCATTAGAACGCAGCGACTATAGCTCGTAATTGATTATAATAATTGTTTCTCAGAACTACTCATCAATTGTGTCGGTCAATTATCAATCGACTTCAACAACGACTAATCAATGCTTTTGATATGCGGCTCTTGCACTATGACTGAGGATATAAAACTAATAACAATATCGTAAGGATGAATCAACAGAGTTCAAATTAAAAGGCTCCATAGGAATCTCACACGCAAACATGACCCGTCTTATCACAAATCACATACCTATCTATCACCGTGCACTGAGCGCAGAGTGCAGTCATTCTGAATCACGTAAAACAAAATAAAAGAGAACAAACAAAAACAGTCAAACACACATACACACAATACTCCGAAGGCATCGATTTGTTATGTCATTGACAGAATACAACTTTCAACCTTTTCCTAAAATTTGAACAATGTAGAAGTGGCCCCGTAAAGCTTCTAACAACGAAAACTTAAATGTTAAAGTCACTTCATTATAACGGCTACTTACTTACTGACCGGGTTTTCTATATTTCTTCTTTATTCGAGTATCAACTTGATAATGGAACTGTCTAAGTTTTGAAACGGAATTGTTTGACGCGAAAAGTGGTTTTATCGCCAATGATTTTTCAGTTCTTGAAAGTGTGCGTCAAGTAGTCGTGCCATTTCTATTTATTCCTGCATCTTGTGTTATCCAAGTTTTCGTGCCATCTCTATTTATTCCTGCATCTTGTGTTATCCAAGTTTTCGTGCCGTCTCTATTTATTCCTGCATCTTGTGTTATCCAAGTTTTCGTGCCGTCTCTATTTATTCCTGCATCTTGTGTTATCCAAGTTTTCGTGCCATCTCTATTTATTCCTGCATCTTGTGTTATCCAAGTTTTCGTGCCATCTCTATTTATTCCTGCATCTTGTGTTATCCAAGTTTTCGTGCCGTCTCTATTTATTCCTGCATCTTGTGTTATCCAAGTTTTCGTGCCATCTCTATTTATTCCTGCATCTTGTGTTATCAAAGTTTTCGTGCCATCTCTATCTATTCCTGCATCTTGTGTTATCCAAGTGCTAATTGTACTCCAGTTTCCACATTTCATCCTTAGTTTTGCCGCTGTTTGTTTGTACTTGTTGTATTCTTTGCACCAACAGCCATCGTCATTTGGCGACTTTCCACCTTCAATGGTTCAGGAAGACCTCATGTTTACGCCTGGGTGGAATCATTGATTTCCTGTAAGCTACAGCTTCCTCACACCTAGAATTTCTGGTCTCGGATGGGATTCGAGCCACAGCGGTGATGTGCTAGTGATTAATAGGCAGAATTCTAGGAAATTTGCAGTTCTATCTCATGTCTGCAATATTAGTGTGCAAAGTTAGAATTAAGAATAAATTGAAATTGATCACTTAAACTTTTGTTGATATCTTTTGGCCATGCGTTTGTTTTTGTTTAGAAATGCTGTACCAGTATTGTAAAATTGTGTTATATAATCAAGCAGCGAATGTTGTTTATCTACAGTTAAATTATGGCTGCATTACGTGACGTATTACAAAATCGGTTGGTTTAAAAACACTGCGCTGTTTTCACACTCGACTTCATAATTTTGTTTATTCAATTTACGAGAGATCAACAAACCCCTTTGAGTGTAATTTTGTTTCATTTGAAATAAACCAGACATGGAACGAACTGTATTTTGTAGACACTCCAAATCTACACATACGGGAAATGTTTCTTGTCAGTTGACATAAAAGTCAATAGTCAATTGCAACTTTCAATTGTTATTTAAAGCACACATAGTTTACTGCCAACAACAGTTGCGTAATCTACAAAACAAACCTGGTAAAAAATATTGATGGTTATAAAACATTTTCTTGTTTGCATAAATGATCGGGTCATTAAACAACAATAAAATAATATTCATCCAGAATTCATCGAGAATGAAATTAAGATATGATCTCTGACACATTTCTCATGACCTCATGACCAGGTCTTCTTATTCTGCAATCAATTGATTTGGTAATACGTTTAAGTACGATGGCAATGATTGAGATTCTGTGATTGACCGTCTTGACTTCGTGACTTGCAACGAATTATCTCCATCGAAATCTAACTGCTATAAGGGTCAAAATAAAGAAATATCAATGGAGATAAAGATGTCATTCATCATCATCAATAAAGATTTTACCCCTGTGAGAACATTATGAAGACGTAACGAACAAAATCTGTCTGACGCAATGAACAAAATCATTCACGATAACAGCGAAAATAGTAACCGACAAACTTAATATTTTGGGATGCGAAAACTGGGATAGCATTGTGGCAAGACAACTCACGTCCTGTCGTCTGGTAGCCTACGTTTTGGAGTAAAACGGATTTCCATGAAATGTATTTTTGTTAACATGATTAGACTTCATAGCCATATATGTACCGTTCATCACAGTTTGCAATAGCACATAGTAAACAATCAGAACGCTGCTGAAACACAATCACATCGAAACAAAAAAATGCAATGTTCAATTCTGCAGACAAAATATTTTTACTCGCTAGTTTCCTCATAATGACATCAAAGCTGCTCCAGTAGAGTGAACTCATTTTTCAAAATGACGTAAAAATGTCACAGAAGAAATTAGGGTACCTCTTTAAAAATCAAACAGAAAAAAATTGTCATAATGAATGGCTTCTCTGATGAATAAGGGAAAACATAGTAAAAAGTACGAGGAAAAAAGTGCAAATGGTGCAACATTTTAAATCTACAAGGAGACGTTCCGCAGCATTCTATATAACCGTTCTTTAGATTCAAAACACTGCATTTCAAAATCAAGAAATACTTGTATTCTCTAATGACATTGATACTTTCTAAATAGTTCTCATACTGAATAAACAATCAATGCTATCTCTTTACAATCATGCTGGTGATTAAAACACTGTACTTCGTATCATCTTGGTCGGTCAATTATTCGATCACTCCATTGATGGCACATCATTTCCATGTCCGTGATAAGGTGGTTCTTTCATTCTGTTATGACGTAGAATGTCTAATCGCAAATGGTTTGATCTATTATTTTGTCATTGTGTTGTCAATGAATAGGTATCATAAAAACACCTGCAATCATCGTTGAGTTCTCTTTGATGGCGTTTTTAACAACCACGTAAAATGCGTTGTATCAACGAATTGTTAATTGCTTTCCAATAACGTTTTCAGAAAATGAACAACATTGTAAATATATTTCAAGCAAACACACGTTTCTAATCAGGAGATATTGACAAAGACAAGGAGAGTTGAGAGTTTCGCCCGGAAAGAGACGAAACTGGTTTTTACTAGTATACATTCTTTTGATTTGTACATAGTGTTGCTTTATTTTTTGGTCATCTTTGAGATGAATTAGGTCTTCAAATTGCAGATGTCTAAAAACTTTCTCGCTACTGAAAGTCACCTCTGAATCCTAAATATGATTAATAACGTAGGCGTGACGAGATTATAATCATTATATAAGCTATATCACAAGAGATACAAAACACTTGGTTCCATTCTAATCGCTATTTTGAAAATTTCAAAGAGAAAAGTAGAATAAAACTGAACTATCTTCAGTTTACGAGAATGTGCTAACGTGAGTAGATTGTCTTTTAAGGGTGCATTAAGCACCGTTAATGGTTCTGCATGGAACGCATCGGCCATACGCATAGATGAAAAATATCAAAGCCGAATAGCGATGATGAAAAAAAATATATAAAAACTAATATGAATCGAAATTTGGTCGGGGAAACGATTCACGAATACATGTCATTAACATAGAGACAATTATGGTTTAACTTTTAAAATTTCGTTTTTAACGGCGCTTATTTCTTAGTTTGTTTGGTTTCAGTGGGGTTAAGGCCTTTGTCAACGATATTTTAGTATATACGGCGGCCGGTTCACCTTACCCCTTTTCCCGGATTGTATTCTAACCAGTACAATATACAATTCCACAATGAGCCGGAAACCTCTCAACGTATTGAGGAAAACATTTCATGTCAAATTTTCTTAGAATGGAATGATGAACCGAGACCGGGTCCTATACACTGATCAGTGGGTTATAAGTCCAAGACACATACCACTAGACCAGTTCCGCCGTCCTGTCATTCATATGATGGATACTAAATAAGTTTCATTACTTGACATGTCACTCTATATAATTTGGTAATGGGTTTCGGACAGGGGGATTTGGGAGAGGTTAGTATTTTGGGGGAAGCTGAGAATTTGTTCGTACATTATTCCCTAGGAATCTTTTTCTTATGATGACTAAGTCAGCGTTTCTGGACATGTTAGTCGTATTTGAAAGCCATGTATTTGTGGTTCTGATAATAGAAAGGTTAAATTTAAAAGTTTGGCCAAGCCAATGCTCTACGTAAGGGATTGCAGGATAAAAATACGTTGACTAAATCTGATATTAAGTGAAATCAAACAAATTGCTAATCAACTTGGACACAGTGGTGACTTTAGTTAAAGAGAAAATGAGTTTCAATTAGTAAATACTATTGTTATCGACACGCATTCCACGTACATTACACGGCATCGGCAATTTGTATCCATTATTAATTCAGTAATTTGATGTTTTGGTGACCATAATGTGTTACACTAGTTACTATTCCTTACCCGTACATTTATTTACATGACACTTCCGTCTGTATCTGAATCTTTTTATATTCAATGATGTAATTCGTTGTTGTGAGGTTGAAGCGGACAAAATGATTTTATGGAGTTTGCTGATTTAACCATTTACTGTCAATACATACACTGACATTTTGTAGAAGCTGTCATTATCAAATATAACCCACAGACTTGCAGATATTTACATTTCCTACAAAAGCATATGGGCGTTGTAAAATGCATCAACATTTAAATTGAATTTCATTTTTTGTACATGTACTTTCGGAAGAGTAGGTCCATCAAACTCACAGGTGTTTCGATAATCATTATTGATGGTCTGTCAAGAACTATTGCTAATATGAAGTGACAAATATACATACCTACATAGTCCAGTAGTTAATGCTTTGGACTTCTAACCAGGCTACAGGGAACGAATCAGAGTCGCGGTAGGTCTACAATGGAAATTGACAAATTGCCCATTTTCTTCCATATGTGGAGACATTGCCGCTATCTGTGGAAAGGTAAGTTAGCACTGGTTAGAATACAGCGTAGGAAAACTGAATATATAAATACGTTACACTCCCTGAAATAAAATAGTGATTGCAATAATTTGAACACAATATCAATGGAGGATCTCAAACAAATTGAAAAACAACATCTTATTATTTCAAAATAATCTGCCATAAACGCTACAATATTCCCAAATTTGGACAATTTACAAATGAATGACGTCAAAAACTTGAACATGCAAGCCGGAGTGAGCAAATAAATACCATGTCTGGCGTTTGACGTTGTTTTCTGCCAATCGAATATCTTGAATTGTAAATATTAGCAAGAAAGTATTACATAAGACTTAAATGCCAATATTCGACATTTAACTAACTTACTCGGATGGTGAATACTCTATATACGCCAAGAAACTATTTACAGATTCTGTGTTTATTAGTTTTAGAACAGAATGGTGATAAAGGACTGTAACAAAACATACAGTGTGATGTTTGGCATCTTGCATTTTATAATGCCAATAAATCGAAGGAGTCTTTCTTATGCCAAGCAAGATAATTATTTTTTTAATCTAGATGTTTATCTGAACTTTATGACACATTGCATTTTATACAGTACTTTAACATAGGTTCATTTTGTTCATTTATATTGTATAACATCAATTGTATTTAATAAGTAATGCTTTCAAATGATCAAGTATACATGCTTTTCATTATACGTTTACTATGACTGATTATTGTACTGCCGACCGGCAAACGTACTTATTTAATTTATTTGGCAATCAACAGTTACTGTAAAAGTTTAAAGTCAATAAAACAGTTGACTTGGCTTAACATGGCATTCAAAACCAGTGCGACCATTTGTATGGCCCATATTGTGTTGGATGTATTTGATTTAGGGGATTTTTTGAAAGGAACTACTTTAGGTATGGCGGGATGGTTTCTTTTTTTATTAACCACTTTCCTATTTATACATAAATGATTCAACTTATCATTTTCCTGATTTAATATTCAACATTAAAAATACAATATTATTGTCATTTAATTACTTGTTGACTTTCCGTCCATACCGTTGTGACAATGTTGACATTACAATACTCCTATATGAGCTTTCAAAATATGTGTTCTACGCTTGTATGAATACATTAGCGCTAATTTCCCCGTAATAATGGCAATAACGTAAACTCTCCTTCCTCGTTATATGAGATAATGGTTATCTGTCGTTTTAATGCTTGACATTACTTTTAGATGAATCAATCGAATTGACATAAAATATTCGATCCCCTCTGATAATTGTTGGTTGGTGTCTCCCAAATTTAAGTTACGGAGATCAGGATTGAATTCTTGTCTATAGAATGAGACTTTTATTGTGTTGCACTTACATTTACGTATTGTTCATGTCTGTAAATTGAGTTAAGTAAAAGTGATATTCATTATCTAACACTCCTAAAAAGACAAAATTGGCCGCTCATGAAAGATGCATAACACAGCTAAACAAAATAAAATCAGGATTTTAAGATATTTACTTGCAGAAAATACATTTGATGGAGACATTTATTTGATACATATGACTTAGGGGTCAACTGCAACAACAATGATATTCACTTACTGAAATATTTCATTGTTATTGTTTTCCAGATTACAGTATGTTTAATCTCTGATTGGCTGTTTTACATTTCACTGCCCTTTTAATGTTTACGAACAATAACTGTTAATAAAACGGATGCAGTCACTTTAACCGAGGAAGCAAATCAAATATACAGAACCATGTATCTCATAAACATTATCGTAAAAATGGTCATACTTCCCTGAGGGCAAAATACAAAGAGCATTTAAACGTTACCTGATTAATATAGCAACAGATAGGATCATGAACGCTTACCATTTACAACAATTTGATATTAAGATAACTGTCATTGAAGCATTGTTTCCTGAATTGTTGAATTATTCATATAAAACGCCTGATATTGTGGAGCTACCACGCAAAAGTGTGGCAATAAAATAACATTAATCTAAGATTTACAGATAATAGGTAAAACTTATCAGAAGTGGAGGTGAATGTTCTCTTGTTATTGTTTTTTGTCACTGGGATTTAACGCCGCATCAACTGCCAGTGTCATTTGGCGCTTTTTTCAGCTTTAATGGAAGGGAGGGGGGGGGGGGTGGAGAGGAAGACCTGGGTTGAACCATCGACCTTTCGTAAGCTAGCTTGACAGCTTCTCCACCATGAATTTTGTGTGGTTTCGAGAGGATTTGAAATCAAGGCGGCGAGGGGCTAGTGATTACTACCCTGTGTCCATATCCACTCGACAATTAATGCTTGAATAAAGTTATACAGGCATGTAATACATTTGGAACGATGCAGCTTCTGATGGTGCAAACTGCCTTATAGGTCTACACATTACAAAACCAACATACGGGCGCTAGAATTGATGTTCTAATTAAATATTCGAGTTGGTATTCATTCGTCAGCAAACAATCTGCTTTATGTATCTTTTTTTCCGTAATTAAGTCTACGTCAAAATCGTGAAAACAATGTTAATGGACTTTTGGGTATGCAAATAAGAGAATTTGCGTATTTTCCCGTATCTGATTTTTTCTTCTAAAAACAAGACTTACTGCTAGTGAACATTGACAAGTATTTGGAAATAATGAACAATAACAATGTGTTGGTTTGTATTGAAGTTACTTACCTAAACATGTTTTACAAGCTTGTATGTGTATTTTAAGGAAATACAGGTCACATACCCACGTAGTACAAACATCATTGTACAAGAAGCTTTCTTGTATACGGCGACCGGATACATTATCAAATTGACCAAAAAATTGTAATTTATATTATATTACATTTTTTTCAAAGTTCATAAGAACCATTCATCTTAAATAGGCAAATTCGTGACGTTTTGTTTATATCCCTTCTAAACTAAATACAATTTTATGTTTGATACATACTATATCAAAGGTCTAACAAAAAATTTGTATTTAAAGTCCCATTAGCATATAAATATCGTAATAGTTTCTGTTTGTTCTATAACATCCGGTGTGTTTTCCTCTCGTGCATACTTTATAGCAACAAAATATGTTTCCAAAACCACTATCGTATTTTTTCCAATATCATTGAAAAAAATACTATTTATAGAATAGCTGTGTTTTCCCGCAGTCATATTATGTAAACAGCATAAAGTGACGTCACGCGCTCTATATATTTCAAGTTTACAGAAGCAAAATTCACAGCGTAGTGAGTGTTTTTAGAAGAAAAATGACTCGTTTCGTCGGTAATTATTATCTTGGGATAATATCAGCAATTGTTTGTTTTTTGCATATATATTTTTATTGCAAAATGCTCATGGGGCTTTAACGCCAAGGAAAAGCCGATAAAGGGGTGCATTATTTATCGCTAATAAACACCATTTTTGAGCGTTCGGTCAGAATATTTTGTTGCTTGGTATTATTAAAGTATGATATTTAATCTTTGTAATAAATATAAAATATCCTTTTACGTTATTTTAGCGATTATAACCAAGTCAGATACGTTTAACGGAGGTATAGATAATAACTAATTCGGTATATAAATGTTCACTGTACCCATTAACTGACAACGATTAGTTATATTTTATATCACGATGTCTCTACGAATAAGATGATATGAATATTTTCCTTAAAGTATATAGAAAAACATTCTAGAACAAAATGTTACTCGTCTTCTAATACGAAACATACACGACAAAAACGTTATAATGCTGCATGATTAAAAACGTGACCAAATTTGCCAACAGAGAGCAGCTACACACAAATCGCTCCCAGGGCTTTGATAAAACAAAAGTGTTGTCATGCTTGTTCATTCTTCTTGAAAGGATTAGTGACCGATCTTAAAATCAGAATATTTCCCGACAGAAGAACGCAAAACACCCCTTAAGCATGAACTATTGGCTCAAAAGTGAGAAATCTCTTTCCTCATTCAACCATTGAATAACACGTATCCACGAACGTTTTCACGTTCTGTGTAATTCTTAATATGACTGTAGGCACAACCAGCGATTTTCGCGAATCAATTTACTTAATTCGCGTAAAATAGTGATGTTATATTAAGTAAAATCAAATTAAGCAATTTCCCCCTAAGATTTATCTGCTATATTACAAGACTTTTCCGCCTTTTTAAAGAACGTGCTATAGAATGCTGATACTGATTTCATTACGTTCTTTGAATTCACCCGTCAACATCTCCTCATAAATCATTGGTGTTGGACCAATGAATATAGAAAACCACAATGCCCCCAACCTTATGTGTCGCACTCTGTTTTCGAACTTATACACCCAACGCTCAACCTATTAAACTAAGTGGTCAGGTGAATTTTTCTATAAGAGTTACTGCAAGTTTCTATTGCGAATGGTTTCATGAAGGAGTATACATTCATATAGGCTCCTGTTTGATATGGCATTCAATAAAACACAATAAACTCTTCGTTGCTTTTTTATTTCGACTTTCATTTCATAGAGAAACCATTACAGTTGTCTATAAAAGCTATTGTTCCAATGCTGAATCAGTAAAATCGTTATACTCAAATTGATTTACCGAATAAATCATTAGTTGCGGTAGCCTCGGGTAAGAAATGATAATGAAGTGCTAATCGCTTCTACTAGAGTAATTGTACAATCATATAAGTATATTGAAACTGAATGTAAGCTAATGTGTATCGATTATTTTCTAACTCATATATAGGTAAGTGCTTTTTAAATGAGATAATTTGACTACTTGCTAATGGCAATTGTTTGCTCAATACAAACGGAATTCGAATCAAATTCTAATCAGTCAGTCACACAATTAATGAAAGCCATGTCAATGCTGATACAAACATAGCTTGAATTATTACAAAATCACAGTAACTATTATTGTTCGGTTGAATGTACTCCTAATTTCAAATGGATTAGTATTATTTATTTCATGACTTATAAAAATGCATTCCGAACAACTGGTGAAAACGCTAAATAATTACTTCAGGTAAAGACACACGGACAGAATGAGCGATGGAAACTTAAGTTAATCAATGGCGTATATTCATATATCTAACACGACAAAGCACCATTGAGTAGGCAACTTATGGGGACAAAATGTTTACAGTGTTTTTGATAATATGGGTTAAACTTACAGATCTTATCGAAGAAAATGTAATTACAATGCGCTTGTAAATTATCTGTTTTATCAATACATTCAATCAAATCAAGTCGATCCCATTAACTTTGTTGCAAAGAACGATGTCATTTCAAACGTCTGGAAATATCTCAGACAAAAATACGGTTCCAAATAACAACTGCAACGTGCAGACAAAACAAGAAAAAACATGACCTTCACACAAAAACGTGACATTCACGCTTATAACATGACCTTTCACAAAAACGTGACCTTCACACAAAAACATGACCTTCACCTAAAAATACGACCTTCATGCAAAAATACAATTTCTTCTTACGAAAGCCTACGCAAATGGTGTAAACGGCAAAGTAAAAAGTGACAAGTACCCAACCCATAATTATTGAAACACGAAATGAAACAATAGGTATTTTCTCCAAAGGCTGAAATTTTTAAATCTGCAATAATTCAATGAGCGAGGTATTTTCACTACGGGGGAGCTGAATAAAGGATGTTGTTTGTATTATTGCATTATAATATACGCATACACTCTAAGACGGCCAAGTGGGACTAAAACCTGCCGAAAGTTCACGTAATTCGTCGTGACTGATTTGTGAAAATCAGCAGATTCACACCTTGGAAATAAATCTAACAGACCCCACATTATTCAGCTACCCAGCCTCTTAGTTATAAGAAACTAAAAGTACAATGGAATATTCATTCGCACACATGAAATGACTGATGCTGTAGTAGTATCTAAAACATAATTGTCAGACAACAATAGTTCCCCTTGACAGCTCTCCGACCTGTAAACATCTGTCCCGCATTCTGAAGCACTATCAATATTGGTGAGTAAGCATGCAACCAAATGAATATGTACGCTAAATCAACACACTAAGTGCTTCATATTGAACTTCAGTTTACATAAATTATGAGGAAAGTAGACTGATAGACCCGAATGTAAATAAGCAATCTCTTATGAGACACAAAAGATGCTTGTAAAGGCATGCTTGTTCATCCATGATTTTCACAAGTATTTCAGAAGCAGTAATAGTTAATGGTTGACAATTGACCTGAGTAGTGCCTTTTAATGTCATGTAAATGAAGTATTGTACAATGAACAAATCTCATAGTGAATCAAGTAGTTTCAAACACTTGACCTACCATGTGTAAACCTAGTTTAACGTATGAACTCAAACCAGATGTCCCCGTTTCATCATCAGTATGTCGATCAAAAGCACTTTATGCTCTGAGCTTTTGTTATAATTTGCCAATGTTTTAGTGTGGAACTTTGTAATGCATGATTGTGTATTTGGTGTGACGTCTGTGTCACCTTTACAAGTCAATTTCGACACATTAAGCCGCAGCACGCTAGAAATTCGGCAGTTAATAAGACTTTGTTTACTGTCCAAGCAATAAATAGTAACCTTTCAGGCGCTTAATGACAATCGCTAAATGTTGATGTCGTGTTTGTCAAATACAACAGACGTACAATCAAACATAAATTCCGATATAAGCAGAGAATGTTCTCTCTCTAACTTATGGCTTGCCTGTGGAATTGGAAAACTGAACGAGAACGATTGGCAAGAAAACATTGGAAATTTCACCATAGAGAAGTGACATATTCACAGTGGACAGTGTTGTCAGATCGTAAAATAGTTTGAAACCAGCCAAGCCGAGTAACAGACACAGTGACGCTTAACAGCTCTGGCGATCTTCGGCAGCGGGTTAGATAAATTGGGGATACATTTGGAAAAGGAATTTTTAAGCACTTTATCAAGTTTAATAATTAAACATGAAATACCTTGTATTCATAACAGCTGTCGTGATGCTTTTCTGTGTAGCAGCGGCTTACTGGATTGGTAAGTTTTATTTGTAATTTTCCTTTTGAAAGTTAAAATAGGAAATGGAGATAATCTTAATTCGATGAATTAAATACTTATCTTAAATTAAGGTAACGTAAATTTGCTGAGGAGCAGATGTACTTGAAAATAACGAAATGCTTTATATCACATTTATCGGCATCGAGGATATAATACACTTGTGCTTTTTAAAGGGGTATTCATTATTTTCTTAAAGCGAAATAAATCAAAATGCGCAGTCCAAAAGCATCAGTGATCTGACTCGAAAATAACTGTTTTCAAAATTCCGTTTAAAGCTGTAATTTATTAATTTACACCAAGAATTTAGATAATAATTTTGCGACACGTTTTCATTTTTAACGCAGCATCGTTTGATTAAAAAAGTCGGGATCAGTATAATGTTCTACTTCATAATTGTATGTATGTAATCTACCGAATTTACACATATTCATAAACATCAAAAACGGACATACACTAAATGTATTAAACAAGTTTGCAGGAAACGAAAAAGAAAACAAAACGCAACTTCGAAAATTTAATATTTTGTGATTAAATGTACTGCATGTGGGTAATTGCATTGGTTTGAGATTGGCACACACGTCTATAACGAAAGTGTCCGCGTCGTCATTGTAATGTCAACAAGTTCATTTTTCGACTAGATTCTAGTAAACCATACATACCTGTGTTATTTTGCGTTACGATTTTTTGGCAAAGTACAAGAAGAATTTAAAATATATTACTAGTAACCCGACTCCGTACGAAGGTAGCTGAAATGAGCGTTACTTTACTCTGTAAAGACAAAGGGGAAATAATTCTAATCATCTTGATGTATCATAAATCGAGGTAAAAAAACAAATACTGAGCCAATTCTTACAGTACTCAGGTTTCTGATTTCATTAATTTGTAATTAACAAAAAATCCATCGTTTCATGAATTAGGAAAATGTGGCTTTCTCAGTTCGTTGATAAGGGCCTATCATTCTTTGCTAAATTTAATCCAAGCAAATCTCCGTTTTCGATATTTGTAATAAATATTAACAATCAGATTGTGTAAATCTCGGATGTTTACGTTTAACTCATTTGAAGGCAAATTGGTTTTATATAATTATTAATTTTCTTCTATTTACAAGGGAAAACGTTGTTGGCAATTTGCCAATGCACGTATCAATTAATCAAAATTGTCACTATAATAACAAAAATCGAAAGTAATTAAGGAGACGGTAGCGATAGCATGAAAATTTACAGGGTCAGATTAATAACGCATTATCTTATTCCGACTATTTAATGATAGCAAATTGCGTTTGATTTTGATTAAGTGAATTGCAATCCGGTTTTTTATCAATAATACCGATATATATCATCAATAACATATTAATGTTGTCTTCCATGCCATGAGATTTTTCTCGCCGGTAGTTTTTACGATTTTATGATAATTATATCAGGAAAGAGATTATAAACATGCAGCACATCATCATCATTATCGTCAACATTATCACTATCATCATTATAGTATTGTCATCAACGTCCTCCTAATTGTCAATGTCGGCTTTATCAATACCGCCAACATAGCTTGTGTTTCATCCTCCAATTTCTCTAAATGTCTATGTTTTTGGTTTGTTTTGTGTCGCTTGGCAGTAGTTCTAGGATGGATGTATATTTTGAATGTGTTTTATTCTTTTAGGAGATATTTTCATACCCTTTATCATGATCGCATCATTATAAAATACAACCATCATTTTTAAATGAGTGCCAAGTTGTTATCTTTGCATTTTGAGGTGTTGCATTGTTTCAATATGTTCTGACGTAAAATGCTTCATAATAAGACAAAACGTGTTATACTCATCAAAGTCCGAATTGATTTACAGGAGAGATCGTAAGAAATTCACTGCTTCAGTTTTTGTACGGCAACTACCAAATTCCGTTCAAGTAGCTGACAGTCATGTCTGCGTTTATGTTATTTCTTCAAGAGGATGAAATCGTCTTAAGGTCTCTGCTTATAATGCTAAAGGGGTATGATGTATTGCAGAATAATTGGCTATTATGTGCCGCGTACCACCTTATAAACGTCACGAGGTTGTAATCTTGGCTAAGCTTGTTAATTGGAATGAGCAAGTAGGACTACACGATGGATGAATTTCTGATAAGTTTAAGAATTTGTCTCAGTACTATTCACACCTCCTATTAAACGATGCTGTGCCTACCTAATCTTAACAAGTATTCGTTTTCCCTCAACATGTATGCACGTACATGTAGTTCATTTACAACTCTGAAAGTGATTTTAAAAGAATTTGTAGCAGATTATTTCTTCTTCACGCTCACGCTCGTTAAAAATGTAAATTAATACCAGGAAGCAGTCTAGCGATGTAGATATCAAACTAAAAGTAAATATCATTATTGATTTGAACGACAGGTGCGGATGGTCAATTAGGGGGAATCTCGACCACAGTGATTTTTAAAACAATCAGGTCGGGTAAAGATTTTGTTTATAAAATGGCAGACGTACGAGATCAATTATGTATAAAATATAATAAAAAGTGAAACCGATTAAATGTTTGTTTATCTGTTGTTTCACGGCCCATTCGACAGCTATAGTCATTTCAGAGTTGTGATTTTCAAGACAGACCTTGGCTCGGTACTAGGCACTGTTCAAGCGTCCCTGATATATTCTAAGGCACAGACGAGATTAGAACCCATGACCTAACGTTTAGTATTTGAGTACGTTACCATTTAACCACCGATCACCCAATCGAAATCACTTAAAATAACACATTCTTACTAAATGATTTCGGTCTACAGTATTTCGATCTGTGGGTGTGTTTACTACATCATTCTCTTATCTAAAATGATGTCTAGGCGTTCAATTTATAAAACATATTAATTCCTTATAAGTATTGCAAAAACTATTTAATTTCTTTCATTGCTCCGATGTTCAACATTCTAAATACAAAAATTGTATTCTATTTCCTAAGAAAATAGCGCTTAGATTTAAAGAATTAATACAGAACCACTTACCACATAACGCAATACTATCTGGGATTTGACTATACCTTGTTCCAATGCGTTCCCATGGTGACTTCATGTATTATAGCTGTTCAGCAATAATGCCTCGTCCTGGTCGTTCACAGAATACAACATGTAGCTTCAGCTCTAAATTTGGTTCTCTTGTTTGAAAGTTTAAATTCATCACAAATTTCATTATTGGCGGCAAACGTTTTTTTACAAATAAGTGTATTTTCCATTTATGTCTGAAATAGAATAACAGATATCTTTAAAATCAAAGTACAAAACAGTACTTTACATCGTGAGAATCATTCTCATAACATTTTGAAAATGATTGCGATCAGGACGAAACCGTTATTGTTGACATGTTTGTGTCTACTCTGATTTGAATTGCTGAAAGGAAGTATCTATGACGACGGTCGATTTTGGGATTAAATCATCTCTATCAGTAAACTGATAAACTCATTGTTAACGGTTAAAATTGATGGTACAAAAGGTTTTTATGCCATTGTGAAAGAGAACAGGAGAAAAAAGTCTGAGCTTTAGGTGGTACCTGATAAAGGTATAATGAAAGATATTTGATTATGTGAAGAGTGCGCATGTGATAAAGTGATAGGAATGAGAGTAATTTGAGATAAAAGAAGATTTGAGATTCCAAAGAAGGAACACGGAGAAGTGGAAAAGGTCGAGAAAATGACAGAAATACAGTCACAATCACGTGAATATTTCTTGTCTATCTTAAGGACAAATTATGTTACGTTTTGCACAAATTGAGAAAACTGCATCGATGACTAATATATAAACATAAACAAAGTCGTTCTGTATCTTACAGTTTTTTTTCTGTCTAGGTAAGATACATATTCCAGTCTCTTTTTAACACTATTTACTCATCTTTATCAATTATCATGTTTACAAATTTTGGTCAATGTTCCACAATATTTAATCAACGGATTGGATCAAAACGCAGAAGAAAAAGTAGTTACAAATTGAATTTACAGGATCCCGTGTTTATTCCACGGGATTGTCAAGTGACAGGAAGAGATTGAACAGTAATTCACGTGTTGACAAGTTTACTTAGGAGCATAACGCAGTGTCAATCACGATTAAGTCTATATGTCCCCCATGGAAATCCTAAACGTAATTATCTATGAACCTATTTTTAAAGAACGCCAAAATAGATTTGGTGATCATGCAGTTGAAAAATATGGCTCTCAAAAAGAACGTTGCACGATAAGACCAAACCCAAGAATCATCGAATCATGACAAACAGAATTCTCCTTAAAACTGTAAATAAACTAATTTGTATTCCTAAAGTTTTAAGATTCCATTATCTTCCATGTACTTTCGACGTCATTATATTCCTTTTTGCTGTTTTTGATTTTTTTGTTTCTATTTATTTTCGGTGTTCTTTACTGTTATTTAAATGCATTTAAGGTTTTTCCAACTTTAACTTTGTTGCAAAACAAATACAAGTAGGATAATGATTAAGTTAATAGAACATTCTGAAACTTGATGTGGCGTACCCATTTTTACCCATAACTTTATTTATTTTATAGACACGATTTAATGTTCTATTTATTGATGTACGAGTACTAGGCGTTCTTAATATTAAGGGAAATCATCCAAACAAACACCACTTTAATAGTTCTACCAAGTTTTCTTTCATTCAATCTCATGTACTGAGAATATGCTTGCATTGGTCGACAGATGAGATATGCCCAAAATATTTGCTAAATGAAATGAATTGTGTATTTATACAAGTATGTTCTATAACATTTGATGTAATCGTTATTTTTTTATGAGTGTGATGTCTCCATTTATATTGAACAAGACGTTCTAAGCTGTATGCCTTTGTAGCGTTTATACTGTATTGGATGATAAAATGGTGAGGATTGCTTCTTCACGCCATATAATGCTCGATTTGAAGCCCCATCCTGCCACAGACAATGTGGCAATCCCTGTTGCCTTGCGAATTTTAAATCAGCGGTGCGTTTAGCGACAGAAAAACGAATCAGATGATTGGAATACCAAAACAACTGATTTGAACGCTAGGGACTGTATAAACCAAATTGGCTTGCCAGACACGACGGTCAATGCTTTCACACGTAAGTTGTAGGACATGAAACGAATAACATTATAGACAACAGCATGCATCCAGAGAACTATAAATGTTATAAGATGAAGTAGATATAGTAAAGCATCGTCGCATTTTATGTTATTATCATGTTACATCGATGTCAAATCAGCAAAAACGTTTGATGTGTGCCTGCATGATTGTGTGGGCAATTCATGATCACACTTATCAGAATTTTTCTGAATAGTGTTCAATTGTCGTGGAAAACGATATTGCCCTTGGGTAATAATAAAGTTTTAGATATTCAAAAAATGAAACCGTTCTTCTAACATCGCTTATATATCAAACGCCTGGTGATGAATTGGGACTCGACAAACGAACGTTTCTATGTGCTGAACAGTGTAAAATATAACACACTGCATACCGAATTTAATGTCTCCGTTTTGTTTTGATTTCGGTGATACAAGACAGATTTGATGCACACTTTTAGACTCTCTAATGAATTCATTCATCTAGCTAAGACGCACTGGGCCCGTATTCACAAAGCATCTTAAGATTTTCTTTAACTTAAGTCGAAATATTTACTTAAGTGTAAATTTTTTTCATGGTAAAAGTTTGTCAACCAGTCATCAAAAGTGTGAAAATGAATTATCATTTTCATAATTGGCATCTTTAGAACAAAGATAAAATCATATTATTGTGATTTCCTCATTTATATTAGTACAAAAGAGTTAAGGAAAAAGTCGAATTTAAGTAAAAATATAACTTAAGTTAAAAAATTACTTAAGATGCTTTGTGAATACCACCCCTGAACATGTTAGCCTGATGTTGTTTTTGAGACTTAGATGTTCTTTTCGCGATGCCAATTATTTAAATTGATGCAGATACTCAATAATGATAAGCTTTTAGATCGGGTTTAACCTTGTATCGAATGTATCGTTTTGTTTAGACACTTCATCAGCTTTGAAAGTCAATCATGTTTACTTTCCATTTAATGTTACTGCTATTTGTCTCATCTAAATATGGGATAAGGTACATCCTTTAAAGAACTTGTAATTGCATTCGTCAGGAATTGCATGCTCATATTTGGCAATATACTGAGTTCATTTCGGGGTCTACTTAGTTATTAAAACTCTTTGATTAGTGTACTTAACTGTTTTGTCATTTTGCACGTTTCTTGCATACGAACAATTTCATAGAAAACAAGTAAAGTTATTAGTCCAATGTGTGCGTGCATAGAAAATTCGATTTGTTTAATTCGACTGTGATATTTCGAAACAGGCAATTGAACACATAAACTGATTTTCGTTTTATTAGTTCATTACAGTATTGTTGGGCAAAACGTAATTAAGTCTTTTGTCAGAGGAATTTTGAGAATTGTCAAGTTTTTGCCACTCACTCGGGATTACGCAATTATGTACTTGGTATTTAAATTCTCCGTACTTCCGCTTCTAGAATGCCAGTGTTTAATCAGATTGTCCCCTCAAATTCATTCGGAAAGAACGATTACATGAAAGTAGTGATCGTAATTAGCATCATACAGTTAAACATCTAAGGAAAAAATTGCCTTAAAATATTTTGAAAATACATGATTAGCTGTCAGTGTAAGACAAAAACATGGATGAGAGAACAGAAGGGAATCTAAACGAGTCGAAACAGGCTCTAATAAATTGTTTGTTATCAAGGTTTAAGGCACTTTCACTAACATAGGAGTGCCGTAACAATTTTGGAGAAAAGAAGGGAATCTAAACATTTCGAAACAGGCTCTAATAAATTGTTTGTTATCAAGGTTTAAGGCACAATCACTAACATAGGAGTGCCGTAACAAATTTATTATTTCATTTCGATTGCTATTTTGGACATTAAGAATTATTGCTATTTCATCCAAGTTTTATTTTATTTTCGATGTATTTCATCGGATTGTTAATTCATCTTTTAACACTCATGTTACTAAAGTCTTTGTCACTGAAATGATGTGCATCTTCACAATATGTATGAACGCAGCGCGTTGATAACAGATTAATGAAGAGAACAATTTCTATTCTTTCATAAACTGAGATTTTCTTATGTCACCGTTACGCTTTATGTTCCAATTCTTCTAATGATTCTTTTTTGTCAGCAATATCCGTATATCTCCATATCTCCCTTAAGGAACATTTTGGAAGCGTTTCGTATTGTTTATCTTCTTACAAAACGTATCCATCTTTTGACAGAAGTTTCTTTTTTATTACTTGCTGTGGGAACATGAAAATTCACCGAAAACAGTAAAACGAATACGCATCAATTGTATGTCCTCTAGGGTATACAAGAATAAATCTTGATCAGAAATTAAAGAATAAAGTAGATTTCGTCACTTGATTAATACATGATTTATATTCCGACAGAGGAATTGTCGATTTATTTCAAACTATTATGTCATTGCTATGCGCTAATATCGTTGCCTCTTGAGCCAAAATTTATGGAAGGGAACACCCTATCACTATCAGTCCACCACTCCAACAAGAGGTGAATCTTCTGGCATTCTCTTGAAGATAATATATCTCTGTATTCTTTTAGATCGGTTATTATTTTTGAATATCAAAGGAAGCCTACGGTCAGTTTTCCAGGCACACAATTAAAACGTCTTTGGCTAATAATAAAATAATTGGATTTTGAAGAATCATCTGACGTTATGAAGTTTTTGTGCTAGTTTGAAGATGACAGACTCGCAACTTTAATGTAGTATGTGTCTTCAGGGACACTTGTAGCATAAAAAGGAATTTAATGTAGCGAATGAAAATGGCTCCTGGATTTATAGTTATTAAAGGAACAGACATAATGGGCATCGTATTTACGGAATAAATACTCGTGTTATTACTTGTATTATTGAACGTATTACTATACAATGATGATTACTTTGATTTATGTCTTTTACATTATTAGAAAGTTTTATATTTTATGTGACATTATGGTTGAGATCTTCATAATTTTCTTCACGATCATCTTCATTATTAACAACAATAGCATTTGTTATGGAACCACCGCTGCCACAGACAAGCCATCGCCATATTCAAGTTACATTATGTGTACTAGTATATAAATCGCTATACTGAATGTGTGAGGTATGGTGTTGGTTATTTCGCGTGTGGCATAGCTTGGAAATTTGTTTTCTTTTCTTCATGTTTGGCCGCCGTGACAGACGACTACATCATCCTGTTCAGTTCTAACATACGATTACCAAATTGCTCTCAAGAAAACGCGATTATGTAATACTTAGTTATTTTGAAGAGAGATGTTCATGGTAGGTTTTTAAAAAAATATTTTGAATAGGAAAGCTCGTGATGCCCTTGATAGGGTTTGAAAGATATTTTGAAAAGAGATGTCCTTGACAGAGTGGCAGCAGGTATTAAAGATGGCAATGAAAGTGAGGTAGTACATGTTGAAATAATGCATATTGCAAGTGGTAACGTATATTTGGCGTAGTAAATGTACAAAAGCACCTATTTATTGATACCTTGATAGTTCATCCAGTTATAGTTTTTACCATCAAAATTCCGAAATTGCCAGACAAACCACAGAGGTATTTCTTCCATATACGGAACTCCTCATCCAATTTACATAGCATTACTACATTCACATTGCGAAGAACACAACTGAAGCACACGGTGCAAATAAACATAAGTTAAAATGGATGTTAATCTTGATGAAGATGAAATGCCTACAGACTGACCTCTCAATGAAACCAAAAATAAAGGAAGATAAGTTTGAATATCAAAACTGCATGCTTAAACGATGATTGTATCTCTGCTTTAAGTGTTGTCAATAGTCACCTTCCTATATATTTATTGTATAAATGATACTTTCCCTAGAGAACAATGTCATGATTTGAAAGAAACTCTATTTGTTTCTTAGTTGCAAAAATCTGTTTGGTTAAATAAAATGACTCTCTCATACTGGTTTGAGAAGTTTGTTAATTTGGTAATTTAATTTAGAGAAGTATTTATATATTATTTATAACCGTTTGGAAAACGTTGTACTTACATGGAATACTTCAGACAAGGACTGTGTGAATATACCAACGCTGTTATTAATTGATCACTACATTCACTGATCACCATTGGCGGAAGAGTTGTCACTAATTATTGAACTATTTTCATATCATTTATTCGGGTAAATAAGTAGATTTCTGTGGACAATGATACTGGTGTTACGGTTAATCCAATTATCCTCTTCAGTTCACTCCTGTATTGCTTTGATTGAGGACAAAAGTTCGGATTTTATAGTCCGTAATCTTTTGATAGAATTCTATCATTTAGGTAATAACTTTAGACGTTATGATTTGTTTTTACAGTGCACATGTTCGTTATTGCTTCACATAACGACTGGTTGCTTTTTTCAACGACTTAAACCAAACGGCTGATATCTCAGTCAGGATGATTATGTAATTAGTTTAAACTATGCTAATTTTCTGAGTTTTAATGAGAATTTTTGACGGAACAAATAGATTTAGTCAGTTAAATCCAGACAGAGAAAATAGCGTCATTAAGCTTGAATTTCCAAGTATTGCGTTGTTGAAATATATTGTATACGATTTTAACAGCATAACAGAAACTTGAATAAACAGGAACTATTTAAGCATCGTACTTTTCGATTTGTAGAAGTTAAAATAACAACAGGACATTATTCAACAGGGCAGAATAGAACAGAACAGAACTGATTCTCGAATACAAACTCCATTTTCCAAACAAAAACGAAATTGTACACATTTCAAAAATACTAGTAGATGGTGACATACAGCAAAAGTGATAGGCACGACGGAGTTTGTTAAGACTTTAATAGCATTTAATTGCAAGTGATACATGTAGTAGCTTCACATAAACACACCAATGCTAACTGTTTTATTCCTTGTGCATAGTATCATTATTCAAAAATAAAAGCTCCTTCGACATTGGCCATATTTTTTTCCGCGGCAAAAAAATCAAGATAGTTTTAATTTACGGTCCACTTCAAGAATAGAAATGTTTAAACGCTTGGAATATCATTCCACGTTTGTTCAGTATAATAATGTATTAATTTGATTGTATGTTGAGTTTGTTAACGGTTCTCTGATCATATTTCATAAACGGCGTGTATTTGCTTACACTTCGATTGGTAAATTAGTCCATTTCACATAAAAGCATGTTTGTAATGGGGTAAAACGCATCTATTGATAAAGCGAATAACTGATCAGCAGTTAGGCTATTTGCAATATACGATCATGGAATCCATCACATGACGAACAGTGAAAAGTATTTTAGCTCTAAGCTGACTGGCGTCACAATTCAGGAAATTGAAGTAACAATAAAAAATCGAGATTAAAAAAAAATATTTTGTCGTATAATTTAACAAACAAAACTGTATAAATTTATTAGAAGGAACACATTAAGCAACATTGTAAACTGAAGGTTAAATGTTCATTAAACCAATACATTGTGCTGGTGGGTATTAAAGACCAATATCATTCACGCTTGGGATAAATTAACTTAGTATTTGAAGAAACAAATCAATTTTATACAAAAATCATTTATCTCATATTGACGGTTGTAAACATCGAACTGGACTATAATCTCGTAGAATTAAACAAGAATTGTCATAATTACGTGATACCGTGAGACCAGCTCTGGTTTGTGTTTATCCTGTGTTAAGAACTTCCAGTCGGGTTTTGTGAAATATTTTAATATCCATCACATAAAGCACCGAACTATCACGCCTCCATGGTCGAGTGGTTAAGGTCGCTGAATTCAAATCACTGATTAAGGATCATGGGTTGGAACCCAGCTACCGACCATGTCTCTTTATGTTAGAAAGTAGGCAGTTGTTTACGGAGGATAGGAGTCTAGTACTGGTTCTTCCCAGGAACGATGGTTAGGTGAACAGGCCTCCTCATATGGCGTAAAACCCGATGAAACAAACATGAACCGAACAGTTCAGCAGCGTGGATTAGAGTTTTAGGCATAATTTTTTAAATCCGTAAAACACTTCCTTTTCCATCCGTTAGAACAATTTCATTTTTTATTACATCCTTAGAAAAATAAGTTCATGCAGCGTAAAGTTCGGATAAATATAAATATGTCTAGCTCGCTGTCAGATTGTATCACTATAACGACATATAATGCCTTATTTAATGCATATGAAGATTTATTTTGCGAGATATTACGACATCTGTGTGACATATCTCCTACATCTATACATTTCCTTCGTAATTTCGGAAAGAAATAAAAGTTATGATACCTTCCTACTTTATTTGTTGTCAAAGAACCGTAAATATGTCTATTTTTTCTAGTCTAAGTAAAAGTTGTGTGGGTTCTAGCGACGGGTGTTTTTGTCTCTGTAAATTTGACTTAAGATGTGTTATTTGTCTCCGTCCTCAAATTAACACATTGCGCAAGCGATACGCTTTTACTGGGAAACAAATTAGTACTGATACGTTCCACAAGGTACCGTCCAGCTAACCCCTTAATACAGTCAATCCTGAGAACAAAGGTCATGGTTGGGAAAGACATAACGCGACCTTTATTGACAGGTGATTTTTTTCGGAGGTAACCGCTAACACGGGTTTGACTATTTTGTATACATGTACAGTCAGATAAGGCTCGCTCAGATGTAAATAACTTGACATATACAGTGTGTGAAAATGCATGTAAATATGATCTGTATCAAGTAGAGAGAATAACTAAGAAAATGCCACATCTAAGGAAGGGATCGTTAATTTGTCAATTTGGAACCAGGAATGATATTACAGAAGCTGGATACATTCAATGTATTCACAGATATATTACGAATTCACAGCACGGTGTCGTAATTATAAAGTCAAATATACGCATATGTAATGGACCCTGCTGTTAGTACGTCAATTAAACGAGCCAGTTGACGTTAATTACTTGAACAACCATGGAGAAAATGATCACTCCGGTTAATTTGCGCAGATTTCTTAAATTGTTCATTGCTGTCTACAATGTTCATTGCTTCGTTTACATGATCATGTACTCTAAGTATAATCTAACGTTGACGGTACAGTCAAGCCTGTCTTGTCGGTCATCTCCGAATATATATAAGTCCATCCTGTAAATAAATGCCATTCTGTAAAAACGACATTGTTTATGATTTAAGAACAGAATGACTTCTTAATAAAGGCCAACTGTCAACTATTGCAACAATTTGTCTTTCCAAATGCTGGCCTTTGCTCTTAAGTTTGACTTATTTTCTGCATTCAGTTCAGACGAAGTTTGATATAAAATACTTATTTGTCAAGCTTACTTCCAGCATTGATGGTAGGTAAATTAATTAATAGATTTCATTAAGATTGAAGCGCACATCACCGGTAAAAGGATATAAACACGTTATGCAGTTAAATAAACGACAGAAGAGAAAGAATTCTTTTAGTTAAATACATGTAACGTTATTACAACATGTAAAAATGAGGCATATGTTACCACCAAACCCTCGATCAGTAATAGAGGTCGACATTGTCATAGTCACCGCAGCTTAAGTTCCATTTTTGTCCATCGGATTGATATAAATTGTGAAACATTCAAACATTCTCATCACACTAGTAAGACTACTGTTTAGTGTTTGACTGATTGTCATTATTATCTCTTTATTTTGATTAATCTGTTTGACTATCTCAACATAAAGGTCCAAAAGATGGTCGTACTTTTGCTGCGCATTTACAGTTTAATTAGATGTATTTCTCCTTGCAACTAATTAAATCCTAATTGCCACCGCAGACAAATCTGAGTCGAAGAATTTAATTCATTTGCTTTTAGTAACATTTATCATAGGTTTAGCTGTCTTTAGTTTCTGCAAGGAACATTATAGAACACATATATAATGGTAATATAATTTTCTCTATTTGATCTATGATCGAGACTAGTGATTGTAAATAAATAATGTGTGTATACTATGACGTGTTATATTGAATGAATCTATCTGGAATGATATGATTACGTCTGATCTAAGACATGGTACAGTTTGTGATTCGTTATTTATAGTACTACTAATGTCTGTACGATGTCTGGATTACATTCGAAATAAGAGTAGGGTATTCATGTCTGGTGCTCCTTTACTTAACTCTTCCCATCTAATGGGTGATTCTGGAATCACTATAGCTGTCGAATGGACCGCTCAGCAACAGATAAAAGTTTTGTATTAACATGTCTTTCTCACCTTATGTTTAAAGTCCCATAATCATATAAATGTATCGGTCGTAATAGTTTCTGTTTGTTTTATAACACAGGGATTTCCGGTGTGTTTTCCTCCCGTGCAAGAAAAAATGTTTCCAAAACCACTATCGTACTTTTTTCAATATCATTGAAATAAATACTATATATCGAACAGCTATGTTTTCCCGCAGTCATATTATGCACACGTCATGAAGTGACGTCACGCGCTCTATATATTTCAAGTTTACAAAAGCAACATTCACAGCGAAATTAGTGTTTTTAGAAGAAAAGGGGCATGTTCGGTCGGTTATAATTATCCTGGGATAATATCAGCAATTGTTTGTTTTTTGCATATATTTTTATAGCAAAAAGCTAAAAGGGCTTTATGATTTATCGCTGTATACGCGTAGGCATATATTTGGTTGTCAGTTATTCAAGTAGATTTCTGCAAAGCAAATGTTCGCCGGTGAATGATCGTTATATCTGAAGTGAATTTTCGGAGAAGCACAAGCACTTTAATGAAAGCACAAAGGTTTCTAATTCGTAGTTTGTAATTTTCTAAGTATCCCTAATAAAAGATTTTGACCGTTCAATTTCTGAGCGTTATTTCAGTTATTAACCATTGTTATCATTTGAGCCAGATTCTATGATTCTACCAAGTGTATGCCTGGGGTCTTCTTCTTCAAACTGGAACAGTCGCCAAAATCATCTTAGTCGTAGTTGTGACGTTAACTCCCAGCAGAATTAAAGTACTAAGCAAATAAAATCGTATGAATTTTGAATCATCAATTACTAACATGTACCATTTAACAACCAAATCTAGTATTTTCTAAGCGCCCCGGTATTAAATCGTTATACGCACGAATGAGTATTTGAAAACGCTATACGTATCACATGGATTATTGTGGAATAATTTAAATTTAATAATTCTCCCGGATATAAAACGACGTATCTCGATAACGAATGAAAAAAATACAGTTCGTCTAGCGATTCCATAAATTTTGTTTGGGCTAACCTGATAAAAGTCAATTGAACTTATATCATTTATCATGATTTAAATACGGAATGATTGTAATGGGAATAGACCTCGCAGATTGTTCGTCTGGCTACAAGTGTACGAGTATGCATTATAAAAGTAAAATTTAATCATTGACTTACAAAGCACAAAAAAAACGTATACAGCGAGCTTTTACGCCTCCTTCCACTTAATGTCAATATCTGGACCTTTTTTTAAACGTTGAGTTTGCCAATCGTTTCTGACTACACTATGGTCAAATCTATTCACTACCATTGTGATGTCTGGAGTTGAATTTTAAAGAAAGAAAAAAGACTTACCGGAATAACCATAAATTCTTAATATAATTCATGCCATCAAATTAAAATTCGAATCGGCGTATTTCATAATTATCAAAATAATTACGACGCATTCTCATATGGTGGAACTGTTAATATTGAATAAAGACCCACCTTCATGGTCGAGTATAGTTAAGGTCGCTGGCGTCGAATCGCTGGAATTTCTCACTAATAGAGGTCGTGGGTTCGAGTCCCGCTACAGACCATGTCTCTTTATGTGGGAAAGTAGTCGGTTGCTTACGGAGGAGGATGGAAGTCTAGTACTGGTTCTGCACAGGAGCGATGGTTAGGTGAACTGTCCGCCTCATATGACTCTGACAGTTGAAAAGGGGCATAAAACTCGATATAAACAAACAAAAAAGTATCGACAGAAATGAGCAGTGATTCCAGTGAATAATTCGGTCGTACAATGAGAGCAATTCCGAAATGTCATTATGTCATAAGTTGTTTACATAACGCACAACGATCCAATTTTTTATTTCGAAACGTAACTATTTTCAGCTTATAGTTAGGAAAATGTCACTCTATCCGTCTCTCAGTCTCTCTGTCTCTGTCTCTCTCTTGCATTCATATCACATTTCCCTTCGCCTCTGTTTTATGGTTTGACACATTCTCAATTTTTAAGCCATTTTCCTTTTTCTCGTGAGACTGAAAACATTATGTTAGAAATGCCATCTTCGACTTGAAACTAAAGTCACGACGCAAGCTCATTTGATATTTGTAAGCGTCTAGTGAGATTGTTTTTTCATATGTCAATTTCTTTTCTCTTGGGCATGAACCTTACCTGGTAATGCTTGTTGATGAATTATACGAATGATTAGAAAAAACAGTTCTTCAAACGGTATCTTTATATTGTTGTAAGATAGACTGTATACATGTATATAATACATTCCTACTGGTCAAAACTGTGTACAAGTAACATCTTTACAGGTCATAATGCACCGCACAAGGCGTCCAAACATACGATACAATACAGTTCACATTCGGAACACAAGCCATTTACCGTTACCGGTCGGCGCAGTAATTTTTTGCCAACATGAATTGATACTACATTTTTTATATTGAAATGGCCGAATAATTACGATTGCTTGGTCGCGTTGATAGCAATTAGTGAGTTAACCGTATCTTGAAAACAGAATATACATCTATGCAATGTGGTACTTCGCCAAAAATGAAAAATAGCCACTTTTCTGTTAACCTGCTACACAATTGACCTCTTCGAGCTACTCAATGATTGCCAATCTATTTAACATCTAGGTCAAAATCATTATTTATGTACAGCAAGATGTAGCACATATATGACCAAAGATCCGTGAAATTTGTATTTAGTTGCCTTTGATATCCCATAACCATATTATGTAGTCTAGTACTTACGTCAATCAGCCAATCGGAAGTTACCAGCAACATAATTTTGTACTTTAGAGTACGCTATTGGTGAACAGTACCAGTCCCGAAGCGATCAACAGCAACATGCACAATCTTAAAGATGTATTTGTTGCACGTTCGAATTCAGATTGTTTTGATGATAAAAATCACTTTCGGAAACAAGGGGAACTGGTATTAATGATATTCAGTGGTCTTGGTGCCAATTAAAAGAAGTTACATACATGTAAACAGAAAACCGATACAAAATGGCATTGGCGATGCCGTAGCTTTATTACTGAATAGGTTGCCAAGAGAGGTTACACCATGTTTCCATAAACATGAGAAGTTTTGCCTGCTATGCAACATTAACGGAGATATTCGATAAGATTCAAACAACAAATTCATTAAAAGCAGGATTCACTTGAGCTTTAATCTAGTTTTCATCATTGTTTTATACGGGCGATCATAATGTATTGCTTGGGAATGGATTTACCCTCTCATTAGGAGCTGTTTTAATGAAGTCTCTGCGGAGTGACAAAACAGAGTGTGCTAACAAGTAGCGATATTTCATTAGCATCATAATACCAATGGCATACAATTGAAATGACAACGTATCTCTTCAAATAGAAAATATCTCTCGTTTTATAGCCGTTAAACATGATAAAAATGTTCTTCAAACGTACTGTCTGCTCCTTTGGAACTACGGATATAAACCGTCTAGATGCTCCACAACAACAAAGCACGAATCATTTGACACACCATAACAAAGTGATGGCAAGCTTATTCGTCAGGGCACAGACACTAAGATCCAACAGAGCGCAGACAAACACATGACCGGACCCCGAGGTTATGCAACCTAAGAACAGCCTCTCAAATCCAAATTCCATTCTCAAAGTTGCATTGTTAAAAAGATGGAACTTATGTTATGCAACCAGACTAGTGTGTCAAATATGGCATTATTGTCTGATCATGATTAACTTAAGAAACATTAAAGAACAACAAAATGAGAGTCTGATCATAGGTTTTATAACTTCGATTCCTGGTTTGTACTCGCTGCTTTAAAATTTCACAGCAATTGTACTACTTTACAATCACGTGTAGACTAGAAATTGTCAGCGTGAAAAAAAACATAACTTTTTCGAGGGCTGCCGATTTTTAATAACGCCCTCTCAGAAATGTGTTATTTATTTTATTATACCGAATATTTCATAGAAATATAAAAAGAAAAATAAGTCACAACATTTTAATAAGCAGTGATATTACATAGACTATCAAGCTTTTACTATCACTTCAAACGCAGTAAACGAAAGTTTGGATTAATCAAAAGTATGTTCAAGTTGAATCTACAAATTAGCACAGATTTTATTAAGAATAAATGGAAAGTGATTTAATAAACGAAAATTTGTTTGAATTGTACGCGCATAATGTCTGCGCATGTGTTATTAAAATGTGTTACAAAGAAAGTAATGCCCGCTCAGGTATATGCGACTTTACATTGGAAATGGGAGCGATGTATGATAAAGACAACATAATGTTCAAATGTTTCATATCTTATACTAGTCGTTAAACCAGTTTTTTGCGTTTGTCTTCATTTTTCCTTTGAAATATTAATATCATCATGTTGCGTCCACAAATAACGATGATAAATCATTGATTAAGATGCACCAATGCTGCCATAACCTTAAAATGACAGTACGAAATGAAGAAAATGAGAAATCAAAGATAATAAAATGTAATTATAAAGTTTCCAGTCGGCCATAAACTCTAGGTACCTATTTTATGACTAAAACCATATTTCAATCTTACTAACGATTCTGGATTCTAATTACTCTGACAACAGTCTCCGCGTGCACAAATTCACCCATGTTTATATAACATCAAACATGAAGTGTTTCATTAAACACATTAAAAGTGTACGATGCTAAGTTAAAGGCATACTTAAACCCTATTTAAATAAAGCGGATTACAGGCTCAGACAACTTCCTTGCCTTAAAGATAGAAAGTCTTGACGTAACATTAATCATAGTGTATCTTAAAGCAGGGAGTATAGTTTACACACTTATTCAACTTGAAATGTTTAATTATTATAATTATTTGTTCCCCTACATAACAAATAAAAATATCTAAATTCTTTTTACAGTAAGACTTAACATCAACCATATTGAGGTTGAAATACACCAAGTAGACTTATTCTCCATACATACATTTCTATCGGTTGCACCTTGATTTGCCCGTACATAGAAACCTTTTAATTAAAAACAGTAGCACTGGCTTATTCAATTTAAAAACCTCCATGCACGATCTCCGTCTAATGCTTCCATAATTCTTCGATTATGACGTTGGGGGGGGGGGGGGGGGGACAAGTAAATAATCCGACCGACATGAACAACCACACGGCAATCCATTTAATGTAAAAGTACAAAACATGTATATGTTAGTCGAAGCTTCCAATTTTAGATAATTAGTTTTACATACACAGTAAATAAGACAATAGCTGAAACACAACCTTTACCCAGATTATTGTACACTGTAGTACATTAAATCCATTTTTATTTTTTTACGAATTCATCTGTATGTAAAATTCAAATCAATTTAATCCATATTGTTAGTTTTGTTATTGCACTTTATAGTTACCTTTTAGACAATGCATTCATGTTCTAAGTCTAATAATGTTAAAATTTAATTATCTATTTCAACATCTGCAACTGTTGTTTATTTATGTATCAATTTACATTTGATGACAGGGGGTGAATAGGTTTTTTTATTACAAAATAAATACAACAAATTTTGTTTTAGTTTGAACTATAAAATAATTTAAGTGACATTTTGTTTTATTATCTATATGTGTTCCATAGTCTGTGTAATATGAATGTATGTACCAAGTAAATTACATTATGATATGAAATGATAAACTATAATTTGTAAGTCGTGATGCCAACTAAACATCATAGTTTGTTCATATTTATTAAAGTGAATGTTTATGTCATAACCTCTATTAACTACTATACATCAATGCATACCAATATGATTGTAAGACTTTTACAGTGAATGGTAGCTAGAAATGGGGAACATGAAGATTGTACGCTAAAATATATCCAAATCCTGTATACAATTCCCAAGTACATTCTGTAATGCATACATTAACATTTGAATGCAGCAAAATGCATTCAGGCAGGGGAATGGCTAATCCGATTTCCAAGGGATAGATTCTATGTCACCACAGACGACTACGTAAAGACAATAACCCATCACTATCTAATTTATGCAATTGAAATGTTGAGTCAAACGCCAATTAAATGTGTTATCACGTGTAATTTTAATTGTTAAAATCAAAGACATGGTATTAATCGTGTTTCAGGTTTTTGAAAACATTCATTTTTTTCCAGCAAAAAATCGTTTTTTATAGAAGACGTCAATCAACACCACATGGTTATCACGAAAGCGATTTTGTTTCTAAAACATGTCATATCATTCAACTTTAAGTTTAAACCCCACCTCTTCCAGGAATACAATACATGATGTCAGGGAATTATATTGTTGGTGTTTATTTATGTATCATTTACATTTGGTGACAGGGAGTGAATATGTGTTTTTATTACAAAATAAATACAACGAGGCTTGTTTTAGTTTGAACTAGAAAACAATTGGAAAACAATTAGATCACTGGCAAAATGGTAGAATGAATATAACAATCAGTACCATTTGAAATGTAACACTAAGTACATTATACATACAAGCACACATGAAACTGAGTAAATAACGCATATTGATCTTTGAAACCTTAGACATATTCGGACGTCGTCAAATATAGTACACGATCGCTTGGCTTTGTTTGTAATACAAAGGAAATGAACTTATAGAATATTTTCCGAAACATAAATATCAGAGTGTCTATTTATATTACTAGTATGTAAATTTGTCTCTGATGCTGGTAGAGTTATCTCTGTATATCTAAAGAACATGAACTATATTACTGTAAAAGAAAGGATGGAATTCATCATCAATGCAATTACAGTTACCTAGGATACAAATATTACTTCACACGTCAGATTTTGCAATCTTTGTGACCAATTATGTCCTGAACGATTCTGTGATTGTCTATTAAGAACAAGATTGTATTTGAAGAATTGTCGATACATAATAATATGACATCAGTCAAAGCTACTTCTAGAACTTCAGAGCAACCTACTGACCTTTCTTAGAAATAGGGGAATTAAAACTTACAACTTGCCTTAGCAATTATTCCTCACAAATGTCAAGATATACGTAAAAGATACGAGGTTTATTGCTGAATCACATCCTTGTCGGAACCTGAGCTCTATGAATGTCGCAAAAGCATCCACACTTTTATTGCTGGTTTGAACCATATTGTTACAAATGGGTTTTTATTCAATGCCGGACATTTTAAAAGGTAATAAGGTGATTTATATGTCAAGTATTAGAAGATGGCTCACAAATATCTCAATATTAAGATCGTCCTTTTATTCCATTGCACTGTCACACCGATTGAGAATTTGTCTGAGTTTATGATTGATCGTATTCAGAACACACGAAATACGTCTAGGTTAGAAGCAATTAAACAACTTTAAAAACATCTCATTGTTAATTAATTTTGGCAAATCTAATTATGAAGACATTCGCTCTCATAACTGCAAGCCCACTCATGTCTTTTGTTTAATGCCTTAGTAAAAATGTTCTTCTGAGTTGCAAAAAATAAACTTTTTGTAGAGAAACGTTGATCCTAATAAATTGAGTAACAGACACGCTATAGCAGTTAACTGAAATGTGGTTACTCTGAATTAATATGTGTATAATTTAGTTTGCAATGTGCTGTAGTCACAAGTCGTATTGTTTCTCTGAATTGGTTTTATAGTTTAATTCGCGATGCACTGTTGTCAGTGCGTATTTCTCCTGAATGTTGTGTATAATTTCATTCTCGATGTGCTGTGGTCAGTATGTTGCCGCGAGACTTTTTGCTTTGCATGTTGTTAGTGGTTGTTTTAGCACTAACGTGGATTTTTTGGTGGTTTTAGTTGATAATTATATTAATTCTGTTATCGTTGTTGGTTCTGAACGGATGTAGATCTACACGCATAAATGCCACGTAGTAATAAGGTCTAGAAACCGAAATAGTTATCTTACAAATCAAGTTTCCTTAATTCAAAACACGCTATATTTGTCGTCGTATGCTCTTTTTTATTCATAATTTACTTCCGTTGTAATGGAAATAACATGTCTATTTCTGAAAAGCGTGATTTCAATTATCTAGAATTTATAAAAGTCATAGTGAGTTTGTCATTATGGGAATGTTAATCAAAACTTAAAATAAAACATATTTCTGAAAACACATTCATCGGGACAAATCTGTATTACAAATTAAAAATGTATATCGTTAGTCAGGTAGTGAAACACATCCATGTTATCTAAAATTCCAGTGTATAAGTATGAATATAATTAAGATTAATTTTATAATTGAATATTGATTAGAAAATCTGCAATAAATATGAATAAAATCTAACATAAACATTAAAAACTCAACAATAAACGTTGCATAAAATCTACAATAAAATTTAAAAAATCAACAATAAACATTGCATAAAATCAATAATATTTTTTTAAAATCAACAATAAACATTGTATAAAATCAGCAATAATCAATAAGGAATTAATAATAAACATGTTTAAAATTTGCAATGAGCATGCATAAATTCTACAAGAGAGATTGTTTGCCAGTCTGTCCGTAAGATATTGTCCTCCAATTCTCCTGCAAAGGGGTGGGTTCACTTAGGGCCAAAAATGGCCCTGTGTCAAAGTCTGTCCAAAATGTCATTATATGTTCACTATTCATCATATTTGAAGAAAACATGATTTTTAAAGCTCCACTATAAAAAGCGTTGCCATGGCAACAATACTCATTTCAAAACAATTTGAAAACATGTTTTTGATGAAGAAACATTCAATATATTATACTGTCAAAATATCAAGGAAATCTGGCTCAGGGGCATTTCAGGCCCTAAGTGAACCTGCCCCTTTGAAATGGCAATATTTTGAATTTATTTCGTAACGTTAGTTTTTTTTATGAATTCCTATCATCTTTCAGAGTTAAATTAATAAATTGGTATTCCGTAGTCCGATTAATTAAAATCACTTTCTAAAATAATTTTAGATAAGAAATCTTATCCTAAGTTCGCGATGTATAACTAATAGCCGTTAGCATCTGTTTAAGATTCGTGTTGGCTGGAAAAAATCCATTTTGTCATATGTGAATAGCCCACTTCATATCACCTCAGATCACGTTCCTTAATTAAATGAATGATCTTGGGGGTAAGTACCCACTCCTGTGAGACCCCGAAACTCTGAGTAGCAATGTAATGACATAATTATTCATTTACTTCGTAAAATTCCACGTTTCTGGAACATAATTATGTTCAATTGACAAGTCTCTTCTGTGACCCTTTTTGCAGTCCGTTCTTAATTCTACAATGTAAACTTAGACAAATGACCAAGACGTTTTGGTTGTGCTTAATTGAACATCATGCCGATTTGATCTAGAATGTGTTGGCAATGATATTTAGTCATCTATGGGTGTCATCCGTTGGTCTTACCGTTTTTCGTTTCCAATGTTTTGTGGATTCAATTCTTATATCTACTTCTGTTTATTGTTTCAGTTAAGGTTTTGTTGTCAACACAGTTTTGTTACCTTTCCCATACCTTTTTTCACCTTCGTGTATAGTATTTTCTGGTCCAGAGTTGTGTAAGTATGTCTATTGCAATACGTTTGTATACTAGTATCACATATTACTATTCTGTAGTGAAATTTCCAAGCCATTATCAATTGTGTTAGCAAATCTCCAATCTGCGTTAGCAGAAATATATATAAAGTGTACTAGTGCATGCGTTCTGATTCAAAACCATAATATGTCATTAATTTTTTTGTCGATACATAACCGGCAAGCTGACTTACTATTTCATCGCGAAAACCTCGATCAAGTACTTAACTATGTAACGCATACGAATTAAAGTTGAAAGCCAACATACTTAGCATTTTAGCATTGACAATCCCTTTTGTGAGCACTTCTAGATGTAATTCAGATCACACAGAGAAGTGCTAGATCACTGTTTATAGAGATTTTCTCTGAAGAGTTGCTGCTTAAACAATCGGCGACAACAGATCTATTGTCCATTTAAAATTAGACCATTGTATGTTTTATTACATCCCCGAGTCTACGTCTGAAAGCTATTACAGCAATGGAATAGTTTCCTATTCGCAGTTAGATTGACTTCATAAAAACGAAGGATCAGTAACAGTGAGCCGTTAATGACTTTCTGGAGAATAAAATACTACGAATATACAAGTTTAGAACCAAATATATTACGTATTAAACCTGTCAGAACTTTGAGAGTAGTAATAAACTTTTACGTCGAATAACTCGAATTTCTTAGATATTAATTGATGGCTTACCTATTCACACATAGTAACTGTCTTAAGGGAGTGACTACGTGGGCGTAAATCGTGTTTATAGTCGTGTAAAACGTACAACTTGCAATGAAAGTACCCGTCAACTAAGGAAGGGCTAATATTATGACTTATTTAACTGAGTTAAATGTATATCATTGGTGGAAATACAAACCATTTAAATGGCAAACACAGGAAGAAGCAAGTTTTATGTGAATATCTATTCTTTAGACATAAAGTTTCTACTTTTGTCACAAAAATTAATGTAGAGACGTTCATATTACTGAATGTAAGGGGTGAATATAGTAGACATAACATAGTTTTATCTGACTCTAAGGTTACAAATCAAATATATTTAAACACATAGTCGAGTTGCGCAACTGTCATTGTCAACTTGAACGAAACTCAATTCGTCTTCATTTAAATAATTGATTCTTTTTATCAACCGTACGATGATTCTTAAATCACAAAAGATGTTAGTTCTAAAGCAGGAAAAAATCCGCTCCTTAAAAAGGTGGCACAATTTGACTGGTAACCGGCTCCAAAACGAATAAAGAAAAATATGGATCATCATGAAGGCAAATATTGATTTCGCTTCGTTTGTTTTCGCAGAATTTAGTTTGGAATACGATAGAAATTGTGCAATAAATGCAAAACTCTAACTAAAATCAGTTATGCCTGAATTTTCTTTAAAAAAAACATCAATCTAGAGCCACTCGTTTTTAAACACTGATTAATTGATCTGTTGGGTTTTGTTTTTCAAATAATTCATTTGGGCTTTTTTACCGGGGTAAGTGTGAGGTTGGAAAAAATAAGGTTACTCCCTCCCCATAGTTTTCAAAGGTGATACCCTCAAGGAGACTGTGTTTTGGCTTCCATTTTTGTATGGTCCTATGTGTGTTGGATGGGTTTGGAGTTTGGGTATTTGGGGGATAGTAGCATTTCGAGGAAGGTTGGTTGTGTCGTGGGTTCTTTTACGAATATTTGTTCATATCTATGTATATCTTAAAAAGCATATCCCAGACGATCTTGAAAAAGATGTATGAAAATTGATTTCAACACATACGATTTTGTCAGATATATATGGAATAAATCAATTTCTATCAATTAAAACAATGACTGGTATTGATTTCTTATATAAGGGTTTGTCTTATCTGCTCTAACGATGTTATTTCAACTAATTAACTGTTGTCAAAGTAGTGGTTTTATTGGCTTGTAAAAGCTTCCACATCACTGTTAATTTGCTCGATAACACTTATCTGAAAAAAGAGAGAACCATTACCATTTTTAAGAAAGGTAACAGTGGACTGTTTTAAAGACTTTATCGTTCTGTTCACTTTTACGGTAGCATTTATTTCAGGCAATAATGAACATCTCCGAAACAGTAAAGGATGTACTTGCTTAATTAAGTATACGATTTGTATTTTCGAAGAGAGCTTGGTTATTTTGCAATTATTGACGTCACCATGGTAAGAACCGTGAATGTATTTCGAACTAATGAGAACCATTTAGAATGTAACGATAATGTAATGGGTACTTGTAATGAATGATGCAGGAAATAATTAGATATTACAAAAGAAAATAAAAAGGTTTACTTAGCAAAATGACAAATCATCTTGTCCAAATTAAGAAAATATCCTCTCACAGACATCTAAAAAAGACTTCTTTAACTTTTATAAACGTTTCTGTAAAAGGGGATTAATGCCTAAGTCGTGAAGTTGCTATGCACGGATAGATCATCTTGGAAAGTATACGGAAGAATGTTTGTCTTCTAAATTTGTACGGTTAATAAGCATACTCGAAATATTCAACCAGTCCTCCTAGGGTATTATATCTTTAATATTGTACTTTTTTGGATGTATGTGCACAACTTACTATCATTGAAATAAATACTATTTATAGAACACCTTTGTTTTCGTGCAGTCTTGCTATGCACATGTAGTAAAGTGACGTCACGCGCTCAACATATTTCAAGTTCACAAATTAAAGCAAAAATCACAGTGAAATGAGTGTTTTCAGACGAAAAAGGGCTTATTTCGTCGGTAAAAATTATCTTGGAATAATATCAGCAATTAAATGTTTTTGCATATATTTTTTCTACAACAAAAAGCTAATGGGGCTTTAATTCATGTTATGACATATTCTTTTTTTTTAAGTAAGAGTTGTTGCCTTTGTTGCATTATGGGTACAACATTTTAACAGCATTATGGGAAAGGAAGGTACTCCGGGTCAAGTAGCTTGAATAGACTGTAATAAATATGCATCGCTAGGTCGTAATTGCACGACATAAAAGTCAAATATTCCGTTTGATTTATTTGAATACTGGTAATGTTTTTTATTAATTCATAAAATACGAATAAGCAGACAGTTACCTTAGCAACCAGTTGATGTTAGATATTTTGTATATATTACAGTCGTTCGAAAATAACATCTGATATCATCGGTTCATTTCTCATTTTATATTGATGAAACTATCGAACTTTAGTTTTTTATGTAATGAGCTCGTACACTAATCTTACCTAGCTGACCATTGTTTTATACTTTTAATCCGAATTGTAAGTAAACATTCTGATAATGTTACCATAGTGACAGTTACGTTATATGTTGATAAAATAGTCTGTCGCCTTGCCTTTGCTGGACCAGTTCAAGGTAGGCATAGTATCAGCCAAGTACTAGACCCAGCACCCTGTTTTTATTCTTTTAAATCACCCCCACTTTTAGCTTTTACCCTATTAAATGAATATATGAATAGTTATATGATGATTGTACATAGAGACTTCATGTATGTGTGATGAAGTGACTGATACATAATTCTCCTTTAATTCTACATACTTTATGTTTCCTTCTTGCACCATGCATCTCACCAATTACTAACCAAACCTAACCACAACTGTGTCTTTTTACTCTAGTCTTACTATTTCCAGATGCTTCCCATAGCTCAAATTTTATTTTAATTTAATTTCACTCTCCCTAAAAAACCAGTGCGTACCTCCTGTCTAGTACACACATGTTGTTCCCTCTGCACGATTTAACTATTAATCTAACCTCTCCTCTAGAGCAACAACCTCTCAACAGCAAGATAATGTTGCTTCTCCCAAAGGGTGTTGCTTTGGATGTATAACCTATTTCAGAAATGGTTGAAATCACGATTGCCTGGAATACGAGTAATACAAGTTGCCGCAAAATCACAAAATTACCATTCTTCCACCAAATTGCCTTTTATACACCTTTCATTTAGACTTGTTATATAAACACCAAATGTCCTTTTCGTAGACTTTTCCGGCATACCGACCGCTACTAGCCGGAAGTCACTATCCTAATTGTATCATATTTTCATTGATACCATTTTCTGCAATCATTTTAATGGACAAGGTTGAGCTCGAGGGACGTTCATGAAAACACTGCTATGTTTAGAGGCAACAAATAAATGGTAGGAAAAGGTTACTGTCAGTTTGTTGCTGGAATTAGTCTCGTTGTAAAAAGAGCAGTTGGTGGAAATGACAAGCAGACACGGCAAGGCAGTGTTTCGATATATCTTATTGTTGTTTTTCATATAGGCTAGACAATTACATTGGAATATACGATACGTGCGCACTTAAAACACCATAAAACTCGTCGCCACTGAAAAAAATGAAACTTTATTGCTTTGCACGCCGTTCAACTCATTGTAGCAGCCTACCCTTTTTTCTTAATTACTGAATTACATCATTTTCTTTGCAATATAGCTCCAGTCACCACATGCCATTATGGTCATTATCATACATTGATACAGTGCAACCTCTCTAAAGCAACAACCTTTGGGAGTAGCAAAATTATGTTGTTGTTGAGAGGTTGTTGCTCTAGAGAGGTTACATTAATAGTTGACACGCAGAGTTGGAAAATAAATAATCCTGTTGTTGAATGGAGGTTGTTGCTGAAGAGAGGGTCGCTCTGGAGAGGTTGTACTGTAGTTTCAGTGTTAACTAAGAACACTATTTTCGCTTGTGATAAACGTCGCCCCCACAGCCGAGGTCATTTGGTGACTTTTCCAGCTTAAACAGTGGACCAAGAGTTCAGGCGTATACATTGGTTGGACCAACGGAAACCGACCTTCTCTGAGCTTGCTTGACGGCATCCACAGGGTGGGATTCGAACTCACAGCTGTGAAGGAAAACGGATTACTAATCAGAAACCTTATCAACTCGGCTGTGAAGCACGTATACTAGTACACCATCATGTATAATACTTATCTACGGAATGATATCTAGATCCATCTTACAATACAGACTTGCTTGTCATATTTTCTCTCATGACATCTTGATTCAGTATTTCTGTAAACAATTCCTTTGACGATAGTTTATGTTCATGATCACTGCTTAACGAATAATTGGTATCCTGTGATAAGTGATCAGACACGGTTAAAACTCGAGTTACGTCGTTTTAATACTTAGCTTTCTTTGGAAGTTATGCAACAATCTGTCTGGAAGTATGAGATGTAACTTTATGAGCTATACAATAATACTATCCTTTTCTTTATCTACATTGGTAAAACAGAAAGGTGAACTTTTGTTAAAGTTCGTCTTATGTAAAAGCTACATTACTTTTGATAGTTTGCTTTTATGGCTGTTATGACTGTTATGACACGTTGTATATCATTTGTTCCCACTTTCATAAAAGTATTGATGACTGATGATATGTGAAAACGAGCTTTGGAATGGAAGAATGGATTCTCACAAAACAATAAAATACAATACTTGTAGATAGTTACATAGTGTGCCCGTTATAAATGTAAGGTAAACTGAGACTTGACGTGAATATGACTCACGTAACTCAAGAAATTGTAAACACTTTTACGTAGACTGTTATTGTAATAATGTTATGCAATAAGAAGTTAAATAAGGATAAGATAACGGTAAATTAATTGCTGTTGCATGATGTACGCGATAATGTATAAGAATGATAGCTTAATCAATTTGATCTTTTAGTCTCTCTTTCCATTTTTTTGTTGTTCGGTACGAACACAAAGTAAATACAATTCCTCAACAGTCGATCGGTTTTAATTTCCCTGCATACCGAAGAGCTTCAATTAACCTTCCGCCTACGAACATAGTTCCAGTTTTTCAGTTCAATGGCATAAATACAAATTCAAATATTACGTGCATTCAAGTCAAAATCAGATGGCTATGCAAAATCGTAAAAGACCAATACAAAAAAGTTGTAAAAAGTTCTAAACAATCCTCTACATCGGTTTACTTCAATACATCATCCTACAAAGAAATTCAACTTTTGACTAATTTGTAGTAACAGCAGAACGTTAAGAGTGTGATTAATATGTGTTACATAATCACGAGCTTTTGACTAGAGGCTATAAAATTGAAGCAATTGTATTTATATAGGGTAAAAGTCTGTAGATAAGAATAGAATGATAAAAAAACACATACAAACATCCCGCCTTTCTCAAAATATCCCCGCCCCAAACCAAGAAAAAACCCAAACAACACAAAAGACCATACAGAAGCTAGAGAACAATACACTGTCTGACGCAAATCTGACGTCGATTTATGACTTGAAAGAATTTTGTACCGAAACTCTGAAATGTTTATTTTTTAAATAGACTCCTCACTGCACCGTTCTGATAACATTACCGACGATAATGGAAATGTTGTATGTTTGAGGTTGGCCAATCGGTTGCAGCGAAGTTATGTGTAATCCATATCTCGAATCAAGGCTGTTCGCTTTTAGTGATATCAATTTGATATTGTTAGAATGAAACGAAGGAAGATATTTTAACATTTCAAAAAGAGACTGTTTGCTCTCAATAGCCACTAACGAAGCATACTGCATACATTTGTTAGGGAGATAAATATGAAAACCGATTGTATGACTGAAAGGTTCAATTTTTAGTGCGTCAACTTATTTTTGACATATCGATTGAAACAAGCAATAGTACACTTTGCAGACAAGTTTGATCATCTATTTTTGTGAATGTCGTAATGCTCGAAAAGCTAATAAATATGAGATTCTCTGACATTCATAATGTCTGTTTATCGATAGTAATATCAGCATAAAGCCAACGAATTATACAATGTCTGTAAGTAATCCTGTAGGAATACCAGGCTATGACAGTTGGCATTTACCACTAAATTACTCAGACATTGACTGATGCCGATGGATACTTGGAACAAATCTTATATAGCAATGGATAAAATCAGATTAATCCGAAATGACAGTAAGGGTTAATGTTCATATCATTTGACAGAGGCCACCAGGATGCTGAATGTCTTAATATTGCAAGAACGTGTTTTGAGTCCCAGAGTGACATCACGTCTTACAATTTTTGACCAGCGAAAGTATAGTGATAATCGTACAAGTCAGGATTATACTAACTAACAATAGAAATGATAAAATAAATGCTGATTTTGTGAGAGTAAGAAACAAACAAAGCGAAACATTGTTTTTTATAAATCATGTTACAAATCCGTGTTTTGGCTCTAAATACATTCTCAACCAATCATTAGTTATTTTAAATCAAGGACTTATATATAAGTCCTTGTTTTAAATACATTTATGTGAACCGCCTACAATTGTCACAATTAAGGACTGTGTTACTGACATGCCAAACTGGTCCTTTAGATACCAAAACCTACAGTCAATGATATGAACAAGAACTACCAGTAGCATGACAGATACACTTTGCTTTATTCGTGGGTTAATGACTTAGTGCATTATATCAATAAGAATGATCTTTCTTCATAAGATAGCCTTCAAAGATGGATTTATCTAAGTCTGACAGCCCTGTGTCTGGGTGCATAAATCACACACGCAATGCGGACATCATATAATTGCTATCAACAATCTTGTATCATTTCTCGTACAAGGATTAACTCGCAAGTATTCGAGAAACGACTAATAAATTTTGTACTCACGTCATTCGACACAATCTGTTTATTTCATTATCTGTATTTAAGCTGCTTAAATACCGGTATTTTACTCTTTCCAAGCAGTTTCTTTAGTTAAAAGGTATGTGATATTGTCATGCAATCTGCCAGTGAATAGCGTGTTCGATTTGCAATCATTAGTTTGAGTGAAGGCTTGGTCTTGTAGTCATTGAGGTAAAGCATCAGTCCGCTTTGTTCAACGCGAATATCTTTTTTTTCTCTAAACAACCACCAGGGACATAATGGATTGCGTCAGCTTTACTGTAGAAAGGAAACCCGGGCATTATCCAACGTAGAAGCACCAACCTTGCCTTAGCTCACATGTAGTATTTAGCACCATGTGAGATTCGTACCCACATTTTTTACAGCATTTACAGTTTTGTGTATATCTTTATCAGTATCATTTTGATAAAAAGAGTGAAGGCAAGGGCTGAAATGGAACATTTCGACAAAACTGACACATTGGCAACAACATACATCTCGCTGGGTGCCATTTTAATCAGAATATGTAAACAAAGGCTTGGTTAATGTAACCAATGATTAGTTTCTTAAATTTGTATACAGCCAAATATGTGTTAGTGGCCACCTCCGAATACAGACCGACCTGGGAATAAAGGCCATTCTTTTAAAAACTTTCCAAAGTATGGACTTTGTTCATTGTTCACACAATATGACCAACATCTACTTGCGCAGTTTTCATGATTTCAATGTGATGAAAATATGTGATTCATATCGAATTTTCATAATTATTCACTATGCTGTGACTTTCGCACCACGACTATACATGTTAATGCGTATACGTATAGTTTTATATAATGACTATGGTTGGTGCGTGAAAATTGAAGTGGTTGGTTCACAAACTCGCAGACAACTAATTCCTCTCAGTCGTTACAAACAGGCATGATTGCCGTACAGATATGAGAGGATTGTGTAGATTCTATAACTAATTACATTTATGCTATTATTTTCTGCACGGAGAAAATCCGCTGGAGGCGTCTAATTAGCGGTGGGTGCGAAATAGGTGGTTACCGCATAGTGGAATCCAAATCCGTGTTGACAGAAATAGATTGTAATATGCGACACTCGGTGAATTTAACAGAATAGCAAAAACTGTTGTTGATATTAAGGCTTTGTAGCGTGTGTTTTCAGGTACCGACTCGTCACGGAGATTGCCGATGTTTACCGATTCCATTACTGTGCACTACCAATAATTCATAGTGCGTAACGCTCGTCTTTTTCACTTGGGTTTAACGTCGCAACAGCGGCCAGGGGTCTTTGTGGCGACATTTAAAATTGAAATATGAAGTGCCCAACTTACTCTCAGAGAGAGGTTTCACCGCTATTTCGGTAAATTATCTGTTTTTAACGAGGAACTGAATATAAGCCAATTTTGCCAATGTTTCCTTCTTTATATAAAGGTTTAATTTCTATATCGACTTCCGTCTAGTGCATCCTATTCTTCGCATTTCAAAATAATCAAAGATTTATGTTTAGAAATTAAATGGCGTATATTGTAAAGAGTTCCATGTTGTTGATGAATTGCAGTCATTCCAGACCCTTTTTTCTCAAGAGATCGATCGTTTTGTTGTTCGTACCTTAATGACAAACTTGTACCAGTTTACATTTATTCAAAGTTTGTATCGAGATATCGTAAATTGCTTCATTAGGTACCTAACAACTCGTAACTACCCTGCAGCACAATTTATGCTTTGTATAATTACGTTACGAATGATCAAAATGTCATTTTCTTAATTTTCAAAACGATTTATGATAGACATAAATTTCCAATCACCACATGTACGGAATGTTACAGACGAAACACGACTTCTTCAACATGACAAAACTTTCTTTATACGAAATGTGATTAGTCTTATGTGTGTTAGAACTTGGAATGAGTCGATTTTTGTCATTATCATTACGACTATCTTTGATTGCGCATCGAACTTGTTACATTAGAATAAAATAGCATCAAAGAATTTTACCATAAATTTCTACTGTTTTAAAATACAAATACATGTAGATGCAATTGTACGTAAAAATGTCAACGGAAGTTATAAGATATCGTCTCTGTGAATACCTGGCCTTTAAAGTATGTGGCTTGGTTAAAATCGCTAAAATAACGTAAAATGATATTTTACGTTATTTACAAAGATCAAATATCATACTAAATTACCAAGCAACAAAATAATAATTCTAACCGAACGCTCAAAAATGGTGTTCTATTGCGATACTACGGTTAAATAGTAACATGAATCACCACAATAAAGAATCGGCACTGTATTGGCATCGCTACCTGAGCAGTAGATTATGACAGGTTATTGTTTCGTGGAAGTTCAGAGGTTAAAATTAGTTCCTTTCCCAGCATTTAAAGCGCGATGTTATACAGGTTAATGTGAGTATCACGTGACCTTGGTGTACACTTCGGATATAAAACCTGAGGGTTATTTGAACTATCATGGCGTGTTTCTCCTGGACACCTTTCTTACAGTTTAGTAACAAACATTGTATATTTATGGGACTACAACTTAAAAAACATCCGCTGGATAATTTCAGTGTCTTCGATTTGGAATGGGTCATTGATTTATTGTAATAGAGCCTCGCACCATTCTCCCGCAAATACCGTCATTATATCGAATGAAATTACTATATCCAACGAGTCACATGTTGGGCGATAGGAGATGGGTGATGGACGAAACACGTATAGTGCAAATCTGATAAACATCACGGTAGATTTACTGCTTGCTACCAAAGAACAAGGACCTATTGTCGTGATCGCATGTTCATTCACATTTGTTAACCTTGAATCATGAGGCTAAATTTTCGAGTGAAGAGAGTGAGAGACTTCCGGTACACAATATGAGAAAAATTCAGAACACTATGTCTGAAGTCTTAACTCGGCGAAGGAAATATCAGTGATATACCACGGCTTGCGAGAAAAACTGAAAAATATAAATTCAGTAACCAGTCTAATGGTGATTGTACTGCGCATGCGCTAAGAGATTACATAAATGAGTTATTTGGACAAGATAGGTACATTTCATCTGTACAGTTCTATTCAAAATATAGAAACCTGATATAGGTCAAACCTGTAAACATATATCACCTTTGGGAAAGGCATAATGTGGCATTTAATGACAGGTTGACTTTATTCGAATGTCATTTTGATCGAAATAAAATATGGCGTTTCTTAACATAATTGGTCTTTACTCACAGAATTACCTTTGTTCGGAAGTGGCCGCTAACACAGGATTGACTGTATATGTTATTTTCTAGATCGTTAGTCTACGCCGAATTACGAGATTTGACCGAACATGTATAAACAACAATGAGTTGCAATTGCTTTGATAGCCAAAGTGTGTTACGTTTCTTGTAACTGAGAGAAGACAATTTAAAGAATAATTCAGTAAATGTTCGGTATCGCATTGTACCATATAATTATTTCGAGTGTTTTCGAGCCTATGCATTGTTTTCGGTTACGTTTGTTCCCTAGATGCTGGTAGATGCAATACGAAAGCTGGGTACAAATGCACAAAAATGTTAAGAGTCCGGCGATTGGTTGAGAGCTATATGTTAACAGTCCGGTGATTGGTTTACGCTAACTGTGTGAATCGGTATCACGTGACTTGAGTGTACCAACTTCACTGTGCTAGTCTATTATGAAATCAGGGTGTTTCACTATAGATCGGTTTGTTCTATTAACATTAATTACACGTAAAGGTACACATTTTAAACTGTCTAGAATTTTTTTCTGTTACTATGTACAATATGTTTAAATCAATTATTTTAATCGTTACTGAAAGACATATATGCGGAGGATTGTTCAAGAGAATTTAAGGAAGCCCCTTCTATAATGTAGCCCGCGAAACGCTATTGCCGCCAATAATTTTGTCACGTGATCATGATGTACACATTTGCGAGTCCATTGTAAAATCGGGGTGTTTCACTATAAATCGGCATGTTCCATCAACCGTTATGACACGAAAAGATAAGATATTTTAACGCAGTCTCATTTACTTTACTAGCTCTTTGTTTAATTATCAACATAATTGCTGAAAGTAATAAGCGGAGGATTAGTTAATTTAATAAAATACACCTCTACTATAACTTAACTTGCGAAACGCTTTCTCTGATGCAATTTTGCCGCTAATTCTCTTATTTACGAGTGCTTCGGAACAGGTCAGAACGTTTTTCATTATGCGTATTTATATATTACCTGGATAATCAATAGATTTTAGGAAAAGATTTAGTACGGCCAATTTTACACCGCGCAGAGGTCTTGGGATTTCTTTTTTATGACATTGTTCTCTTCTTAACACGAACGAAGTTATTAATAATCCTATGCGAAGTTATTAATAATCCTATGCTTTATTACATGTTTCATTAATGTGTTTGTTCGATGTTAGATTGTTAGTTAGTAAATGAATTCCGAGGCAGTGCCCTCTATTTATGTATTCTAATACTTCTAGTGGTGTCCAACTACCCCCCCCCCCCCAGTTTTTGTATGTGTCTGACGATGAATTATAGTTAAATCTATCAACAAGACCAAAATTATACCTTCAACGGGCGAAAGGTATAGAATATTTTGCCGATGTTTCAGACTACCTGTTGACTTTGAAAGAGGACAATTCCATAACTAAAATGGTCAACAAGACGAAATAAAATGGAACAATTTAGTTATGGTATCAGAATAACTTTTATCAGCAACAACCAGCCAAGCCTTTCCTTTTTAAAAGGAAACTTTATTTGTTTACAATTGAGACACGGCATTAAGACGAGACTTAAACACGTCAATGAAATGATAACTTGATTGTTTATTCATGCTTGCAACGTGGGTTTGTCTCCAACAAAACAACAATAAAAAACTGAAACATGTTAAACCATCGTCTGAAAACGTTTGAAATATTCAGTTAATCACGATTGCGCAGTAAGGAGTTTTTCCAGTGCCGAACGCCATTGCGATGTTGTTACGAATAAACGCACCAAGAACGTTATCTCCCAATAAAAATGCCATCTGTAGGATAAAATATCAATTGTCGATTTTTCTCTGTCACTTTCTATAACCGATTTAGTTCTTTTCTTAATGCGTGTATCTTTAGTGTTAGTCTATTATGATATGATTTGTGTTTGGTTTGTATGCAGATGAAACGGTTCTCTTTTACAACCAAAAAGAAATATATTCCAATTTGTTATTTACGTCCCATTCCGCTCGTATATTATGTTCTTATAGCCATTAACTGAATTCCGCGAATATATATATGTTTCAACATTCATGAAAATGAGTATTTAATGGTATTGTAGTTTCATCTATCTTTTGTCTTTTGTAGTAAAGTTATATTAATCTCTTCTAAAGTAATATGAATTGGTTTCCAGTGAATTATTTGTTTCAAACAAAATTCAAAGTTGTCATATGAAGCAGTCGGATAGAATTAATTGATTGTCTATTTGAAAGGCGGCTATTCATTTTCGGTGTGTTTAAAAGTAAAATATACGCACTTGGATGAACATCTAAGACGTGAAGAATCTTCACTCACATGTCATTATAAAATCTGACAAAGCACAATAAATGAAGAGAAGAAAAAGGATTCCAATGAAAACATTGCATATAAAAGATTTCAAATCTTCCCCCAAAATAATACCTTTCCCTAATATTCAACCAAAACATAGGAACTTGGATGACAAGTTGACCAACAGGGGTTCCGCAGGGGTACTGCCTTTAAAAGGTTTACAGGAAAACCATAAAGGATTCGAACTAGGTTAATGGAACCAATCATATGTTTTTCTAAATGGTCTTACAATTCCCCGGTATTGACATTATGTTACTTTAGAAAAAAACACATAAACAAAACAAGCTTTTAACATTATGTTTTGAAATGCCGTTTCGCCTCTGGTGTAAAGACCTCTGTAATACTGACTCATCGCAAAGGAAGAACATCATAATTATGGCTATTATTATTTGCCACTCAACTTTTATTTTCCTTCCCGGTTTGGTTGGATTACCTGAATGATAAGGTTTAATATGCGGCTTCACGAGAGTCATTCCCGTCTCCTCGCGAAAGCAGAGAAGCATAATGATTATTGTAGTTTCCTTATTCGGCAACACTGGCTCGTTTCGTTATTGTTTCAATCGAATTACCTGAAGTGGAGAAGGTCGCAATGTTTAGTTTTACGGAACCATTTAACGCATAACAATATCTTGAAGAAATAGAATTCGTTCATGTAACGTCATTTGAGTTTTTTAATAATATCGAGTGATGTACCTGCACGATATCAATTTTCTTCCTTGTCTTCAACGTAAACATTAACAATGTCTCAAAGGATTTCAAATCGTCCACAACCTTTAGGGAAATAAAACAAATATAACAAAAACTCCGTCAGAAGTTTGCTAATGATAAAACAACATAAAACTCCAACAGAAATACCATATAACATCAGGATACTGTCGTGTGATCTTTATACGAGAATATTAAGCATTGCTGAGCAATATTTGTCGATGACAGACGAGCAGAATATGAAACGAAATACAGCAACACAATACTAGATTCTTCGCTTCTTATCAATAAATTCCCGTCTGTGGATTTATAAAGAACAAACAAAGGTGAATAGTCACGATTTACATGCCATATGGATTACTAATGATAACAAAAACTTTCAGTGTGTTCTTATCTCTAAAACTATAACTCAGATGTTTTATTCACAAATACGCGGCATGTAGATTAGCGAAGCTTTATATTTTCGCAATGGAACGTACATGCTATCAAGTATAATTTGTACGCAGATGTTGTCTTAGGATAGCTAAATCGAAAAAAAAATCGCTTCACAAACTATACCGCATTAGGTGATCATATGTTTTACATACTTTGCTTGTAGCTGAGTTTTAAGACTACGTGGTATCCAGGAAGGTAATTTAGTAAGACATAACCACGTCGTGTATTTAGTAGGCTAATGGTGAAATCTACAACAAAATTACTGCAACTGAACAATCAGTATGATACATCGAAGCAATATTGTTAACAAGATGTGTACTCTAAACACAATGCCTCTTCCGGTTTACATTGACCTACTTACAGATAATGTTGAGGTCGTCATGAGGAACCAACATGATCTGATAGTTTGATGATAGTACGTGGAAGCATTTTGATTTTATAGACAAGGTTGAAGTTTGGTACAAACGGGCAGACAGACAAACAAACAGACAGGCCAAAAACAATATAAACACACAACATAAAAAATGTTCATAATCGTATTGTATATTTTCAGATTCGGACGCCTACATGTCATATCCGGATGAAGTCGATGACGGAATGATGAACGCCATGAGCGCAGTAAAAAGACGGTAAATATCGTGTATACCTGGTAGGGTTATGATCAGATGCATACGGTAGATCGTTCCTTTTAAAGTCCCTCAGGGCAGTGGCATTTTGATTGCAATGGCCAGTTGTTTTATCTCGCTATTGAGGGGATTTGAAACCACGCCCTCTGCATAACGAGGCCGTTGTTGCTTCTCTCTCAAATCAACATTACGATGTGCTTTCGTTTGCAAGACCTTTAATACAAACAGCCGTGAAATTTGCTTTAAATCTCTAAATTTGTCGCCTTGTAAAGGAGGGGTCGTAATGCAGTTAATTTCTCCACCAGTCATATTACAATGCGTTATATTTCATAACCAATCATATAACGATGCATTTAATTTCTCAACCAATCATATTTCAAGATGTTAATTTCTTTACCAATCGTATTACTATTTAGTTTATTTCTTAACCAATCATATTACAATGTGGTTAATTTCTTAACCAATCATTTTACGATGAATTTATTTCATAACCAATCATATTACAATGTGGTTAATTGCTTAACCAATCATTTTACGATGAATTCATTTCATAACCAATCATATTACAATTCAGTTATTTTCTGTTATTTTATTCTGTAATGACAACCGAAGCTTCATCATTGCAGGCGTGGTGGCTTATGTATGAAATACGGAATGGTATGTGTGCCAGAATCCAGCTACAAGTTTACCAAATGCTGCGGAGGCTTAAATTGTGTTTGCAATATATGGAAAACTCACTGCAGATGTCATGCTAAACTCGGATAAATATCTCAACACTTGAGACTAAAGTTCTGCGCAGGACATTTAAAAATCCAGCCGCAATCGAAAATATCGAACATCATTTCATATTTTTAAACTATTTTTGACATGTTATCACAGTTAATAATTTCATAAATGACATATTTTCGTACAATATGTGTAGAATCACGATCTCAAAAACAAAATAATTGTGTACTTAGATATCCCCGCGAAAACATAAATTGAAACATTTACTTCCATCTAAGTACTTTAATTCTTTTCAGCATGTTTAGTTCAGGCATTCCAAAGTCAAAAGTGTGATCTATTCAGACTAACCGTTTCCATAGCAACATAATATACAATGTAATTTAAGTCCTTAAAGATCATAGACATGTAATTTTGTCATATTCTATCCAATATCATTAAAACAAAGTTCATTGCATAAATTGTTCACTCTCTATAACCTAAACTAAAAAATAAAGCTTCTCCATTTTGCGATTTCAGTTTTTATTATTTTCACCAATTCTTTTTCGGATATACTAGTAATGCCATTTACAATATTATCTCAGCTATATCATGGCGGGCAGTTATCCTAATCAGCATTCCTAGCGTACATTTGGGCCTTAACCAGTACTAACCGCATTCTATCCGCAAGCTATTGCCAAGCTACCAAACATAATTCAGAAGCGGAGGACAATTTGACATTGCATGTAATATCTTCAGTCCAATTGGTCACATACAGTGATAGCCTCGCCCGGGGTTTGAACTCACATCCTCTTGATCAGTAGACCAACGCTCTAATCACTGAGCTAACCGGGCCGGCAGTAACACCCACCGGAAGTTGTGTAACATTGGATCTTGGTATAAAAGTATTGTAACCACGCCATGGAATGCCAATTTCATTTTATACCTTAAGTCCGACATACTTTTGAACTAACGACCACCGTGATAAAGGTGGGAACCAGGCAACAACTGAGAAAATAAGAAAAATACAAATTAGAAAGAACACAGTGTTTTTATTGAGTTTTTTTGGCGCACTAACAAACAGAGTTTCATAGCAACATTGAGGAGGACTGCGTGTGTGCACCTTGGTAGAATCACCGACCACCCGTAAGCTAGCTAGACGACTATTACCGGAGGAGCAGTGGTGTATGGGTAGAGCATTGAACTCCTAATCCGGAGGTTGCGGGTTCCAATCCCGTCAGTGGTGGACTTTGAGCGGAACGTTCACAATCCCTTTTTTCGGCGCGAGTACTGGTCAGAACCCAGGAAGCAGTCATCGAGAGTAATTAATATAAGTTGTAAGAACTTGCTCTACAATTGATGTGTACACGGTAAATAAGTTTAAACTTTTAAACTATTATTGCCCAAGTCCCATGTACGTTTCACCCATTTTCACAATCATATAACGTTCCTCAAACTCGAAAAGTGGAAAATAATATGTCACGTGATTCTCTATTTGGCTACATTTATGACCTCACATTTTATTCACGTACAGTGCAACCTCTCCAAAGCAACACTCTTCAGGAGAAGCAAAACTATGTTGCTGTTGAGAGGTTGTTGCTCTAGAGAGGTTAAATTAATAGTTAAATCATGCTGTGGAAACAAAATATGCTGTTGTCGAAGGAAGGTTGTGGCTCAAGTGAGGGCCGCTCTGGAGAGGTTGTACTGCACGCGCGATTAGGTCACGATTGTGTACGATATAAACACGAGTTCGTACGTAATAATCAAAACTTGTGGTTCGTCATCTACGTTTGTATACGATTCAAGACGATTTTTATGCCCTTTACGTTTATTTTGAAAATGTGAAGTTGGCGAGATGCCGATTGGACTAACAAAAACACAGACAAACAAGAGACAGGGCTATTCATAATTTATAGTTTTCCATTTTCATCAGCCACTGGATACAATATTGACAGAATTATTTAATATTTTAATATACATTGTATTTATTTGGCTAATTCAGTTGTTTTCTGATAAATTGGCTGTTTATGCTTTTGTTGTAGACGATATCATTCTACACTAATTGCTCCAAAACAACGTCACAAGATATTCTTCATCACTGATTCATATCAATAATTTACAAAATAATGGTATTAGAATGTCTGCACGTACCACTCAGACATGCTTTGACGTCATTTACAGTATTAAGCAATAGATAATCATTATCAAATGTCCATACTAGTCACGTGACAAAAACAACATTAAAACCTTGCGTGATATATGACGTAATTTAGCATTGACCAATTTGCTTTGCATATGAATTGTTAACTTTTATGTGCAAAAATGTATGACATTGTATTCAATGGTAGTACACTACGTCATATGTTAATCCCCGTACCTACTCTCTAAAAAACATCATCTCGGCACACAGGTAAATTGCCTTACACTACATTAAAAGTAGAAAATGATGTAGCGCACTAAGGATTTACAACTGTATGTTATGATGTTGTGAAAAAATGTAGTTCGAATCTTTGATAAAGGCCTGAAAACGGGATAAAGCTTTTTTTGCATTTTTGTAGCATGTCCGGGTGGGACCTTTCAGAAAAAAATATCCTGTTTTCATGCCTAGATGAGACATTAACACCATGAACTGTTTTTACAACACTTTTAGTTACAATAGCCATTCCTTGGTGGGCTATAGTATTTTCTTTTACCAATCTGACTAAAGTATTCGATCTTCCTTACGGCAAGATCTGATGACGGCCTATACCAGTTTCTATTTTCAAAAGTCGGAATTTCCATGATCACTATTAATATCTATTTATAATTCAGCCAATCGTATAACTCGTTTCATCGGTACTTTGACCGAATGAACTTTCTACCTGACGATGTTATTTAAACGTTAGTAAACATTAAATTACGTGTAACATATTTGTCTGCAAGCACTTCTTGATTTTTTTAGTAATCCTGATCGATTCGGCCATAGTAAAATAGAAAATTTAATAAACACGCATGTCACATGGGCGCTATCATTACATTTAGTTGCGTAAGAATAGGTGTTCATGATATCTACAAGTCAAATATTGTGTTTTACTGCGGTTAAAAATAGAATCAGATCACTTTCAGAATTATGAAAGTAAGGCGCTGATTGGCTAGTGGAAAAGGTCACCTGAGGTGACCTTCTATAGGTCGTCTTCAGATCCTCATAGCATAGCGGGTTTGAGGATATGATTTTAATCAGATTGTTCTTTTACTTTCTTATAATAAAAAGAGAGTTCATGTCAGAAGCGGCAGGTGCGCGATGACGTAGTCATTGGTATTGTTGACGACAAGTACACGTATTCTGGTCTAAACATGTTATTCTGTTCTACTTGAATTCGCAAATCTTATGATATTGAATTGACACTTTTTTTAAATTCAAGTACCAATACACTCAAACCAACTTATAAACCACCAGTTCGTAAACTGAAGTTTCTCGGAAATTATGCGGCAGAGATTTCTGAAACTTTGCATACAATAATTTCATTCAATTACCCGTAATTTTACACTGTTTGATTGCATATTCTCTTGCGTATTTACCCATGCGAAACGTATACTTCGTTATCGATTATATTGCTCATTCAATGAATATAAGGTCAGTATATTTCAATCACTTCGGTTTTCTATACGCTATCATAAAAACATAAAACATGACCCGCATGTCTGTGGAAGAAAGAGGCAGAGCAGTGGGAATGTTGGATTCCGGCGTTCCTTTAAGACAGGTACGTTCCTCCAAGTTTAGATTACAGTGTGGGGAATCCACGTGACCCAGTGACGTCACAATGTTATCGTTACAACTTACAAGCGCATTTTCTATCATTCGAACTAGGAAAACATCACGTAAGTGCATTATTTTTCGTTTTCTTCTAAAGCCACATAACTGTTGCAACTCCTTACATAAAGCGCTACCTCCGGTTCAGAATTTTGTCACTGAAGGCCCTCTACTTTTTTTACTTTTCTTGTCCAAACCATTTTCTAAAATTGTCTTGTAAAAATAACGTTAATTTTCATAACACTGTCAAACGGTTTGGACAAGAAAAGCAAAACAGTAGAGGGCCTACAGTGACAAAAATCTGAACCGGAGGTAGCCCTTTATGTAAGGAGTTGCAACAGTTATGTGGCCTTATAAGAAAACGAAAAATAATGCATTTACGTGATGTTTTCCTAGTTCAATTGACAGAAAACGCGCGTGTAACGATAACATTGTGACGTCACTAGGTCACGTGGATTCCCCACACTGGATTATGAATTTCGATTATCATTTGTTTGGAAACTTTGAAAGGCTAACAATTACAAGCATTTAATAAACTTTCAATATCATTACAGAAATAAAAATAGTTTTTGCTTTATACTTTCAACAATCAATTTATATCCAATAATATCAGGTGGCGTTTTATAAGTTGGGTTGAGTGTAGTATCAACTAATAATTATCTGTCACATGTTATATAATATTTGACGCGCGAAGGTTAATTGACTGTATTTGACGTCACTAATGAGCATAATTATTCTCTTAGAAAATAATAGAATACAATCAGTCAAAAATAAATATTCTTATTAAAACTAAAAACACACGAAGTTGTGTCCGCACGAAATCGTCATTTAACTGGAAAAAAACACGATTCAAATGAACTCAACGAAAACCACAGTACTTGATTTGACCGATTAAAAAACAAACACAATGCACCACGAATGTATTGTTCGCCATCGTGTCGTATTACAACCAAAATAACTGTTGCTCTGAGATATTTTTATATCAATTTAAAAAAATGATTTCCCCTTAATGTTTTTTCCTGGAATCAGCAGATATTAATCAATCTCGAAAATTAACTTAATACATGAATCTATCAAGATTATGACTGTTCTCTATCCATGCCTTTTTAATGCCATTTCAAAATGCATTCACGCTTCTATTTATTCAAACACAACATAAGGTTTCTTTTACTCTCTTAACATGACCAGATCCAGGTGCATATTATTCAAATCTGGTTTCTCATTCAACGTTAGAAATTCTTCCTAATTCAGATGAATTCGCCTTTAAAGGTTAGACAGTTAAATCCGGCGTATTTAATCACAAGTTATGCATTTCTCTGCCTCATACTGTTTGTTAAAGGCACAACTAAATCAAAAGAAATCCTTTTCGGTTTCTATAATCCATATCATTTAAATAATGAGATTAAAACATCGATTCTTTTTCAGCTAATTTTTAGAAAAAAAGAGAAGTACAACTGTTTTTCGAAATAATATATGGCACGTTTAGAAACATCAGTGTTTTCAGGACCATGAGAAAAAACTATTCTAAGCACTATAAATAGTCAGATCTAATGAATCAATGTCAATCATTAGCGAAGATTTCGCCTTCCAAAATGACACAAAACAATTTTTCAAACTGCTGGAGCTTTGCATGAGAAGCTCAAAGAGACGATAAGCTTAAGCAAAAACAACAAGCTTCGTTTTTTTTAAATATTGAAACAGACAGTGGATTATTAATACAACACGTTGTTCTGTATTGACAGAGGTCAGGGTGAAAATGGGAAATGGCTTTTAAATGTTCTAAAGCATGGAGTATACACGTTACAGCAAGTAACTCAACAATGCATATACACACACAATGATATTGTGTCGATCCAATAAAGTGATATGAAACTTTAAATAATGAAAACAAAATACAAGGTTGAACTTTTATGTTTAAACATGTACAAAAATGTTGGTGTTACTTTTTAGACAATCCTTGATAAACGTACAATAGCAATATACCTGTAATCCCTTTTGAACTTGTAATGTCAGTGGAGTACAACCCGTAACAGTCTGTATAAAATACATGTAGTTCACAAGGTGATTTTTGCATTAAGATATCGCTATCTTAGCTAAGATAATATATTTCTTTGGAATAAATAAATGTAATGACTTATAATTAATATATTGTAATTCAGTACATGTATATGATATTTGTGCATACATGCATGAATTACGTCTATTTCGATAGAATCTGGGAATCAATATAATTATAAGTTGACAGTACAAAGAGCAAATAAAAACACAATGAATAATATCTTCTACATCTAAAGTATAAAGTACAATAATTACACAACCTTTAGTCCTAGGATTATTCGAATGACGACCAGTTTCGCATAATAATTGACTTTTTTACATTACGCTTCTGTATTTCCTATTTTACATTATTTTAAGTTATTACGCTCATTCAAATGAAAACTTTTAGCATCATGCAGGGTCATGCATGTATGACCCTTATCGTACGTCATACTCGTGACGACAGGGGATGTCCACATACGTGTTTATACGTCTGATATCAACTGGTTTGTAACGTATAATCCCTGGTCAGGTTCAAGATTATTGACTGTTTCAGCGGTGGCCTTTGTTCTCCAACGCATGTCCTTTAGATATACATGTCTAAGTTACAATAACGCGGCAATTCGCGTAGTCTTTAAGACTTTGAGGCTATATATTGTTTAATTGTTATCCGCTAAGTATTTATATGTATATAGCTCTGAGCTTAGGAAATAATTTTCACGTGGTAAGCATACAAACAAACGACTCAAATGAAATATATCAGATACAACAGTGTATTGTCACAATGGGACATCACGAATTCGTTACATCTTCTGTGTGTAATTTTCTGTTATCATTTGGGTGTTCGTGAGGTTCGGTAACTTTTCCTCAATGGGCCTTAACGTCTAATCACGGGAGCTAACTTACAAAAACATAATTATACAGAAATACTAATTAATAGAGAACCATTACATATACGGTCACTCACACTTACGAACATTATTTTAACAGTATCAACATAAAATTGCTTTTTCCACGTACGTATTGGCCAGCTGTACTGAATTACCAAACGCAATAAGATGAAGCATTTGCGAAACATTTTGCGGAAAAAATTAACATACTTAGTACATGAAAACATTCTCAGCCATAGATTTCTTTCAGATGATACGAGATATATTACTTCATTTTGTTCTTGTTTGTTAACAATAACGTGTCTTTACTTAATTGTAAAACAAATCTGTGGAACAGGCCATGAGAAGACGACAACACGTTTAATAGGTTAGGTCACATGTAATGGAAACAGACTGGGGAATTAGATGATAGTAAAACTTAATTGAAAACATTGTGCTCGTACGTATGGACATGTTGCCAAGATGTATGTACCAAATAAATCTTAAATCTTGTAAATAACCTACAACTAATCAGGTTATTATTATTGATAAGCTTCCAACACATGGAAATACATCTAGGTCATTGAATGTCTAAATGTTCTGGTGAGTGCTGTGTTCATGACATTAAATCGGCCATTTTCCCTGAAATTGTTGTTCTAACTATTGTTTTGTGTCATTCTTTGTACCATTTTGATGACTGAAATGGTTACAGGGCACTGATATTTATATTACCAATTACAGGCTTCAATCGTTAAACTGAATCACACACAATCTAAAAAGGGGGTTTCAAGTATTGTGTATTTATTTGAAAATGGAATGTTTTACTCAATGTAAATTTCCATGGGCGGACAGATTAATAAAATGGTAGATCTTGGCCATATATCCTGTAAATCGGTGACGATTTAAAACGGTAGTGTTTCTTCGTCACTTCCGGTTTTGAGGTTGTATCAAACCTACTTCCGCTGAAATCATACTCGTATATGCATGCATGGTGTCCAGAGTTAGCTGTGACCTTGACATAACCTTTTTCTGCAAGGTCGATGACATTGTAGGGGTCGTACATTTGTATGTATACAAGGGATGGTACTCGTTGATGCTGTACTCCCCAATCTAATTCAAAATAATAGCCATGAATTTGTGATACTTCCCTCTTACCAGTGTAACGGGGCCAATCAACCTGAAACGATAATTCTATCAAATTATTTTCTGTATGATTTTATACGACTTGAAATGAATTTGATTAATCGTAAAACTGTAGCTCCAAGATGACTGTCACTGTTATATAGTATAAACCGATGTTAATCGTTTATTACCAGATTTTTGGTCGTAAAGAAGACAATAAATAGAATCAAATAAATTGATGATACATTTTTGTATTCTCATGTTCTGTAGTTGAAATACTTACGGTAAACCCTTGAGTTTCGCCATCTAGATTGTAACCAATGACGACCACTGATCTATTAGACGAGGAGTGGAATGAACAGTGTGATATGATTGGACGAGATTTGTCAGCCTCGATTTGATTCCGCAAGGGCGTGGTCTGATTTTTCGTACGACAAGAAAAACTCGGATCCCATGCTTCGGAGACAATTTTCTGAGTTGAAGCCCCAGCATGCGTTAAAACCCGATCAATCCGTGACTTTGTTACCCTATTAAGCATCCGATCCAGACCGGAACCCGCCGTGTCAACTGGGAGGCATGGATCATCATGTAAGGCATCGTAGGCTTCAATATTGAGCCAAACATCTACAGGATTACCAGCGGCTACCATCTTATTCCGAGCATCTGATAGACTTTCCATAATCTTAAATATACAAGGACACAACAGTTAACCATCCAAACAGACGACATAATCGGTATAAGAAAATATCACAAACGTGGAATGGCATTGTACATGGGTACTCATATGCTTATCAGCAGAAGAAATGTACACAATACTTACAAATTTACATTGAAGATTGTGGAAACCCAAATTTTTAGCCTCTTAAAATAAAGCCATTATTGTTATAAATGCATATTCATACTACTAAACTACTATTTCAAAGACAACCCAAGCTGTTTTTGTTTACATTAATCTTACAATTTCGTTCTTACATTGTATTTGGCGTGAAGAAAATGTTACGTAAAGAAAAAAAATCCATTTACATTGCAAATAACTATTTTTGAAACCTTACCTCATTGATGCTGAATGAAAATACATCATCAAAGGTTTTTAAAGTTTGGTTTAACCTAAAAGCAGGATAGATTTTCGACAGTACTTGATAAAGTCCATTATCTACTGTTTCTATGGTGGCGTGGTTCTGAGTTGACCAATAAAGAGCACCGAATCCGGAACCGCGGCCATCTTTTACTGAAATTATGTCTGCGCAGCTTCCGGTCGAAAGATAGTTGAAAGCTGTGACGTAATCAGATATGGTGGATTTTCTTTCAAATTTGTTGGCTTGAACAAATGTCGATAACCCAAAAACTTTGTGGTTTTCTTTAACTTTCATTCGTATTTGTCGAAACAAATCACCATACGTCATAGAACCGTCGGTTGAAATATTTGCATAAACATCCAAAAGCATAATGTCACCTGACCAAAAATAACCTTTCAATGTTTTTTTAGTTGTGTTGTCTTTGCTGAATCGAATAGAATGGTCTTCGAAAATTCTTTGTAAAAAGTCGAAATAAGGACCAATAAGATGTTCCGGAAAGTGACCAGTCTCATCTGCAGCGTATTCATGTGGCGGAAGTGGAAGTCCGAAGTACGCAGACATGTTGTATTCTTTCGCCGTGTTAAGAAGTAGTTCATGAGGATCCGAACCCGCAAACGATGTAAAAACCACAGCCACGTCTGTACCATTCAAATTACACGGATTGCTAGAATAATAACCTTACAAAATGTATGATACTAGAATTAATGTAACACTAACGCATTGTTCATCTATAACTTATACGGACTGCCATCAATGGCAGTGATTTTGACCAGCCTATTATAATAACTTAATTAACATTATCATACATTTTATATTTTCAAATATATGGCGACGTGTTTCTTGCATAATGGAGTATACAGTGTACAGTATTTTATGACTACAAAACGAGAAAATACTTGTTAAATGATACAAACATGTTAAATTCAATTGATGGATGTAAAAATGAGTAATACCATCAAAAGAAAAACGTATGGTTCTTACTTTAAAGGTTTCTGTTCAAGCGGAAGAACCAGTCTGTAATAAATTCGATCGGAAACCAGTCTTTTTTCGAATTGAGGGCATCGTATCATCGCTTCCGGTGAAAAGTCCTCCTCGTATTGGTACGTCATCACCGTTTTTATCGTGATACCAAACTCTTTAAGTTCGTCAGTCGCCATTTTGAAACAGTCATCTTCGGGGGTATTCGGTAATTTCCGGTCATTTCCGCACCACTAAAATAATAGTCACAAAATGATTTCAGGGACTATTGTTAAGTGCTATCATGTTCACAGATCGGATGTTATCGGTACCATACATTCGCAAATGACCGCAAATGCTTCCTTGAACAAATTTCTTATGTTAGGCAGCTATCAAGCTATCCTACGGAACGTCAGTGGTTCTATACCCAATGCGCGCGCATGTGGCACGGCTTCCTCAACCGTTTAAGCTTAAAAAGCTGCCAAATGACTCTGACTGTTGGTGCGAGGATAAACACCAGAGAAAAAGAGTTTAAGAGCGGTTTACAACTTATAATATATTTATACGTGTAGCATGTTTTTTTTTCATGAGGCAGTACTCAACGATTGGCTGTCAAATGTATTGCCATCAAAATGAAGTTCAAGCGTTCAACTCAAAATAATTGTATCTGTTATAATTCATTGCTATAAACTTACCTTAAAATTTGGGTCTTGTGAAAAATATTCAGGATTAACCACCACTAGTGACGGAGCTCTCAGTAACACGGTATCGCCGCCTAGTTTCGAGAAATCTCGTAATGTCGCGTTCCATTCGGTACGGGTAAACCTGTCCTTGAACCACGACCCTGTGATTGGATAAGGTGGTCCGAACGGACTGGCATTACACTCAGCCAAATACGACACTGAAACTGTTATCAGAATAATTAAGAAGCTCATACTTTTACTGAATTTCTATAGTTGACGGCTTTGTTTGCAGACAAAAGCAGATAACCTAAATTCAAGAAGATAATAATATTCGCTGAAAATCGGCAACTTTCGTTCATATTCGGATTCTTTAAATTATAAATAAGTTTATCGCGTCCCTTTTTTTCTTTTTTTACCCGAATTAATTTTCCGAGGTACCAAATTGCGATGGAATATTGTGCATCCCGGCGTAAACTATGCCCTATCTCTTCGTTTTTGCTTAAACATAAAATGTGGAATAATGGAATAATCCTTCTCTTTTTGTCTTGTCCTTATAATAAATTTTTAATCTTAGTCCAAATTTGATATCTCAGCTATGATTCTCGCTTGATTTAGATGTATTTATAGATTGTTTTCTTAATATTCAGGCATGTTTATAAGTCCAGTATAATTATGAAATTATAACGTCTGCTTTAGTTAACGATCTTTATGAACGTGTATATGCTGTGCTATATATGATCATGCATGTATGACATTTACTATGTGGAACAACGATCTGAAGGGTGTATTTGAATAACGACTTTTAAAAATCCGATCGTAGATAGTCTAAAGGAGAAACTATCAATACTAATCTCCTTATTTCTCACGGGTTTTAATTCCTTAAGCCAAAGAGAGAAAGACCAGAGGGCTTAACGTATACCTACTACATCTGTATCCCTCTGATCCGCATTAAACTTTTGGACCAGACATTGACCATTCTGACCGTCCCCTACCCGTCTGTTCCGTTTTACATTTATATTGAATGCTTTCTACTCGTTACGCGAACGCAAGTTTGTGCTTGATTGTAACATTTGTCTGTAAATAAACAATTGTAATCTTGAACAAACTATTTTAGCTATCATTCAAATATAAGCTGATTAAACAGTGTGTTATGCTCTAATCTGTTAACATAATTTTGTATCGATCAAATCTTACAATAGGCAATTCATTTGTAAAAACGAATTATGTGGATATTCACCTGATGTTGATATCAGCACTTGGTATGTTTGGTTTTATATATTACAAAGATTTTGTTTCAGTAATTAGTTTAACGCCGTTTTTTCAACAATACGTATCATTTATATCTTTTATAATTTTGTGTTCAGTGTATGTGACTTTGCTTTTCATATTTTTGTGATGATGTTTAATTATAAATACAACATAGTTTAAATAATGTTAATATTTTACTGAACGTCTTATTTTGTAAAACTTCTATTAAGGATTACGGACCCTAATGCAAGCATTAAATGACTGTGAACAAAGGTTAGAGGTACCTAATCCTTATAAATTGTGACATTCTGATATAATTGATTACATTTCAACTTTCAAACATAAACCATTTTGAAATGTTGGACCCGGGTCAGTTATATTTGACTTTATCATAAAGGGAGGTAATATTTTTAACTACTGCTCTCCCTTGTCTATGGTTATATAGCATTTTTAATTTCGTGTTAATAAATTAAAAAAAATTATCGTGGTGAATGATTTATTAATCAGTCATTCTACATACACAATGAAAATAAAGAGGAGTTTAATGGGTAGAAATGAATGCTTGCATTAGGGTCTGTAATTCTTAATTTTAATAACGTATTCTTGATTTTGTTGTATACAGTAAAAGTTAGTCAGTAATGATTTTATTTAGTGTGACTATCTTCAGTATGTAACATTAATGAGATAACAAGGTATGCTGCATTTGTGTAAATTAACAATGATAATCCAAGTCCAAACTAGGCACTTAAATATGTAACTTCATTTAATTAAGTTAAGATTAATTAATAAAATTTGTAAATTAAGTATATTTTGGAACGTTTTTCTAGAATCTTAAGTTTGTAAGTTATATGCTTTTCTATTTCTATGTGACTTTCTTAATATACACTTAATTTGTACCGATCACTGCCAAGCTAGGTTCCCCACCTTTATTCTATTGTGTATTAAACTGTGGAACTTTTGCATAGATTGTTTTCATTTGAAATGTTTTGCATTATTATACTTTTGTTATCTGATATTTTCTGACATTTATGATCACTTGTATACTGGATTTCGTAAATTAAACGTATTAGACAAATTATAAAGTTTTGTCATAATGCTGTTTTTCCAGCCAGGAACCTGATAATTCAACAGACAACAGCAGATATCATAACAAAATGCAGTCTGTAGTAATCTACTTTTTGGCTTCTTTCTTAGCTGCTGGCTTCTTAGCTGCAGGCTTCACTCCACGTTTGGCATCAACAGCACCAGAACGAGCAGCAATGCAACGTTTTTTTCCATTAAATGAAACATCCATAATAGTCTGACTCCATTGCAGCTATCCAACATTTCTCACATTTTCATTTTCTATAGTTCATGCACGTGACTTGGAAGAAGGGCCCAGCAAAGAGATTAAGCCAGTGAAATACCAATACTCAAAAAACACAAACACCATTTGGCCAATTAAAAAATGTTGGCATTTACTTTGCTTAACACTTCAGATTTGCTAGATGAGAACTACACGGGCTTCAACACAGGGGACAAGATGTTGTTTCATGAGTGTGACACAATTTATGATATTGGCAGCAATATTTTTAATTGGCGTCTTGTACATCTCAAGAACAAGTTTGCCGACTTACTCGGAGTCTTTTCCAAAAATATATCCATCGATTAAAGAAACAGGTACTTGCGAACTTATTCTAAATTGTATTCTCAGTATTCATATTTCGTTCACACATCAGACATAAAATTAATTTAACAAAGTATGGACTTTGTTGTTCATTAGCTAACCATATGGCTTATGGTGCTGGTACAAAAGAAAAATCCTCTGTACATAGAGCCATCATACAATATGCACCTAATTAACTAGATATTATACTAGTTTAAAACATGTGACAGTGAATACAAGATTTCAAGATTTTTCAAGATTTCAAGATTTATTCAGAACATCAATTATATGACAATACATAAAATTGTGCAGTAGGTCAAAGATGACCCCTGATCACAATTTCAATATAAAATGTTTCTGCATAGTCTTGTTGTATTCAAGGTCATAAATACAGACGTAAGAATTATTATTATTATTTCTTTTTTATAAGTTTAACCAAAATGTATGATAAAGGGTCTACTCTACATACATATCATTTAAATTGCGAGTCTGATCAAAATTTGATATTGTTAGCGATACGATTTCGACGTATGAACACTTTCTATGTTAGTGACTTGGTCATTCCAAGTTCATTCCGCTGTCTAAATTAAATTCTGGGTACACTCAAACATGTAGGTCCTGAGCATTTACCAACATCACTTTAATTCAAGTTGTGATTATTGAATCTGAAACATAGTGAGACAACTAAGTCGTTGAAATTTATTATTGAAGTTCATACTCATTATTGTTGCATTGATCCTCAAATTTATCTATTACGTTTATTCACAAGGGAATGTATACGTAACCACTATTTATTATTGTTGAACTGACCAAGTTCAGTCCAATCCCACACGGTATAACCGGACGAATGTCCAACAGAGTGATGACTACCCCCAACAGAGGTAAACACCGATGACGGGTGAGTAGTGGTGTTATATTTCTTAATAGCAATTCTCGATTTCGAGCTTTCTTTTGGATCTAAGGATATGTGAAAGACCACGAAAGTTGAAGTGAACTTTTTGCTATGTTTGCGGAATAAAGCTGATAGCGCCTGTTTATACACACACATGCAGAAAATAATTCTCAAATCTCACATTCATTGCCCGAAATTAAACAGTTTGCGATAGTTTTGAACTATGTAACCTCACAAATCTAACGAAATATTATCTATGAACAATTCTGTAAAGTTACAACTCTGTCCATTCTCTTAAACCGATGTTTGACCCTTCCAAAGAGACCCTGGTATGCGCAAATACGATGACGTTTACCGCCGAGGTGATTTTGTGATGATGACGTGAACGAAAGATAATGAAAAAATATGGATGACGTTCACGGCTGAGGAAAGAAATTAATGAAATTGCGCAGTTTCAATCGAGTTTTACCCGGTAAATCATGGACTCTTTGGAAATGTACATGTCAATGAACATTTTCACTAGAAAGTATTGACAGCCTAACAGCCTATATATATATACCGTCATTCTAGTTACTGTAGCCACTCGAAGAATCTATGACATTTACAAGACAAATCTTTCATTAATTTGAATGTAAATATTCTGAAATCTAGTCATATGGAATTCAGCCTAGTTCTGTTCCGACATTACATACATACTCAACATACTGTCCAATGTAATTTAACCAAGCTTCCCGTAATACCGTTTTTTACACAGACGGTAGAGCAGTCTGCAGTCTTCTAAAGGTGTGAATGACTCCTTGAAAAGAATTTCGGGTAATGAATGTGAGATTTGAGCATTATTTCCTGCGTGTCGTGTCGCTATACGCTTTATTCCGCAAAGATAGCATGCGAGACTGTTTGAATAGTTCATTTCAACCTCCGTGGTCATTCACATATCCTTAGATCGAAAAGGAAGCTCGAAATCGAGAATTGCTGGTAAGAAATATAACACCACTACTCATCCGACATCGGTGTTTACCTCTGTTGGGGGTCGTATTCACTCTATTGGACATTCGTCCGGTTATACCGTGTGAAGCCGGGACCAGACTTATTTTACATTTGAGGAAGCGGTCAAGCATGCTTACGTAAGGTTTAAGTTCGATCTTGTTGTAGGCCTGAGTTCTTCTTCCGCTGTTACAGCTGTAAAGTCGCCTTATGACTCTGATTGTTTGTGCAAAGTTAAAATCATGTAGCCCAGTCCACAGATTGTTTGTACTATCTGATTCGCCAGTCGAATTGTTTACATACTTTGACTAACTGGCTGATAATTATGAACATGATAGGTATGTACAAAGTCTGTACTTTTTAAACAAAACCATAACAATTTGTGCCGTTACAGCAAAAGACAATCTGACGTTTTCAAAGAAAGATCAAGATGGCACCGAATCATTAACACATACACCAGACGAGAAATGCATCAAAAGGCTCCCACAAGCAATTATAATAGGGATACAGAAGTGTGGTACGACAACTATTTTAAGGTTTCTAAGTGATCACCCGCAAATAGCAGCTTGCTTAGATCCGGTGGAAGTCAAGTATTTCTCAGCACATTACCGGCAACCGCTAAGTTGGTACAAGAATTCAATGCCGTGTAGTTATTCTAATCAAATAACTATGGAGAAATCTCCACCATACTTTTACAGACGATATTGTGCCGAAGGCATTCGTAAAATGAATCCTAATACAAAAATTATTATCACCGTAAAGGAGCCGATTGAGAGAGCGATATCTATGTACGCCATGTTAAAGGAAAAGCAAAAGAGTATGGCACCTTTTGAAGATTACATTATGTCCAATAACAGGACAAAAGTCAAAGCAAAATCACAGATGGTAGATTTTTCAAACTATCCAAAACATATGAGATATTGGCTGGATAACTTTGAAATGGAACAAATATTGATATTAGACGGGCATACATTTTTGAGAGAGCCATCGTCTGAATTGACTAAAGTTGAACAGTTTTTAGACATAGGGAGTTACTTCACAGCTGAACGATTTGTTTTCGAAAAGAAGAAGGGAAAGTTTTGTATGATAAAATCAGGAAAAACTGCATGCATGGGGTCAAAGAAGGGCCGTCCTCATCCATCAATAGATGAGAATGTCCGATTGAAGCTTCAAGAATACTTTAAACCATTAAATGAAAAGTTCTTTAACATGATTGGAAGGCGTTTTGAATGGGGATATTAATACACCCCATACATTACGAATACAATAACTGCGATATGTAATTTTATTCGAAGATGTGATTTAATGCTTCTATGAATATGAAAGTATTAGTAATACCAAAACTAAACTTTATGTTTCCTATCTCCAAGACAAACTTCATTGAACAAAATTATGTGACGATTACCTTGAATTGTTTTAACATAACATGGTTTGATATGATCCATTTTCATATTTCCAATCGGATATGTAATATAGTTTGTTTTTCATACTACCGTGTATCTTACTTTTTATGCTTAGTTGAGAAATAAATGCTTACTGGAACAAGTCATTCAAGAGTAAACTGGAAACTATCATGGGTGTAGCTCGAGAGCTGCCAATGCATTACTTACCAGTTTGTTGTCGAAAAATACTGATAAAGGTGGGGGAGAACTGTTGTAAAAGCGTAACATTGCCGAAGGTGGGATGAACAGCTGGACAAAGGTAACAATGAGGAAGGTAAAGGTAAACATTTAAAAACGGTTAACACAGACGAAAGTGGAGGTGGCCAATTTGAAAAAGGTAACACCGACGAAAATGGAGATGAAGAGCTAGAAAATGATAACAATAAAAAAGTGGTGGAAGCTGACTTGATGGCTAATGGAAATGTCAGTGGCTCTATCCAGGTGTACGCCTGATGTCGTTATCAACCATTTTAGATGAAAAAGTTGCAAAATGACTCCAATTGTTGGCGCGACGTTAAACCCGAGAAAAAAAGTAACTTGAAAAGCTGAGCTAACAGACAACATCCAGTTTGAACAGGGGTATAAAAAAACAAAGTCCATGATGGGTTTGCAGAGTTTAAATTTGAAGTTTTAAATACAACAGGACAAACATTATCTCTTCACACAAGATTTACGCCCATTAATATCTACATTAAATGTCCACTATGTGTTTTGTACAAAAATAAATACTAATACTGAAATATGAATACTTCATATTGTATAGAACTTGCAGCTAGGACCAACTGACTATCATTGACACCATAAAAACCATGTTTGACCAGAAGAAAATTGGTCTTAGGGCGAAAAGTTTACTGTAGATATTTAAAAGGCAATATATAATTTCATATACAGTATCAATAATCCACTAGATTGTTGCTTAAATTGATTGGGATAACAACCATAAGTCTAAAAATGCTAAATTAATTTGATTTGAAGCAATTTCAATAATTAAGTCTATGATTTGAATTCTTATTTAAACGTTTGTTTCAGACTTCACGAAACTGTCATGCTTATCTAAATCCCACAAATTCAACATTAACTTACAAGTGTATACATTACCCCACCCACCCGCACGTACAATGATATTGCGAAATACTTTTGGCTTGTACAAGAATGAGAAATTGAAATTAATCTCAGACAATTCCAACTAATAAATATCTATATAAACAATAAGCAGGAGCGAGGCTAAGTAATTAAAAAAACATCACTGATCAATATTTACATATATACGTATAATTAACAGACATAGGAAATAGCCCACACACTATATCACCTCACCATTTTTGTAGGCGAAAATAAATAAATACATTCGACCAAAAAAAAGTTATTTTCGTCGACATTCGGCAATAGTAATAATCAATGTTTTGTGTGTATTTTTCCTGTCATATGATTTTAAGTTTTAGTACAAATTTAGATTCCTAGCTTTCTTTAAATTGTCACAAATGAATACATTAATAGTTTTCTTGATAATTAATCAATTAGTACTGGTTTGATATATTTGTACGTTTATTTTAGTGAATGATCTGTATACATCTTATTTAGAACTTTGTACATATTAAGTGACCTAAACTAAATAAATATACATAAACCATAGCGAGCTAATGGGGCATTTGAAAAACAACCTTTGAATACAAGCACAGATATACTGAAACAGAGTCAATTAGAAACTCTTGATGTAGATAATACAACATGTTATGTTCATTGTATCTCCTGATTTCTCCTTCGAGCCAAGGGAATGAAATCCATGAGGGCTTAGCGTTGATTTATAGCATTTACTTCCCCACATTTACTAACGCTCGCTCATAACTTTTGCACCAATTTTACTTTTAACGTTTGCTCCTAATATTTAACCTATCCACTCTCGGTTTAACTCAGCTGATAGCTCCTCGGTTGTCTGAATTGTTTAACAAAAGTACTTTTATAAGTACTTGAATAGTCTGTTTGCCCAGAAGTAATCAATATTATTAATGGCCAACTTTTTAGCTTTCATTCGAATATTGTAACGTGTGCTCGATTGATTAAGGGCGCTTTAAAAAGATTTTGCAACAAACCAAGTTTGGTTTCCAACTGGTTGTCAAACTGTCCGTTTGATCAGTAAAACTGGTTTGAAACGAAAAAAAGTTTTGCCATTTGTTTAAAAAAATTCTCGAACCGGACTGCCAAACTACGAACAGAGGCTGTTTGGTCGGTTTGATATGTCCGAAATTACATGCAGTTAAGCGCGGGAAAATGGCCGGACATGTTGACCATTACTTAAACTCTCAATACACAATTTCTTATCTGATCTGATTAGCTTTATATATCAATGGACAATTTTTTAATCTAACGTTTTTCTTTTTATTGTAAAGAGAGCAATTTTAACTATATACCTAGCCTATTGAATATATCAACCAAATTTCCAAATATGACATCATAAACTTCAGTCTTTCTTATTCTTTTTCTTTATAAGCGTGTGTTCCTGTTAATATATCAAGAACATAGTTAAGCTCTTTTCTGTCACCATGGAGATTACTGAAATGCTTCTTCAAACAGCCTGTTTGTTCGCCACTCAATTTAAATCGAAACCAGTTTTAGTTCACTGTAACCTAAAACCTAAACTGAAACCGGATATTTCAACAAAAACGCCCTAAGTTGTTCTGGATCGTTCAGTTTTCAGAGCTCACGGATAACAAGAGTCATGCTCTAGTTTTATTAGGGATGTACGCACGGAAAGCTGACACGGATAGTGAACAACTGAAAGCGGAGGTTATGTAGGAATTTTCTCATTAAATACTTTTACGATTTCTTTCTTAGGCCAAGTAAAGATAATTTAACATTATTTTTTATAATTAATACTGTATTCACTCTACTAATGCGGAGGCAATATAATAACTTCTAATGATTGATCAATTTATTTCTCAAACCCATGTCATTTTGCAAATTAAGTCAATGTCACTCTCGCTCGAAGACGCCAAAATGCCAAGTTGTCTTAGGATCATTGGTAATTTGGGTGATTGCAGCATAATTGAACCACAGTCAGTCCTCTCTACAATTCCTGGGCTAGCAGGTCCGATAATTGCCACTTTTATCAACCAAGGGATCAGTTACAATGTGTCGCTTTATCTGTTGTCTTCAGTTCCTAAAACAATAATTAATGTCTTATATTGGTATCGGTGAGTTTTGACTTAGTATATAACATTTATTTTACCCCCGTAAATAATTTAATTGTCCTGTATTAGTACCAATGACTTTATTTTAATGTAAACATATCAATTTAATGTTTTCCTTTAAACATTTAGCAGTTTGCTATAATTATATGACATTTGATTTAATTGTTTTACAACAAGCTTTGCTCAATTTGTTCAAAATATTTTCCAGATATTTTGGAACTAGAGATGTGCCCATAGATCACATATGTGCCTTTAGCGCAGTAAAAACCCTTCATGTAAATGAACAACTTCTTATGCTAATAATAATTCCTGCGTAATTCTATAAGGGTAAACAATTAGAATTGCAAATAGTCAAAATGAAAAGACCGATGGACGAATGCACATACAAATATACATAAAACAGACATATGTACATAGGCATGGATGGCGGTACGGACCATGTTACTGTATAAATACCTTACTAGTATTTCTTTATTTCAATATCTCTTTTTATATGGTCTTTTTCATCAACGTATTTATCTTCGAGCTCATTCTATCCCGTAGTTATTTCTAACCGAGACGTACAGCTTTCGCTCAGCTAGGGGTAAACGTTCCATGTTTTCCTTCATGTCATCAATGATGTCAATCCATGATAAACTAAATATGATCTTAGGAAAAAAAATAATGTCATCGTCGGTGAATTTTACAACAGACTTTTCGTGCCAGAAGGTTAGCTGACACAATTTTTGTTTGGTTTAGCCTCAGAAAGCCGGTGTCTAGTGTCGGTCAGGCTCGAGTTGTAATCAAGCAGTGTACATAAGCTATACATTTGCTTCATTTTTTGGTTCATTTTCATGGTTTATATTTTCACCTCAGTTTATACCTACTTATGTAAGGCTCATTCTGTTTGTATCATATAGTGTCATATTATATTAGGTCAACATTACATAAAGACATCACAATGTTACAATGTGTAAGGCCTATATCCTCCGCTTACAGTGTTACAGCATTGGTAACTTGTGCTTGCATACACTATTTATAATAAAAACGTGTGATCATTTTGAGTGGATAAAGAAAGAAATCGGATCATTATTTTGTTGAGAAAAACCCTTCATTTTCTCGGCTTTCAGTTCTTCACTATCCGTTTCAGCCTTCCGCGTGTACGTATTTAATAAAAAATTATGTTTATAGAATTTAGCGGCTATTGTGACCAGAGGGGACGCAGATTCAGATTCAATTAAACCATACATCGATCAAAACCGGTGTAGCAGTCTATTTTTCCCCCGGCCAGTTTTTCCCCGGGGAAAGATTGGCCTAGGCCTTTTTTTCCCCCGGGGAAAGATTGGCCTAGGCCATTTCTTCCCCCCCTGGGCAACTTCCCCCCCCCCCCCCTAATAATAACTTTATTGCATTATGATTCTAGGTCATTTCTTCCCCCCCCCTTGGCCACATTTTCTCCCCTAATTATAACAGTATTGCATTATGATTCTAGCCCATTTCTTCCCCCCCTTGGCCACTTTTCCCCCCCCTAATGATAACAGTATTGCATTATGATTCTAGGCCATTTCTCCCCCCCCCCCTAGGCCACTTTTCCCCTATATAATAACAGTATTGCGTCATGATTCTTTGCTATTTTACCCTCTTGGTCACTTTTCCCCGTCTTCAGAAATACTATACATTATTGACTAATTTTTCCCCTCTTTGCCAATTTTTCCCCAAACTTAAATTCTGAAATAAAGCCAACCATTTTCTTAATTGGTTACATTTTTGGTCATTTTTTCCACTCTTGGCAACTCAGAAATATAAACATGAAGACATAAGTATAAAATCAGAAATATGAACATAAAGACATAAGTATAAACCCAAAAATATGAACATAAAGACGTAAGTATAAACCCAAAAATATGAACATAAAGACATAAGTATAAACTAATAAATATGAACTTACAGAAGTTAGTATAAGCTCATAAATATGAACATTCAGAAGTAAGTATAAGCTCATAAATATGAACATTCAGAAGTAAGTATAAACTCAGAAGTATGAACTATAGAAGCAAATATAAACTCAGAAATATGAACTTACAGACGTAAGTATCAACTTAGAAAGTATAAACTCAGAAAAATGAGCATACAGAAGTAAATACATACACAGAAAAATTAACATAAGGAAGTAAATATAAACTCAGAAATTTGTACATACCTAAGTAAATACATACTCAGAAATTTGAACATACAGAAGTAAATATAAACTCAGAAATATGAACATACAAAAGTAAATATAAACTCAGAAATATAAACCAACAGACGTTAAGCGAAAGATGTAGATATACAAATGAAAAAATCAGGGGGGAAAAAGTGGCCTAGAGGGGGAAGAAATGGCCTAGGCCACTTTTTCCCTGGGGGAAAAAAAGGCCTAGGCCAATTTTTCCCCGGGGAAAAAGTGGCCAGGGGGGAAAGAATGGCCTGTTACACAGGGGTCAAATACTTGCCACGGCCGGTCATAACCTTATATGAAAATTTGACATTAAAAGTCGATTTTCTTCCAAAGGTGGAAAAGTTACCGGCCCATTGTGGAAGGGTATGTTAGAACTGATTAGAATACAGTCCATGAACAATGGTTGGGTGAACTGACCGCCGAATGTCTCAACGGAGATATTACGTGATTGTATACGACTAAAACGTTTTTACAAAGTCGTACGTGGATAAACGTCGTAGCTAGTTGGTTCTAATGATTTATCTGGAATAAACATATCAATAAAGTCTGCTCAACAGGTAACAAAACACTGGTATTCATTCGTAGAAATATTATTACCAAAAATGAACATGTCAAATCTTTGGCTTATAAAACCCTTGTCTGTCCACAGCTCGAATATGCTTCAACTGTTTGGTCACCTCACACTAAAAGAACATTTATTTAATAACCTTGAGATGGTGCAGCGCCGTGGTATACGGTGGGTAAAAAATGACTATTCTAGTTACTCAGGTGTCTCTGAAATGCAACAAAGTCTGGGTTGGAGATCTCTTGAACACCGTAGGAATGAGCTAACGCATTTAATATTGTACTTTTTGCTTTAGCTATTCACATTCTCACTGACTACTTGGAACTTTCCTTGTACATGTAGTTATTTTATTTTATTTCCTCACTAATCATGACACGCACCCCTGTTCATAACACTAGATAAATAGATAGATACGCATGACAATGGGTTTGGCGAAAAGACGAAAGGACGTCTTATATAACTGACAATAAATTAATTGTCCTGCGAATTAATTGTCGTACGACTTTGTGAGACAAGGGCTTTACTGAAATATCGTTGAAAAATGGCGTTGAACATCGATAAAATAAACAAATATGATGGATTATAGAAAATACTTGCAGTTAACACAGATGCCACAAATTTAACTATTGATAATACTCGTGTCTTGATTAGAATGATGTCCCTGTCAACATTTATAAACCGTAACCGTTTATAGTAGCTACAGACATTATGTTTTAAATAGTTATATTATATTGTCATATTGGATGCGTCATGTTTTGTTCAACAACTAAACATTTTATCTATATAATGTATTGAATAGCCTGAAATTCCAATGTTCGCTTCAAAACCGATTAAATCCGTCTATTGCTTCTTAAGAATGAGATAGCCCCATAACATATTTATGACTGAGGAAATTTTCTATTCATGTAAAATAACAATACAACACATGCATAAGGCCCCGTCTCCGTAGTCGAGTGGTTAAGGTCGCTGACTTCAAATTCCTGTAGCCTCTCACTGATAGAGGGTCGTGGGTTGGAGCCCTGTTACCGACCATGTCTCTTTATTTGAGAAAGTAGGCAGTTGCTTACGGATAATTGGAGTTTAGTACTGGTTCATCCCAGGAACGTTGACTGTTGAAAAGGAGCGTAAAACTCGATATACACAAATAAACAAACAAAGCATTAGGTAGGGTATACAATTACTGCACAGTTCTAAAACGAATTCGATACGCACAATAGTTACTTATACTATTACAAAATCGTAAAATCCATGATATTACTAAATCTTTCAGGCATGATATTATTAAATCCTTTAGACATGATATACTAAATCTTCCATGCCTGAGATTTCTAAGTATTTCAGGAATTATATTTCCAAGGGTTTCTCGCATTATATTTCCAAGTGTTTCCAACATGATATGAAAAAGCGTTTCAGACATAATAGTGATGATACTATAAACTGTTAGAAATACATGTATTTGGTTTAATAATTCTTTTTGACCTAACTGATCATTACGTCATAAAATCGACGCACAAATGTCCTGAATAAAGTAATTGCTTTGCTAACGAAGTTCAGCTTTCCTACCAAATTATTTTCGAATTCACTTGCAATAATGTAAACTTATGCGAAGGGTTTAAAAAACAACTTTATCCATTGTGAATTGGTTATTTCACATTTAACCACTGAATACATTTTTTAGTTTTGTAGGATTGTAATACGATCCTGGTTTAAAATGGTTGAAAGCCTTGATCATAAATCACGCATTCCGTACCCGTTGGAATGTCACTTGGATTATTTTCAGCAAGACAGTCATTGAAGTGAAATAATCTAGTTAAATCTGTAGATATGGGTCACATTTTCTTTATCACATTATAATGACTTTTTGTTATGATGCGGTGGCAAAAAAATATCGACAAAGGAAGCTATTTTGATTCTATTGTATCAGACTGCCGGCAATATTTTGAACAAAATGCAGACGTTTGATTCTTGATCTCGATGTATCCTTTGTAAAACAGCAAAGATCCTTTCATCACATGCTCTTTACGATTTACTGCTTCGGTATTATGATGTCTATTTTCTTAAAAATTAAGAGTTCATACAAATGACTGCAGACTACACTTTTGTGCCACTGGTAGGTAAATAGTCATGTATGTTACGACTATATATATTATAAAATGTCTGAGATGAGTTTAAAATGTCCTTCGTCTAATTACATTATATATGTATCTGCTTAATTGCTTCACTTTTACCCGATTTACTTGGAATGTTCAACACCGTAAGTCTCTACAGAATATTGTACTAACACTCAGTTTGCAGTATGAAATTTTCAAGAAAATACTACATGTGTACAAACAGCGGCAAATGACATGTGTGATGTGGGAGCAATAAATGTAGTCACCTCATCATCACCTATACTCATTAGTATATGAAATAACTCCTGTTTCTGCACAAAATGTTGTAACTTTTTACATAAGGCGCAATATTTTACCCAATTGCCATGTATTAATACATTTCATCAGGACGCGATCCCATCCATAAGAAGTGACTAATCATACAGAGTGTCCAAAAAGAAAGGTAACACTTCCATACAAAGGTCGTCACATCAAAAACGTCATACATTACTGAAGCGACGTCAAGGATGAAAAATGCTCTTTTTAAAAAAATTGTATTAAATTGCAAATTCTGAAGATATTTATAAGATTCTCTTACACAAAAACTTACATCTTTGATCTACATGTCTATACATATATATTATGTATAAATCTGATATTTAAAGGGACATTAAACATGTATGAAAGTGTTACTTTTCTTTTGGGACACCCTGTATTTTCTTGTCAATAATCTTTGAAGTTGAATGGTCCGGTTTCGAATGAATATGTCAATGTACCTGTCACATGACGATGTGTTGATAGTTTGATCATATCATGCGTAAAATACATAATAATGCACCAGTGTATAATTTGATGTTGGATGATTTAGAAGGTAAATCCTGGAAGAAATCATGAGCTTAATCTGTTAAAGATTGTTACAAATTTAGGCTGTAATACTGTTATACAGTTTCTGCTCATTGCAATTAATTTCCAAGTATCCAATATGAAAACAGTGAAAGGTTCAACACAGGGGAAAAGACAGTTTTGCACGAGTCTGACACAATTTATGGTATTGGCAGTTGTTTTCTTTAACTTCTCAAGGAACTTTTTGCCGGCTTATTCGGAGTCGCTTCCAATCATATACCCATCGGTTGAACTAACAGGTTCATAAAAGTTATTTGTAATTATATTCTGAGTACAATATAACCCCTGCAGAGCAGCACCAGGCGGAAACCAAAAAGATGTTGCTCTCAGATGTGTTGCTCCTCTGAGGTTCATGATGTTACAGTGGATCGTATGTCCAGTATGTTGCCATTGTGTATCCAAGTTGTACTTAAGTACATGTGCATTTACGTGAAGCTTTTTACATCACGCTGTTGAGTTAGTTCACGTAAGGTCGACCAAGTTGAATGTTTGGGGCCTTCACCCTTCGTTAAAGCTGGAATGCCGCCTAATGACTCCGGTTGTTGGTGCGAAGTTAAACCCCAGCTAATAATAGAAATTATAATCCAGATCACTGGCTGGTTTGTATTATCTGATTGGTCTGGTGAATTGTTTACATACTTTGATTGACTAGCTGATATCATTATGAACATGCTAGATTTGTAAAAGGATCAGTACTATTCAAACGAAAACAACACAATTTGTGTCGTTTTAGCAAAAGTCAATCAGACGTTTCCAAAGAAACACCAAGAAGGCACTATAATATTTTCACATGCACCAGACGAAAAATGCATAAAAAGACTCCCACAAGCAATTGTAATAGAGATACAGAAGTGTGGTACTATATATGTTTGACCAAAAGCAAGTTGGTCTAAGCACGAATACTTTACTGTATAGTATATTTAAAAGGCAATATACATAATTTCGTAAGCCACTAGATGGTAGCTTAAATTTATAGATACAACAGCCATTAAGTCTAAAAATACTAAATTAATTTGATTTGAAGCAATTTCAATAAGTAAGTCTATGATTTGCATTCTTATTCAAACGTTTGTTTCACACTTAACAAAACGGTCATGCTTATCTAAATCTAACAAATTCAACCTTAACTTACAAGTGTATACATTACCCCACCCACCCGCACGTACAATGATATTGCGAAATACTTTTGGCTTGTACAAGAATGAGAAATTGAAATTAATCTCAGACGATTCCAACTAATAAATATCTATATAAACAATGAGCAGGAGCGAGGCTAAGTATTAAAAAAAACATCACTGATCAGTATTTACATATATACGTATAATTCACAGACATAGGAAATAGCCCACACACTATATCACCTCACCATTTTTGTAGGCGAAAATAAATAAATACATTCGACCAAAAAAAAAATGTTATTTTCGTCGACATTCGGCAATAGTAATAATCAATGTTTTGTGTGTATTTTTCCTGTCATATGATTTTAAGTTTTAGTACAAATTTAGATTCCTAGCTTTCTTTAAATTGTTACAAATGAATACATTAATAGTTTTCTTGATAATTAATCAATTAGTACTGGTTTAATATATTTGTACGTTTATTTTAGTGAATGATCTGTATACATCTTATTTAGAACTTTGTACATATTAAGTGACCTAAACTAAATAAATATACATTAACCATAGCGAGCTAATGGGGCATTTGAAAAACAACCTTTGAATACAAGCGCAGATATACTGAAACAGAGTCAATTAGAAACTCTTGATGTAGATAATACAACATGTTATGTTCATTGTATCTCCTGATTTCTCCTTCGAGCCAAAGGAATGAAATCCATGAGGGCTTAACATTGATTTATAACATTTACTTCCCTACATTTATTACTAACGTTCGCTTAATACGCATGCTTAACGTTTGCTCCCAACATTTTAACTTATAGCCGCTCTTATGAGTTCACGGGGGGGAAATGTCATGCTCTAATAGGTTTAACAGAACGTAGCAACTTTTTTTTACCAGAGAGGATGCATATTTAGGTTTAATTTTGAATAAACAGTTTACATCGATCAAAATCTTGCAAAAAATAATTTTGTTTTAAACACTTAAGTGGATATCTACCTTTTTTCTAGATCGGCACTAGGTATGTTCAGTTTTATATATACTAATAGTCTATTATTTAGTCTAAATACAAACAAAACTTTATTGCTAGTTTTACATTCATTTATAAATAACAGCTTTTAAAAAATAAATGTTGAAATGAGTGGCAGGTTTGTGTCAAACCTTACAGCACTATTTGATCTTTTAAACGCAATTGATTAGACAATGTATTTATGGATATTATGAAATAGTAATTTGTTCGTGATCTACTTTGATCAAATCTGATAAAACTAAACTAGAATTTTATTGGAATACGAGTTTTTTTAAAGCCGTGAAGTATTGGATGAATTTGTGGCCGAGGTCCAGTGTTTATTACCCTGGACTTGTTTCCCTGAGATCCGGGTACGATTACCGGTAACGGCAGGTCATACTATTATGTGAAAATTTAACATAAAAAGTCAAACTTTCCTCCATATTTAGAAAAGTTACCGATGCTTTGTGGAAGAAATTTCTTTATCGTACACCGCCATATATATGTATATAGCTATTGTAAATGTTACGTGATTTCTGATTGGTTAATATTGTTTATAGTCGGTTTTATAGTGACATGGCGTTGTATGATAAAGAAATTTTTATTCAAAAGTTTAAATCCCGATTTCCCGAATATTTGCGTCTTCTGTAAGAATTTGTGAATCTGTATTAATTTATTTAATTGTTCTTTTTAGGACATACTAGTCAATTTCGCATACGATCGACTGACAATCTTGCATTAGTATGTGAAATTAGTCCATTTTGGTGTGGCCGCATTTTTTCCGACCAGACGAAATCGGGTCAAATTCTAGCGTTTCTTGTTCGATTTCTCAGTAACGGATTAGTCTAGGAATTTAGTTTTGGTCTTATTTTGTGCAAATGTATATATCTGAAACCGCTGCAAACTTTGATTTGAAGAATTCGTTCGTATTGCTTTATAATTTTGTGTTTTGTAAAAGTTGTGCTTATTCACCGAAACGAAGAGATATACGCCTTCTTATAGTATAATTATATACCAGTTGAATGCCATGAATGAGGTCGAATTTTAGTTATTTTGTTTCATGTAGAATTTATTGCAATTTTACCATCACATGCCCGTTACTTTTTTCCATGTAACCCATATATATATAGAAGGGAAACAACTTCGACAATTCGAATTTTCCAACGCGTGTTATAAACTTCTATGTTATTGCAATGCAGTACAAAATATTTAACTCATATATAGTGCAACGTATGGGCAACTCGATCAACACGCTTACAGAAAATGTATACTTTTACTACCTTTAAAGATATTCTAAACTTGCTAATGAAGATTTTTCACTCGAAAAATGGTCAAATTTTACAAAACGACACACTGTCGTATAATCGCAGCGTGTGTACCGGTATACATGTACAGAGTGGAAATGTTAAATAACTGACACATTCAAGTTCTTAGAATGGGCCTTATTTCATAATAAAACACTATAATATACTAACTGCCAATGATTTCGCCTCTCGGAAATCTCTTTTAGCGAAGAATTTGCGTATTTTTTTATTCAATAAGCCGGTGTAGCATAAAATTTTGACCCCGTGGAAAAATGACCCCAGGGGTCATTTTTCAACGGATTATTGATCAATTTTCAACGTTAAATATTGACCCATACCGTTAAATAATGACCCCATTACGCGTGAAAATTTGACCCTCGTTAAAAAATGATCAACCTTTGTTAGAGTTATTTTCAGAGTTGAAAACCATCTCTTACAGTAAATAATTATATAATGTAAGTTATTCTCACGATTTCTATTCATAAAACTTTATAGGTAATTTGAATTTGGTATTTACACGATTTTAAAGAGGTTTTTTCGTTGGGGTCAGACACCGAAATTTACATTTTATTTGAAAAGCTGACAAATTGCATGAAACATTGAAAAACCATCATCCAAAGCTGAAAAAAGAGTTTTGCGGCATATTGAGTATGCATGGTTGCATGGTGCCGAGATTGAGAGTTTATCCGGTGCGACTTCTAAGAAAACTAACTTAAACTGGACAAGCCTCTGGATAAACTGTCTCTGTTTCGGCACCAACCATATATGTATTCGATTTGTCCTGTTCCAGTTACAAAATAAGTCCCAAAACTCCATTTATGTGGATTTAAAAACACTTGTAGTGCCCGATGACGCGACAGTAACATAATCCCACGCAATCTTCATGAATGAAAAGTCAATAAAATACGTTAATTTGTATAATAACATACTATAATGACCTACTGACAGGATATACACATGTAAATCAGCTGGTCATTGCTTTATTATGTCTAAAACTAAATTAGAAACAGTATGAATTAATTAATTTGTATGACAGAAAGTACCTTCAACTTACGCAATAAAGCGTTGCATCGCTAAATGTAAAATTGACCGTTTTAGACATAATGGATCACAGAACCTAGTACAAGCAATCCTTATCAACCATTACATACTTTTAGAATGAATAATTCGTAAAACATACGTGATTTTGGAATTTGTAAACATACAATTACAAATGCAATACAATCATAAAAAGGGAGAGAACTACGTAGTTATCAATACTACCTCCCTTTATGATACAAAGTCAAATTTAATAAACTGTTCCAGGCCTAACATTCCAGAATGTTGTATGTTTGAAAGATAATATTTAATTAATTAAATAATTGAATATCACAATTTATAAGGATCAAATTATTCTAACTTTGTTCATAGACATTTATTTTGTATTAGGGTCCGTTAATTATCCTAAATTAAATACTCACTGTTTGATTAATAACCGAGCTAAAATATTAATTTTGTTTTTGTCTTTGAACTTTGTTTTAATAAACGCATCTCAAATAACTCACATTTAAAGAAGTTTGAAACAAAATCCCAAAAAATCGATATGATGTCGCATATAGACAAGAACAAAAGGGCGCTTAGGACGACAAAATGTATAATATAGACCGTGAAACAGTGTTTTACGAGAGCTACGCACCTGCAGGACTAATTCTCATATTCGTATAGTCGATCTCTGGTGTTTGTCTATAGTTTTAGGTATTGTTAAAAATTGACCCCAGGTTTGATCAAAATTTAACATTGATCAATATTCAACGACTTTCTTGATCAAAATTTAACGTTGAAAACCTGTCGGGGTCGATTTTCAACGTTGAGAAATGACCCCAGGGGTCATTTTTCAACGGGGTCAAAATTTTATGCTACACCGGCTACTCGAAGTTTACTTCCATGACGGGTCACATGACAATCGCCTAACTCGTGATGAAAGCTTAAATCTGATTGCATGAGCGATACTCTGTGGTATTTGTTAACAATTTACGTGTACCCTGTGCACTCTATCCTTTTCACTACGCTATCGGGAACCATACCTAAAAATACCACACAGTATCGCTCATCTTATCAAAATTAAGCTTTCATCACGAGTTAGGCGATTGTCACGTGACCTATCAAGGAAGCAAAATTAAGAATCCGCAAACTGAACAAAAAACGTAAATTCTTCATTAAAAGTGCATCCCGAGATATGAAATCATTAGCAGTTAGTAAATTATACAATATAGGATATAAGTATACTGTTTGGTTATGAATTATGACTCATTCCATGAAGTTTTACCTGTAATTTATCAGTTTCGCTATAGATCGATTTGTACACGCTGCGATTTTACGACAGCGTGTCGTTTTGTAAAATTTGACCATTTTTCGAGTGAAAAATCTTCAATAGCGAGTTTAGAACATCTTTAAAGGTAGTAAAAGTATACATTTTCTGTAAGCGTGTTGAGTTGCCCATACGTTGCACTATATATGAGTTAACTATTTTGTACTGCATTGCAATAACATGGAAGTTTATAACACGCGTTAGAAAATTCGAATTGTCGAAGTTGTTTCCCTTCTATACATATATGGGTTACATGGAAAAAATTTTTTTTTTTTTTTTTTTTTGTGACAAACCCCTTTGACTATATCTAGAATGCACCAAAGTATACAACATAGGTAGCCACATCGGTTTATAGGTTAGAGATGTATAAAAGTTTATATGGTCAAACACTCTACATAGGACTGGATATAGTGGGCATATAGGGAAAATATGGGGTTATATAGTATGCGAAATAGAGATGTTATTATAATTTATATTCTTATTTATTTATTTATTAAGTAGTAAGTTTGTTTATAGTTTATAAGGTGGTTGTAATGGTATATATTTAGTTTATCTTATGATGAATTGGTATTTTAAAGCATAGTATGTATATATTAAGAGAATCAAAGGCATTGTATATTTATAGTCTATGACATACGACTAAAAATCCTCAGTCCTGCGTAGTCTTAGAAAGTCGAACATTGACGAACGTCTTAAGCCTGGATAGTCCTGCGACTGAAATGTTGTACGACTTGGTGAGACAGGGACTTAACTAAAATTCGTTGTAAGACGTCGTTAAACCCAGTGCAAATAAACAAAATATGATGAATTATAGAAAAGACTTGTAGATAACCTAAATGTCATAAACTAAACTACACACATTGTTAATACTGTACATGCGGTTTTTATAAGAATTAATGTATACAGTAGGAACATGTCGAGTCACACCGACATTTATAAACAGTAATCGTTTATATCAGCTCCAGGCATATATAAACATGTCATGGTTTAACGATGTCTATTGTCATTTTAGAAACAAAATGTTTTGTTCAACAAGTAAATTTGCCACATCCATACAAAATATTGAATAGCCCGATAATAAACCACAAGATTAAGTAGGGCACAAAATTACTGCACATTTTATGAAGCGGTCAAAAAGGAATTCAATACCAACAATAGTTATCTATATATAATCATGAATCACCATAAATGCGATAAATGTTTGCGTAGAAAGCGAGTCAAATTTCAACTCGTATGTAAAGGTCTTTTTTCAATAAATGAAGTTGTATTTCGATTTTTTTTCAATTAATATACCAATATCTAATGATTGTTCGTAGTTTATCATTTTTATTAATCAGTATTTCAAAAATCAAAAATAGAAAAATAGAAAAAATCTAATGGTTTTAATTCAAAGTTGTCCAAACTATCCTTGGTAACATTATATTTATCATAATCATTTGCAAGGACTTATATATACATGTATGTATATAAGTCCTTGTCATTTTGTAATTATATCATGTCATAATGGTATTTAGTTTATCATCAAATAATCACATACTGTATTAGTCTAATGATGTACAAAATTCCTTCTGATAATATTGTAAATATAAATAAAAAAGCTACAGTTAACATACGAGGGATGTTCGGTATGTAATGTGTGTTGTACGATAAACACGACAACAGTATGCACTATTTCACTAATATTGATACTGCTGGGTAGCTGTATTCAATACATTTACAATATTAAGTTCAACACAAAATTAGCGAAAATCTTTATTTTAACAGAGCCATTCGTTGACCACTGTTGAAAACATTATTGGAAAGCAAGGCGTGTTGAGCAATTTGAGCTTACATACATTTTTAAAATATTACACAATACACATTACTTATCGAACATCCCTCGTATAACACATTATCAGGTCCAAAGGTTTGCTACTTTATTAAAACAAATAAATAACATATTACCTGGTACATAACTGCTTACATTTATTACACATGAAGTAGAACAGCAAATAAACTAATACATGACAACATTATACTTAAAGGTGAACTAATAAACGACACAGTTAATGTGATATTGGAAATTAAAATTACTGAAACAGCTACTTCAGTGCTTCATAAGAAGCAGTATTATAAACACTCATTCAGACAGTACATCTACCAATATAGTGTGACTGTGCTTTCTATTACCCAATGTTGATAAGAACATTTCCTTACAAACGGGCATCTTTATGTTTGTGCTTGTATATTCACTTTCTCCTATTTTCTGCCATTTAGTTTGTTTCGGCTTACGTTGCTCAACTAGTGCCATCACGTTGAACTTTCTCTGACCAGTTCATGATATTCTTGACGGTATAGTGAATTATTTTCGGTCATATGTTCACATTGGCAACATTTTCAATATCTTCCTGCACATCTGAATTATCCGAATCACGTGTAAAGTTTTTTTTCCATGTCATATTATTAACTTGCTCATTATTTTATAGTTTTTCTTTCTGTTGCAACTTTTTTTCAAATGCCATTTGCACTTACACGTCTTAATATCGATGTCATAGTTAATGTTTAAATTACCAATACTTACCATTGTTTACTGTTTGATCTTTCTATTGCACAAGTGCGGTTTTTGTCATTCTATCTGACAGGTTGTTTACACATTACAAATGTTATTTCATAAACCCATTGATCAACAGGTGATGTTCCAGAAGACTGATAATCGATTCTAAGTAACATAAAATGAAAATTGAATACAGTCATAAACTGTGTCCAGGGGATGTTGATGTTATATACCTTTGCTGTCCATGAAAATTGAAAAGCTCGATTTTGTATTTCATATGTAGTATACAGATACCAGCATCACCTGAAATTATATCTAAGATAACATTAAACTTACACAAGGCGCATTATCTTTCTCATTGTCAAGTGTTGTGCATTCAACAAGGACGAGATTCTAACAATACTAAGTATTTTTTTCTTGTCAATAATGATTCTTGCAGTTCAATAGTCCGGTTTCGAATGAATAAGTCCAGGTACATGTCTCATGACGATGTGGAGGGTGTTTTATCATATACTCCTGAACTTCTCAAGGTTGAAAATTATGCTACAGCTATGCATTTTCTACATTCTTGACATTTTTACCTATCTAATTTGCAACATTTACAAAGAGGTGAGAGTGCGTAATACACATAACAATAGAATATAATTTGTCGTTGGATGATTTAGAAAGACATCCTGGAAGAAATCATGAGCTTAAACTGTTAAAAAATGTAACAAAATTTAACCTATAATAATGTTATGCAGTTTCGGGGCATTGTATTAATTTCTTTGCTTTAAGGTTTCCAAGATGATAACAGTGAAAGCTTCAACGCTGGGGAAAAGACAGTGTTGCACGAGTCTGACACAATGTATGGTATTGGCAGTGATATTCTTAATTGGCGTGCTGTACTTTTCAAGGAACTTTTTGCCGACTTATTCGGAGTCGCTTCCAAACATATATCCATCGGTTGGAGTGACAGGTACATAAGAATTATTTGTAATTGTATTCTAAGTACAATATAACCCCCGCAGAGCAGCACCAGGCGGAAACCAAAAAGATGTTGCTCTCAGATGTGTTGCTCCTCTGAGGTTCATGATGTTACAGTGGATCGTGTGTCCAGTATGTTGTCATTGTGTATACACGTTGTACTTAAGTACATGTGCATTTACGTGAAGCTTTTATTCAGCTGTTTTGCATCACGCTATTGAGTCAGTTTACGTAAGGTCGACCTAGTTGTATGTTTGGAGCCTTCACCCTTCGTTAAAGCTGGAATGCCGCCTAATGACTCCGGTGGTTGGTGCGAAGTTAAACCCTAGCTAATAACAGCAATAATAATCCAGTTCACTAGTTGGTCTGTATTATCTAATGTGTCAGGCACATCGTTTACATACTTTGATTGACTAGCTGATATCATTATGAACATGCTAGATTTGTAAAAAGATCTTACTATTTAAACGAAAACAACACAATTTGTGTCATTTTAGTTAACGACAATCTGACGTTTCAAAGGAAAGATCAAGATAGCACTGTATCATTTACACATGCACAAGACGAAAAATGCATCAAAAGACTCCCACAAGCAATTATAATAGGGATACAGAAATGTGGTACGACAACTATTCTAAGTTTTCTAAGTGATCACCCGCAAATAGCAGCCTGCTTAGATCCGGGAGAAACCAAGTATTTCTCAATGCATTTCAGACGTCCGCTAAGTTGGTACAAAAATTTAATGCCTTGTAGTTATTCTAATCAAATTACTATGGAAAAATCTCCACCATACTTTTACAGACGATATTGTGCCGTAGGCATTCGTAAAATGAATCCTAATACAAAAATTATTATCACCGTAAAGGAGCCGATTGAGAGAGCGATATCTATGTACGCCATGTTAAAGGAAAAGCGAAAGAAAATGCCACTTTTTGAAGATTATATTATGTCCAATAACAGGACAAAAGTCAAAGCAAAATCAATAATGGTAGGTTTTTCAAACTATCCAAAACATATGAAATATTGGCTGGATAACTTTAAAATGGAACAAATATTGATATTAGACGGGCATAAATTTTTGAGAGATCCATCGTCTGAATTGATTAAAGTTGAACAATTTTTAGACATAGGGAGTTACTTCACAGCTGAACGATTTGTTTTCGAAAAGAAGAAGGGAAAGTTTTGTATAATAAAATCAGGAAAAACTGAATGCATGGGGTCAAAGAAGGGCCGTCCTCATCCATCAATAGATGAGAATGTCCGATTGAAGCTTCAAGAATACTTCAAACCATTAAATGAAAAGTTCTTTAACATGATTGGAAGGCGTTTTGATTGGGGATATTAATACACCCCATACGTTAAGAGTCCAATAACTGTGCGAATATTCGAAGATATGATTTAATGTTTCTATGATTATGAAATCATTTGTAATACATGTACCAAAACCTTTTTTTTCTTCCAGTCACACGTAAAAAATAATGTGACGGTTACCTTGAATTATATTAACTTAACATATATATCGTATGCTATTAATAAAATGTAGATCTAGTTTATTTTTTCATACTACATGTATATGTACTCTACTATGTTTTTTTCATTTATTTCTTTCTTCAATGTACAAGAATTAACATAATTCATAATATCAATATATATATAAACAAATGCAGATTCAGTTTTGCCAATACAGGTACATGAAGAGTTTTAATGTATAACAAACAAAACAAAAAAGCCACTAGTACAGGGAAGATAAGGCCTTAAGTAAATATAATATTAATAAAAACTGTATTTCTTTGTAATACTATTTTTGAATGAAGAGTTTAGATTGTTCTTTGCACATGGAATAGTATATATCTTTTTTATCATATACATATTCGTATTGAATGATGGATGTTGTTTTAAATGAATGGGTCCCATTCAATTCTAAAAACCTCGTATTTGTTATTCATTAAGGCAATGTGTTTTTCGGTATTCAATTTTAAGTTTAAATAATCTTTAAATATGTTATATTGTGGTAACATTGGCTTACACCGCATTTTATAAATAAATTGTTTTGCTACTATTAGTATGAAGTTTATTTGTTTTTTGTTTAGTTTTATGTTTACATCTCCAATTAATGCATTCTGTTTATTTATTTGGAAGTTTATGTTTTTGCTTTTAAAATAAGAGTTTATTTGGTTCCAGAAGATTTGTACATGGTGACATTCATAAAATAGATGTTCTATTGTTTCAACGTAACTGTTGCAAAATACACATAGGCTTGAATTAACTAATTTACATTTAAGGAGATATTTTTTGGTTGCAACAGTTCTAGTGATAATTTTATATTGGAAATTTCTTAGGGTGACGTCGGTTACTGATATTATCGGTTGAACATAGATAATTCTATCCCATAAAAATTTAAATATCAACGACTGTATGTAATTAATTGTTTTTGCAGGTGGTTTTGGTAGGACAGTTAGAGGGTATATGAGTTTTGGGAGAGCAAATGTTTTAATTACTGTAGTTTTACCCATTAATGTTAATTTACGATGTTGCCATTGTTTTAAACAATTTTCAAACTCCTTAATCTTTGTCTCTATGTTTAGAATTGAATTTGTCAATTTATTATTTGTAAAATGTAATGCCTATGGTTGTTGTGTGCTCTGAGGTCCATTGGAATTTTTATGTTCACAATATTTTATGGAAGTGTTTGTTAGAGACCCAATTCTTAGACCTGTTGATTTAGATATGTTGAGGTTTAGGCCTGATATATCTCCAAATTCATCTAAAGTATTTGCCAGCGCTTCGAATGATTTTTTTATCCATCAATTGTAAAAGTTCCATCATCTGCGAAATAAGTTTGTTTAATTTCATGTTCATTTATCTGTATACCTGTTATGTCCGCATTCAGTTTGATATTGTTAGATAATATTTCTAAACAGATGATAAAAATAGAGGTTGATAACGGACAGCCTTGCCTGACACCTCTTTCTATGTTGAATTGTTGGGACAGGTGGCCATTGTTGATAATAATGCTACATATATTTGAGTAGAAAAATTTAATCCACTTAGTTAGATATGTTCCAAAATTAAATCTTTCAAAACATTTGATTATAAAAATGTGACTAAGACTGTCAAAAGCCTTTTCGAAATCTGCAAAAAATACCAAACCAGGTTTATTTTTAAATTGGACGTATTCAATAACTTCAAATATTGTCCTGACATTTTCTCCGATGTATCTATTTTGCATTAATCCAGTTTGGTCACTGCTTATAATTGATGGTAGGATCTTTTTAATTCTATTTGCGATAGCTTTAGTTGCAATTTTATAATCTATGTTTAACAGGGTGATTCGACGCCAATGGGCATAAATCAAAATAATGAAGACAATTTTTCTTTTCAAGATTTAAAGAATACCACACAACACAGTAATGTAATTTAATGTTCTGACGGTGTGTCTTGATGTTGTTAAAATTGCTGCAAAATTTCCGCTTGATTGTGTTTCTCGTTAAAAAAACAGGCGAAAAATGTCCCGAGTGTAACACTTTTAGCGTGACATTTTTTCTTTACACATTTTTCAATCTTTTATATTCTGTTTAGTTTTTGGGTAAGTAATCAATGATTGTTTTTAATTTCATGTGTTATATTTAAGATTTAATGCATTTTGTTCAAATATTTCAATTATAAGTATTATTTAGAAATCACCTTTCAAGTGCACATGTAAAATATTTTGCTCAAGGAAAAAATTGAAATTCAAATTGATGATATTGCTGTAAGTAAACTGATGCTTGAAAAGTGCATACAGTTTAACATATTGATAGGCATATGTGTCCATGTTGTTTAAAAAAGAGATGATCAAAAGAATCATTTGTTTTTTAAGTTATACCATCTTGAATAAAGCTGATTGGAAATGTCCCGAGTGTAACACTTTGCATTTAGATCAGAATTTTTTTATCATTCATTGAATTTGATATGTTTTTTCTCTATTTCTCAAACAGAAGCGTACCCAGAAGCTCACAAAACTAAAACAAATTCATGTAATGCAATTCATTTTTTGTCTATATGGTTTTAAGTGTTGTCCCGAGTGTAACGCTTTATATTCATCATCTTAATTTTGATATGTAACTTATAGAGCAGTAGTCCATGTTAATTGTTTTCCACATTTATATCAAATAACTGACGTGAATAAATACTAGTACTTTAAAGTCTGAAACAGTGAAATGAAGCATGTTTAAAAAGTTTGAAAGTTGTTATAAAAATAGCTCTATTCAGATATATATACCAAGTAGATTTGTTCAGTATACTGAAGATAAAAAAGAAATGTACCTTTTATTTTGATGAAGAAACATTCTCAGATGAAAGCAGCATAGGATTTATCAATTTATTTCATGATTTCAAAACATATTTTGCATGTTATATTATTTATATATAACAATTGAAAATGTTACACTCGGGATACAAACACATCTTCATGCAATATTATACACAAATTCGGTTTGCTTTTAGAGGAACTATACCGGTAACAAAATACTAACACTGCAGGCCCGGGTCATGAAGTTACAAAATGCCTAAATTAGTGGTAAAACTCCCATTTATAGAGGACTGAGAAGAAGCACACTCCGAGTAGAAAGACTTGAAATTTATGTTTTATTATTAAACATTTTCTAGAATATACGAGGGTTGTCCTTGAATTATATGTAGACTTTTCTCATAACTCGGTTATTTTTCAAAATTTTGAAATCTAATTTCAGTAACGCATAATTGAAATCTTCCTTGACGTATGTTGCAAATACATAGTTCATGTTCAAAACATTCCAAAACCTTTAAGTATTGTTTTAAAAAAATTGTTTTACTTAAAAAAATCAAAGAAGAAATTGTGACCATACGCTTTAGAAGTTTATCCCGAGTGTATTTTCTATATGTCTGTTTATATGACTTAATTCATGTTTAAAATATTTGTTCAACATAGTTTGAAATAGTTTGACTTTGTTGAGAAATCATTTCTTTAATTTGATAAGTGGCAAAAGTAGTAGGTAAATGTTTCCTTGTAAATATATGATAATGCAATATTAATCGTAATCGTCACAACTTGACAAATCTACGGTTTTAAATGTTTTCTAATTCCTCCCCTCCCTCCAACAACATTTTCAATCAACAACATATCAAACAATACAGATGGTTGTGTATCTTTTTATTATCTTAATAAACATAGAATAAATTGCAACACAATGATCATAGCACTTTCATAATTATTTGTATGCTAAACGACTAAACAAATTTGTACGGAGTGTAACCTTTACTTAATCTGTATCAATCTCTACCCAGAGTTGTCGTTCCAGCTACGCTCACACTAACAATCTCTACCCGGAGTTGTCGTTCCCGCTACGCTCACACTAACAATCTCTACCCGGAGTTGTCGTTCCCGCTACGCTCACACTAACAATCTCTACCCAGAGTTGTCGTTCCCGCTACGCTCACACTAACCTCTGTCAACGTCTAAAAAGTAGTCCGGCTTTACAAAGACAGACTTGTGATTTAAAAACGGTGACAATACCAAAGAAAAAACTAACATAGGTTGTGTTGTTTTGCTTATCTGAAGAGAATCGCATACTTAAACTAAATGATAGAAAACTGACATCCGAGTTTGGTATCCCTTCATTATATTATCCGTGTTTTGAATTGTTTACTTCGCAATCATTCCGCCAAATTAGTTTTAGAGTTACAAGGTTAAATAATCCCTAATGACACAGCTTATAACGGAGCAACCTGAAGCGTTTTTCTAAAACAATATGACATATTTCATGATGACATCTAACAAATAATTATAAAATATACACAAAAGCATGTTTATTGACCAGAGTGTAGTTTGCCAAGAATCTTGGCATTGAGACGTTGACAGAGGTATGTGTGGATTGGAAAGGAACGACAACTCTGGGTAGAGATTGAGTCTGTATATATATGAATTAATAATTCATGTTCAGCAACTCATTTGACTTACCAAATATTGGAAATAGTTTTGATTTGTTCAAAAAAAAAAACTTATTTAATGAATTGCAAAATAGATTTGACTAATGTTGTTATAAATCCATTTTATGATACTCCTTATCATAACAGTTTCGTATATTTACATTAAAGTTTTAGAACGTCCCCTGGTGTTGGTGTTTTCACCATTTAAAACTAAAACATTATCAAATAGATTATCTGTTTGTATTTTATAATAAAATAATTGAACAAATTGTATTACAATGAAACAAATTGTATAACAATAGATTAACAATACTATCATTATCATAAGACCATACACAAAGAATATCTGTCCCGAGTGTAACGGTAACAGAAGATATATACTAGTTTTGGGGGGCATTGTTAAGTTACCCAAGAATAGTACCAATTAAGTGAAATTCACATATATCTTTGAATATACCTGAAAATTGATAAAATTAAATTAGCTAATTTCAAAACGCCATAAATATATATTTTTTGGAAAATTATGGTTGTATGTATATTTTTTTGTATTAAAAAGTTGTTTTCATGAAAGTCTGCTGAAAAAATCACAAAAATGTGTTATTATTTCCATAGTTTAATCCATAAGATTGTTTGAATTTTAAGGATTGCTATTGAAAATATAATATTTATTTGATTAAAATGTTGTAAATTTGAAGAAGACTTTAATCCTATACTTTAGCCATTGTCAATTTTTTTCCAACCTACTTTTGGCAATATTATGAACAAAAGTATCATTCTAAATTTGACCCCCCATGTCACGCTTTGTCTTCATTATTTTGATTTATGCCCCAATTTGAAATTTGATCAAGATCTTTATTTGGTTTGGGGATGAGTGTAATAATTCCTTGTCTTTGAAGTTGGGTTAGTGTTCCTATCTCAAAAGAATGGTTTTATGAATTTATTAAATACTGACTGATATAGTTCCAGAATAATTTATAAAACTCTACACTCAATCCGTCTGAGCCCGGACTTTTATTGTGTTGCATTTCTTTGATCGCTAGTTTGCATTCATATTCTGTAATGAGCCCCTCACACGATTGCTTTTCTGTTTCATCAAGGGTGTTTATTGGTTTCTGTAAGAATTCTTTCATTAGGTTCACATTTATTTGTTTTTTATTGTATAGCTTGGTATAATAGTCAACTTCTGCATTAAGTATATCATCTTTGTTGGTTATTTCCTTACCATTGACTATTAATTTGTGTACAGCTTTTTTATGTGATCTATGTTTTTCTAAATTTGCAAAATATTGAGAATAGTTTTCGTTTTGTTCTACGTGAATAGCTTTTGATCTTAATATTTGTCTGTTTATTTTTTTTATTGTTGATATGATCTAGTAATAATTTTTTTCTGTTATCATAGCTGTAATGTTATCAACGTCTACGTTTTATTGAGCAAGTTCATCTTCCAAGTCATTAATTTCTTGTAATAATCTTTTTTCTTCATTTTTTTCTGCTTTGTTTTTATATGCGGCATATTTGATGGTTTCATTTCTTATATTTCCCTTTATGACTTCCCACAGTGTATCGGGCGCGCAATTTTTATTAATTTCTGCTGTTGATGTTATCGTATTTTGTATTTGTATCTGGTATTGATTTTCTAAAAGTAATGAATTGTTTATCTTAAAATATCCTTTTCCTTTTTGTGATGTTAATGTTTGTATTTCCAATTTAATAAGTGAGTGATTTGTTCTGTATGAAGTTTGGATGCATGTTTTTTGACGGATGTAGCCAGACTGTTAGAGATTAAAAAGTAGTCCAACCTGCAATGGATGGTTGGTTTTGTATTTGAATGCCAAGTAAATTGTGTTTTTTGTGGGTGTTTGTTTCGCCAGATGTCGACAACATTACAGGAATTTATAAGATTTAATTTTTTTTTCTACATTTTTTATGAGTTTTTTGGTTACCATTTTTTTTGTCTAAAGCATTATCTATTATTGCATTAAAGTCACCACCGATGTTAAAATCTCTTTCGTTATTTTTAAGTAAGAATGACTCTTATTTATCAAACATAGTTATGTCGTCATTATTTGGACCATACACATTTACCAGAGTGATATTTTTGTCATTTATTTTGATATCAGCTGCTATGAGTCTCCCAATTACAATTTCTATTTTGTTACTGAAATCAATATCACAACTGGGGTGAGCTAAAATACCTACGCCCTCACTGTTAAATCTTAAACCACTAAAAAAACATTTACCCTTCCAGTTCTGTTCCCATATTGATGTTAAAGCTTTTGAAGAGTGAGTTTCTTGTAGGAAATATATTTCGCTGTTCAGGTTTTTCAACCATTCAAATATCTTTGTTCTTTTGTCTACGTTACATAAACCTCTTACATTTAATGAGCTTATTTCTAAACTATCCATTTGATAAATTTAAAAAGTTGTATTCTCGTCCATCCCAGTGGTACTCTACTAATGCTGAGTTGAGAAACCAATGCTTACTAGAACCAATCTTTCAAGAGTAAACTAACTGGAAACTATCTTTGGTGTTATCAAGATGATCATGTAAGTTCGAACTCATGATGGCGTAGAAGAGTTATCAATGCATTATTTACCAGTTGGTAGACGAAAAATAATAAAAACAATAACAGTTGAAAAGGGTAACACTGGCGAAAGTGGGGTGAACAGTTAGAAATAGTTAACATTGGAGAAGGTCTCGGTGAACTGTTGGAAAAGGGTAACACTGGCAAAGATGGAGGTAACTTATAAAAAGGTAACAGTGACGAAAATGGGGGTGAACAATTGGAAAAAATGTAACATTGATGAAGAGAAGTTACACTGTCGATGGTTGAGGTGAACAGTTAGAGAGCTTTATGTACAAACATCAAAATATTGGATTTTAAATCTCCGTACCGGGATATAAAACGATAATGTCACCTATCAGCCAAAGACAGTGTTATCTGTTTGCCAGAACTCATTCTTATAATCAGGGTGCATGTTGTCATAGTCAGTATTAAAGATCCTTTTCTGTCCTGTATACTAGTATTTTGGGAGATTGCGGGGGCCTCTCTCCCTTGGAACCCCACCACAGCTGTGACTGGACTGTGACTCAAAATCACACACCTTACTGCTGTGTGTTCAAATCCTAACCAGGACTACAAAATTCACATGTGAGCTAGCTGTCCATCTAACTTATGGAAGGTTTGGAGGTTCTACCCAGTGGTATGCCTGGGGTCTTCCTCCGCCGTTGTAGCTGGAAATTCGCCAAATAACTCGCACTGTTGGAGTGACGCTAAACACCAGAGAAAAGCTACTTGAAAAGCTGTTCTAACAAGACAGGCAACATCTACAGGCACTTGTTAAGTCAAAATTCAAGCCCATCCACAACGGTCGCTCTTATCCATATCAGTGCATATAGAAAATACTCTTCTATATGCATAGATAGTGATAAGAGCGACAGTTCTGAATGGGCTTGACTTTTGACTAAACAAGTTCCTGTGGCAGCATCTGGGTGTAGGGTACAGAAAATACAAAGTCCATGATTGGTTTGCACAGCATCTGGGTGTAGGGTACAGAAAATACAAAGTCCATGTTTGGTTTGCACAGCATCTGGGTGTAGGGTACAGAAAATACAAAGTCCATGATTGGTTTGCACAGCATCTGGGTGTAGGGTACAGAAAATACAAAGTCCATGTTTGGTTTGCACAGCATCTGGGTGTAGGGTACAGAAAATACAAAGTCCATGATTGGTTTGCAGAGTTTAAATTTTAAGGCTTAAATACAATGGGACAAACATATCTCTGCACATAAAATTTACACACATTACTATCTACATCAATTGTCTACAATGTGGTTTGTACAGAAATAAATACTAAACAACATAATGCATAACATGCACAGCCAAACACCAGAATAGATGTGGACAATGTGGCTGCACTCCGTAAATACATGTATCTTAAAATGTATACAACATATACAATGAGGTGTGAGATATGAATACTTTATATTGTACAGAACTTGCAGCTAGGACCAACTGACTATTTTGACCAAACACCATAAAAACCATGCTTGGCCAAAATCAAGTATGTCTTTGTATGAATGCTGTACTGTAGATATTTAAAAGGCAAAATATATCATTTTTATATAACAGTATAAGCAATCCACTGGTGGCTTGATTGAAATTACGACACTAAGACTAAAAATACTGAATTAGTTTGATTTGAAGCAATATCAATATTTAAGTCCATATTTTGCGTCCTTGCAAACCTTGCAAATGTTTGTTTAGAATTAAGATGCATATTTATATCAGACAAATTCAATTGTATCTTAAAAACATTAACATAACCCCATCCACTTGCACATACATTGATACTTCAAAATACTTTTTTGCTTGCACAAGAATGAGGAGTTCAAATCAATCTCATACAATTCTAACTAACTATAGACAATAATTGAGACGCTACATTAATTAACTTAAACAAACATCTTAAATTTTTCTATATTTGTGTAACAAAATGCTCCCGAACCCAAATAGACTCGACCTAATAATTGATCCCCATCATTTTAAACTTCACAACTTACTTCTACACAACATCAAATCAAAATTCTATACATAACTAACATAACTAAAACTCCAGTAAAAAAAGAATACAATATTTAAGTAATAACAAATTTGATAATTTTCCTATCAAATTCTATCATAAACTTACATAATATGATAAATAATCAAGACAAAAACATGGAAATTATTCCTTTTAGTATCATAAAACCCAAAATACTTACGAAAGTCAAGATGATTATTACCTGTAATATGGACATCAAGCGTGTTTTCACATTCATTTAGCCTGATATCAGTCAGTATCAAATTTAATGACTGACAAAAACAAAATCCATATTTATTGTTTTAAAAAAGTATTATTTATGAGCAACAGTTGATGTTTTTACTTAGTATATCAATTTAGGTAACTATAGTTTACTATAACCATTTAATTTGGTAAGGCCATACTTAAAAAATATGCTTATTTGCAGTATACCGGCGCCTCGTACCCCGCGGTACTTATCATTAAAACTAAAGAAAACAAAAATAAAATAACTTAACCTTGCATAAGTCAATTGATATTTCTCTCGTTTTATTTCTTACAGCATGTTTTGGAATAATCTTATTTTTCTCACACATGTGTGAATGTTCTAAAATACATTCTGGATCGACTGACGGCGGCAGCCATATTTTAAAGGTACATTCTCATATTGCCGCGGTAACCACTTCATGATTAGCCCCATGATTATTGCTAAAACAATTGCCTAAGATGAAGTACCTATAACTGCCAATCAATATTCGAGTGACGTCATGGGTTAGCGCAAACAAACGACCGGTATTTGTCATTCGTCAAACGACATGAATATGACAATATGTAAGAAGCCATCTTTAGCGCTTGTGTATGAGCATTGAAAATAAGTTGATATTTATAAAATCTTTTGATTTTAATGCAAATACCTACATACGGAACAAAACTATCGCCTAAACTGTATGAACAATACGAAAGTAGCCTCTTTGTGTAAGTAGGTCACCTACAGGCGGCGCATCGTTCTGTTTATACCGGAAATATGATATACCGCGGATATATGGGTACCGCGGAAATACGAGGCATGAGTATAACCCTATCCAGACAATTTTCAGAGGGTAGGTAGGAAATAATTTTTTTACATTGAATCCAGAATACTTGTCAAAATGCTATTTATATTTTGAAAAAAGAAATATTCAAGACAAAAAAACAATGTATGGTATGGCCGTTTTTTTATTAGTAGGTACAATGTAGCATAGCCCATAACAAAATATTTCTTAAGGATGGCCCAATAAGTTTAAAATTCTATACAAAACGAAACTATCATTAAACATATTATAATCACTTCAGTGAATCAAGTGAAATGGTTGACCACCACTGTGTACAATCACACAGTAAACTTAATATAAGGGGTGTCAAAAAAGTTCAGGGAAAAGTTCTATAAAATACTCACTCATATTCAGAACATACCATTCCCAGCTTCAATGTTGACTCAAAAAATCTAACTTAAATTACATGGAATATAGTACATACAATCAGAGTGGCTAACATAAACAAATAAATACATGAATTATATAATATATAAACACAAAACTATTGAGTCTTTTCAACGTTGAGGTAATAAAGATGATTTATTTTAACAAAATAGTAGGCTACCTGTAAATACATGAATAAATTATTCACAAAATCAGCTTGTTTGTCTATATATGGTTTTTCCCAACCAACTATGATTCCTATTTACTTAAGCCAATTTCAATATCAATTATATTAGTACCTAGATGGCTCATTGCCAGAAAATATAAAGACATCTGGTGCACACATGTATTTTACTCAAACAAGGCTGTTCTTTGTACTCCATTTTTTGTATGGCACTATGTGTTGGGTGAGTTTTGAGTAGGGGCTTTGAGAGAGTAGTATTTTGTGGAAGGTGGGACTTTTTGTATGTTTTTTTAATATGATATTCTATTATCTTTAATTTAAAAGAATAAAAAAATGGACAATAGCGATACTGTAACTAAATGTATCTGAAAAAACCAAGCTCACAATATATCAGGTTTGAGCAAAAAGTTAAGATTTCGCAAAATAAAGTCAACCTTGATCTTATGCCACATTTTTTGTACATAGGCAAAACTTTTTTAATAATCATTATCAATAATATTATGTGTGAAGTTCATCATACATACAATTAAATTCTAATATCATGTTTAATTCATTTTATGCCTACATTGTAACAGTGTTTTGAATCCATCAATTCTGAGCACTTTTACTTAACTATAACCTCATACATTCAGTTTCAATCTTTTCCTCTCAGTCCATGACTTCATACGAGGGACAATCCAAGCAAGTATGCAAGTATTTTATCATGAACTATATCATAATAAAAACAGAGCCATTTCAAACAATTAACCAAAACAAATTTATATTTGTAAAATTATCAAATTTTCTAGGCCTAAACTAGTGACAAACATTTCATTTCCACTATCATTTTGATAAGTTAAATATGAACATACATATGTACTTCATAATGCTCATTGTGTGGAATGAAGACTCAACATCAGTGAGCGCATTAACACAATATAGTCTAATGAATGTTTTTTTGGTTCAAATCTCTGCATCATAGCTAAAAACAACAAAAAGTAACACATGTGTGTGTATAGAGTTGGAGCACTATATAGCAAGTCAAATCAACCTAGCAGACAATTATAAACCTAACTTATATCATATCCAGCAGGCAAGTAATTGACCATACACTGACATTATAAATCTATGTCATATCACAAATTTTAATCTAAGAATCAATTTGCACGGAATAGCTATAAAAGTAAATTTCTAATGTTAATCATTTTCAGCTTGTCACTTGTGTAGAAACTTCCTCATCTTTCTCTTTGTTTTGTGAGCTTAAATCTGTCTCTAATTCAAAATTCTGTAAAAATAAACAGAAATAATATCTATCATTACTAGAGTTAAACACATCTACAGCATTAAAAACTATCGGCCTCTGTCTGTAAAAAATATCTATCAGCTTTTATAAACCAAATAAGAAAAGTACAAATTGCATTTGATGAATTCTACAAACTTAAGATTGAATTATCATTCAGCTTTACCTATCAGCTTTGAAATAAATCTAAACAAACATATTAAGAAAACTGACTATTAAACAAATACATAGTAAATAAAAACGATTCTGATTCAAATATTTTTACTGAAAGTTGTGCACCCTTAAACAAACACATTTTTTTTTCATTTCAGACAAGTAACCACAAAGAAGGTCTATGAATGTGCACACTCCATTTTCAACATCACCATTTTACACACTACCATATGTATATAAACCATAATGCATATCAACAGTTAAGATAGAATTATGATGGCAATGTTCAATTAAGTACCAATAAAAAAATTCATTCAGAATTAGTTGTTGTATGTGTTACTGAAAACTTGAGACTCTACCAAGATTTTCGTTAAGTTTGAATTAAAATTATTAGTTATCACATACAAGGCCAATGACATTTACAGTAACTGTGCCAAATTTGACTCATATTCAGTATCCTCAGCAATATTAGAATATGAAATATTCTATCTATCAAGTGCAAGGATGTAGAACACAAAATTAGATTTGTAAGGCCTTAAACTGCCTTATGTATGTTAAACTATGACAGAATTTATCTTAAATGGTAAAGTGAATATGACAACAAGTCCATGCAGTTACACTAGAATCATCAGATATAAAAATATGCCATCTTAAGCATAAGATTTTTATATGAAAACACAGAAATTGCTGTAAATGGTATAAATACAATTTCTATGTCAAAAGTAAGTGCAAACACTAGCATATTAATATCATTTGAAGTACATATAATATATCATAACCCATAGTGAATGTGCATTATTTACCTTTCTTTTCAAATTACAACATCTGACAAAGAATTAGATAATCATATCAATGAATAAGTTTCTTTTTTTGGTCAAAATCTGTATAGAGTTTTTTTTCAAGAATCTCAGCACTTGAATATGATTCTAGAAGTTAAATTTAATCCTGATAAAAAATTGTGAATTGGTGTAATCATGAAAGTGATTCAAAAGGAAATTATAAGCTGCAGATATTTAATGTATGAAAGTCAACATAATATCAAAAAATGACAAAAAAAGACCATTCCTTTGTAAAGAAAATGCATAAGGGGTATGTTAACCATTCAACCAGTAAAGAAGGACTTTCACAAACAAGTAAAAGTGGCATACCTCTAATTCTCTCATGATTTCATCCATGAAGTCGGTGCTATCATTCTTGTAGGCCACAGCCGCTCTGATAGCATCATTAAACATCTAAAAACATTAACATTACATTTGTAACTAACATTAATTAAAGTATACTGAAACACTCTCAGAAGAGCTCGACATCATCATTACAAAGATAAAATACTTAATAAAATTACTTATATGTAAATGCATTAATTACAGAGAGTATTCTTACAGTAAATTATTGAACTGAATTTTGGACAGTATGACAAACCGAGGGCTCAGCGCAACACTGACGTAACTTGTTCTTATTTCAATATGAGTTACGACACTGTTGCGTTGAACACTCGAAACATTGGATTGGTGATTTATCTATATTCATGGGTGTAAGACGAAAATTCTAACAAAAAAGGAAAATCTTAATAGTTGTGGTTGTCACGGAAACAAAATTGTTATGGTCCGGACCGCCAAAAAAGGGGAAAACCAAGTACATGCTTGAGAACTTTCACCAATGGATATTTTCAAATTAAACTATAGGATCCAAAGCTTGAGAATCATTATCTGCAACAATTTCTATTGTAATACAATACCTTAACTACATTTGTGCCATCAGAGGCTGATACAAAATAAAATGGCATCCTTAGTTTTTTTGCAAAACCAAAATTCTTCTTTGTTACATTGTAATCAACTGAAAATGAGAAAAAATCAGCTGTCAATAATTATAGTTAAGGCATAAAAAATTGTTTGTTTCTTGTTGACTGACCAACCCTCATATTCCCCTGCAAGTCTAGTCTTTAAATTTATTAATTTAGCCTTTTCATACACTTTCAGGAGCCAAAAAAGCCCCGACCTACATGAGCATGAAACAAAAAAAACAGTTTTACTCTTTTAAGAGTCTATACTTTTGAAGAAGTCTAGAAGGCACTTAATTCAAGAGAGTTTGGTATTGATTGTACATTGACACAAACTACATTATTCACAGAGTGGATTAATTCATGGAGCACGGACATTAAGATCTCTACAGTCAGAAGTGTTTGAACAATTTTATAAAACCCATCAAAAAGAAAGAAAGAATATTCCAATAAGCAAATACAAAAATGTATAACAGCCTGAATTTTGTCATGTCTTCATTTGTGACTGTATTAAAATCTTACCATCAATTTTATTGGCACAACAAAGGCAAGGTATTTCAGGCCTGTATTCCCGTAACTCTTTTAACCACAATGGTAAATTTTTATATGTAATTTTTCTGGTTGTATCAAACACCTGAAAAAAAATAATACCAAAACAGTTCATTCATCTGATCATAGACAGATTAGATTAAAATTGTATGTGCAAAGGGAAGTTACTCTATATAGTGTAGCACAAAATCTACATCAAAGGGAAGTTATCAATTCGAGATAATCTGCTTTTATAAACATATTAGCAACAGTTTTTGTAAAGGTAAAAATTCAACACTTTAATGGACAGTATAAATTTGGCAAAAATTTAATTTTTTAAAAACCTCTCATGATCACTTTTTATTTGGCCATTTTGACGCAAAAATGAAAGAAGGAACTGTGCCATTTAGTTCCTAAAAAGTAATGATGACACAGAGTTACCATATGATGTATTAACTAAGATATGCATCTACATCAAGAATGAACACATACTTACCAATATACAGGCATGAGCTTGATGATAATAAGATGGATGCATGTTATTGAAGCGTTCCTGACCAGCAGTGTCCCAGAAATCTAATAATAATTAAAATATAATACAATGCATATTATCGCACACAAAATCAAGATGAATATATGCAAATTGACACATACCACTGAACTGAGCACACACTCCTTTAAAGGACCTATACAATGGTATATCAGGGCTCCAGATAAATATTTGGCCAACGTGTATTGTACCCCCTGCTTTCATTAGCAGGGGGTATTTTAACCCTTAAATTTTTGTGTGTATTACAAATTTTTGAAGGGTAATGACAATGATGGGAAGTATTCTAAAGGGTATTCACTTATAAGCACAAACACACACTAAATCGTTACCTTTAAATGTACTTTGTTGTATTGTGTGTATATATAATGCGTATATCATCCTCATGAACTTGTTTTGCATCGAGTGAAAAATGTACATGTAGCTTATATGCAATACCTTATTCAATATGTCCAATTAAAGCACTAGTCACAAATACCTCATTTAAATTTGATACTTACGCATTTTATTTATAAAAACGGGTACTTGGAATTTTAAGTGCGTATTGGTACGCTTTAGAAATATTTTTTATGCGTATTTCAGAAAAACTAATGCGTATTTACGCAATTACGCCCTTTATCTGGAGCCCTGTATATTATTATATGCTAAAAATTCAAAACTATGCTATGATGCTTTAAGTAACATGTTAAGTTTTTTATGTATCACATTAAATTTTATAATGGAATAAACACACACAAATAGGTGATGGCAGTATACCACTTGTCATTAAATATTTCTTATTTCTTTATTTTGTTAATATTTGTGCCAAATTACATTTGTTTTTGAAAATCATTAAATTATGAACTTAAATAATTATACTGAAGAAATATGAACTGGCAAATAAATAAGTATATTCCTCATTCTGACATTCATCTACATAAAAGTGCAACTTACCAACTAGAACCTTTTGTTTGTTTACTTCAGTTTTGTAATTAAATAATGTGAGAGCATACGTAGACAATTGTTGAGGTTTACTGGTGTCAGGGTTAAGGAACATGTAAATATAATATCAATAAGGTATTTCTTAGAAATAAAAATAATCAAGAAAAATGCATGGAAGTTAATTTTGATTTTTTAAATTTTCTTCAAAATAAGACACTAATATTATTTGTTTGTATAAGCACGCAGTTAAAAGACCATCCTTAAGGGTAATGCTACCTACTCACCAAAAAATGACCATACCCAACTTTTTTGTTCTCTTGGGTATTTTTTTTTTCAAATATATAAATAGCATTTTAACAGGTATTTTGTGTTCAATATAGAAAATAAATTGTAAAAAAAATATTTCCTTCCTACCTACCCACTGAAAATTCTCAGGGTAGGGTTACTGCAAACAAACATTTTTGAAGGATGGCTCCAGTTCATAATTAACTTCTTAAGCCTTTCATTTTTTTTTTGTATTTTCATTCATTATTGGATCTATCATATATCTGATTGACACATTTCATGGAGTCACAAGTTATAATTCTTATCCCCCCAAAAAAATATATATTGTAAAACAATGAACAAACAAAATTACACATTTACATGATCAATAAAAGTGTTAAGAAAATAGTCACTGTAGACTTTAAAGGATACTATCCATCCATCAAAAATCTTTCAACCAATCTGAAATAAAAAAGAACATGATTATCTTAAAAAATAAAAACATTTTAGTGATTTAGAGACTGAAAGCTTCAGTTCATGCAAAAGAAAATTCACAACTCTTATACTATCAGAGGACAGACTGAGACAACACAAGAACATGACTGGACAAAATATGACTCTATGCAGTCAAACCTCTCTAATCTGTACCTTTCTAAACCAGAATCATTGATCTCTATACCAAACATGACAGCTGGCCTCAATCTTTTTACCATGCATTCCATGCTGTAAGCTGGAACCTTTATAAACCAAAACCTTTATAATTATTATTTATCAATATTTTTGGTTCGTGAAAATAAGCAATTTTGGAAAATGGTGAAAAAGTCAATGAAAAGCAATGTTCTATACAGAAACAGAAGCTCTAAATAAGTATCTGAATTAGTCGATATTTCGTGTAGCGATTGTATGAATATTTTATTTGAACTTTATTTTTCAGTTCCAACATGAATAGGGTCATGGATGTGTAATAGGGGAGGAAAATAATGTAACCAATGCGGGGCTCGAACCCGCAACCTCCTGCTTGCAAGTCTGATGCTCTACCAACTGAGCATATCGGGCTGGTGAATATTCCCAGCAAATTTATAATACAATATACCACACCGCTACATTCCTCCTTCCTTTTTATTCAAAGCAGATTAATCGCGACAACCACAGGTTCTTTTGACTAACCCAGCCATTTGTTTCACACTAGCTCTAGGATTCCAAGGCTAGTCACACACTCACGGCACCAAATGTAATATAACGAGGAAAATAATGTACCTGATGGGGGGCTCGAACCCGCAACCTCCTGCTGCAAGACAGTTCTCTATGCTCTACCAACTGAGCTAATCGGGCTGGTGAAAATCCCAGTCAATTTGAATTTATAATACAATATACCACACCGCTACAGGATGCATAGCCTAAGTATAAATGTGGTATTAAAAGAATTAAATTCAATAATTCATAAATTGCTTTACATGCTAGTTTGAATAAGGTCGAAATCTGCAGAATTCCAATCTAAGTGTTAATAAATTCGACCGTAAGCTTAGGAATTTTTACCAATGCAATCGTTCATAAACTTACTTTGACTTCCCGACGGCGCTATCGCCAAGACAAATAATTTTAACTTTACATTCTCCCTCGTCCCCAAGTTGATCGTAATCCGGTTCTCCATTTTTTGCCATTTTAAAAGATATTTGACAGAAAAATGTGAAATATAGCTTCCTTAGTTCCGTCGGTGTATCGTGAGTAAATAAAATCGTGAAAGTTACTCGCAACATAGGTTAATGACGTATAAATAATTTAAAATTACTGTACGCTGACCTTATGAGATTTTTTACGACGTGTTATTTTTACGAAACACAGGAACTCTAATGACGCTTAGTCCTGGCTACGCAAATTGTAAACAAATTATTTTTTCCCCAATTTATCTAAATATATCATTCTTGAGAGAAATCTTTGGACACATCAACATTGTATTCAACGAGGCTTCTTAACCTAATCAGTTTAATTTGTTGTTTTACTTGTCAGAAATATGGCAACCTTACTCAATTAAAATGTCTCATGCAGTGTCATGGTCCATGGGTCTTGTAAAACTAGGTGAATAAATAAAGCCACGATTTCTTAGTGTCATACTTTGTTTGCCAACAACGTTTATTCTATCGATATGATTCTTCAAATTCAATGCCACAATTACTTTCCATCTTTTATATTGTATGACCAAATGAATATTGATAATTGCATGACTATTTCAGTTTGCATGCAAACCATGGCTTTGATATAGATTAATTGTACAAAAGTACTCATCAGTTCAAGAAAAACGCCATATATTTTAGATATCTTTCTCATTCTGCCTGTAAAAGTGTTTTGTACTCAACGTTACAAATGATTTGCGTTTTCAGTGACCAGTTGTAAAGAAAGGGACAATACAAATATATTGTTATAGATGGGGTCAGGAACAAGTAAAGGTATATTAAATCGGGATCATTTGACTTATCCTGATTTAAGTGTTCTATCCTTATAACTCAAAGTTATTTTAACACTCATCCTACATAGTACAGGCCGGCTTTGTAAACATTGAATACATTCAATAATTGCTTGCTGTTGTGCATATATAGCATTTTATATACAACACAATAATTATGATAGCCTTTTGTTACCTTTTCCCATATCTTGCTTACAAGTAAGTAATGGCAGCTAGTGTACGAATTGTCTTTCCTGAATAATTTCCTCTTAATGAATTGGGCTTTGATAAATTATTGATTATTGTTACAGAATTAACTTTCAAACATATTTAGCTTACAATGTCATGAATAATGTTTAATATCTAATTTCTTACTTTGCATACTTACAGAGGCATCACTGCCACCAGACTTGCCATGTTTAAAGATCGCGCTTGTTGGTGAGTGTGATTATATACTTCTACTGGCAGCTAATCAATTTGTTACCAATGCAATACAGTCAGAATCTCTTCATTAAGACGTCTTCTTTTATATTATACCTTATGCTCTATTGAGACACCCCAAGAAAAAAAACAATTCCTTACAGTACCTGCGATTAAACATTCTCCCTTAAATTTGCATACTGTTTCTGGTTGCTTACATTTTTAATAACTGCTGAATATAAACAGAAACCCACTGTTTTGGCCCTCAAAACTAGTTTAAATGCTATCTACCCTAGCAACAGACAGTTTTTTTTGTATGTGCTTTTTTATAGAAATCCTGTTCTTATATATATCTATATATATTAAAAAGTAAAGTTATCTAAATTTCTGAGATCTACAACAATTGATTTATACTTGTTGTTTTTATTCTTTGTTATTATCAGGATATTACATACATGTACTCACTGTAACCTCTCACTGATAGAGGGTCATGGGTTTGACCCCCGCTAACGGACCATGTCTCTTTATGTGAGAAAGTAGGCAGTTGCTTACGGAGGATGGGAGTCTAGTACTGGTTCTTCCCAGGAACGATGCATAGGAGAACTGTCCACCTCATATGACTCTGACTGTTGAAAAGGGACGTTAAACTCAAAATAATAAAATTATAAAGATCGAAACAAGCAAAACATACATGTACAGATGTGCATTATGCACTTGGTTATATTCTTCTTACATTGGCATCATCTGTTCTAATGCTGCCATATTACGAAAGTTTAACACTGACTTAATTCTAAACCATCATATTAAAACATTGATATCTGTGTATAACATTATTTTACTTGCTAATTATTTTTTTCTTTTTTTATCAATAGGTGATCCAGGTGTTGGGAAGACGAGTGTTATGTTACGTTACATACGTAATCAATTCAGTCCAATGTATATTCCTACTAAGAAAGTAGCTATTGGTAATATCAATCAATAATCTGTGATTAATAATTTAATAAGTACACTTAACAGCTTATATGGCATCTGTGTGTAATTAAAATAATTATGTTTTCATCGCGTATCCGAAACAAGATCCGCAAAACATCCACAAAAGATACAAGTACAACAGTGAGTTTTGTTGGGAATAGATTATTGTGGTCTATAGTTGTAATGCACTACACTACCAACTGAAAAGTCACAGGTTTGAATCTTGGAGTCGGCTTACAATATTTCAGGAATGCTTTTTCAATGCCCCCATTATATACAGAGCTCACTACTGTGTTTAGAAAATCACAGGAAGTTGATGAGGTGTGTATTGAGCATAATAAAAAAAACAGAAAAATGCCCGGCACTTCTGTTTCTTCTCTCCCCTTTCTCTGTAACAACTCAGAAATGTATGACCCTCACTATTGAATGAGCCATTAAAACAATTGATAAACAATTTTCAGATAAGATATACTGATAATGTTCTTGATACAAGTAGATGAAGTGTACATATTAGGTGGTGGATTAATCTCTGCTGACATTGTAAGATATTTTGTAAAAACATCAGATTTACAGTCAAACCTATGTCAATGCCCCCCCCCCCCTCCATATAAGCCCATCCTTGGAATAAAGGCCATTCTTTTAAAACCATCTTTGATTGTTTAGAACAAAATGACCTCCAATAAAGGTCACCTGTCAATAAAGGCCACATTTAGTCTTTTCCTAGGATGGTCATTGTTCACAGGTTTGACTGTACTTGTATTGTTAGAGAGTTTTCAAATATACCACTATATGTTGAACTTTCAACTTCCAGAAAATATTGTACGTAAACTGAATGTTCCCGCCAACACTGTCGTATCATTAACCTTCTGGGATATACCCGGTCGTGAGGACATGGATTTACATAAGTCTTACTTCAGAAACCTTGATGCGGCGATAGGTATTTACATTGTATTATGTATAATTAAAGATGTTTCCAAATATTTGTTTGCCAAGTTGATAAATCTTTATTTAAAATTTTACCTTGAGAAAATTGTCTCCACAAAACTTGCCAATTTAATACTTCATTATCTGATTCTAACCGTATAATAATTTATTATGTTTTTCCTATTCACTGTGTGTCATAGGTCTATCCTATTAATGCCTAATCATACTGAGGTTTACTTTTCACTAAGGTGTAAAAATAGGTTTGTTTCTGGTTACCTGACATGACCTAATTTTTCCAAGTATAGGGTGTCCCAGAATATATGTCCACTTAAATAATGCCTATAATTCCATCAAAATAGCTGACTTATAAGCAAATTTGGTCAAAAGATATAAGTTTTTCATTATTACAATTTATTTATCATTCCATTGTTTGTGACATATCTTTGAAAAGTTATAGCCGTTATTTAAGTAGACATATATTCTGGGACACCCTGTAGCTTTAGACTTTTTACTTGTCATGAGGAATGGTACAACAATTGTCATATTCTTGTACCTTTCTGCACACTTTTAAATCGGTACCTTAGCCTACCCTATTTTTTAATGAGAATATTACCAGAAACAAAAATAAGGTTAGATAACTCAATGGGGTGAATAATGTATTCATAGTATGGTTGCCTCCCTTTAATAAATATTTGATTTTCATACTGTTAATCAACTTCAAGGAATCAGAACTTTGTGAATTAATATATTTTCAGAATAGTCAGTAGAAATAATGAATTTTTTGGTTTCTTAAAATCATATTGTATTATGACTTTGATTCGTTGAAAGAGTTAACACTCAAAACTCAATATCTACAATTTAAAAAAGTTGATTTTTATATGAAAACTTACAAGGTTTTGATTCCTCATGCAGTGAAGTTACTATAAACAGTCATGTTAAACATCAATTGTCGAAAGTTGTTCATCTTGTTAGTCATATGGTTTTGAAAACCAAATCATTTTTAAAAGATGAAAATAAATGAGAATTTTATTAAATAATATTTAATTGGTAGATTTTCATCCAACTTGGAATGAGTTTTAGCGTCACATTTTTTCCTATTTTTTTCAGTCATTGTGGATATGACTAATCCTGCCTCTATGGATATGGCAAACGTTTGGAAACAGACTGTTCTGAACAAACTTACAAAAATGGTTCCATCCGATGACAAGAAAGAGATGAAGGAAGTTCCTGTGGACCCAATTAATTTCCCAGTATTACTGCTTGGAAACAAATATGATATTGTAAGTACAGTATACATTTGCACTTGAAATTGATTTTTGAACAGTTGCTTACGGAGGATGGGAGTCTAGTACTGGTTCTTCCCAGGAACGATGGTTAGGTGAAATGTCCGCCTTGTATGACTCTGACTGTTGAAAAGGGGCGTAAAACCCAAACAAACATCTTATAGAATTTGAGGTCAGTCTCCTTCATTAAAGCAAATCATGTTTTGATATTATGGATGCAGATCACTATATAACTGATTTCACAGGCTTATGTAATTAACTTATTTTACATTAATTACAAAACTGATTGGTTGTCAAATAATTTGATAAGACATGTTATTTCATTCCATCAATAAAATATTTCCATTCACTCTTCAGTGAGTGTCTGATGGAATATTCAATGAACATTTTCAGTATAACAGGTTTAGTAACCTTAGGTCAGAAATGAGGGCTAGTAGAAATAGTGGACATTGACATTTGACATTAGTCACCACTATAATATGCATTAATCTCAGTGCAGACTAATTTAACAATTTAACACTTGATTTCAAGCCATTTGACAATTCCATCACGCTTATTGGAACTGTTCAACTTTTGCTCTAGACTTGTGATTGCCTGTTAACCAGTCAAAGTATTGTAGATTAGTCTGTTTACCATATGATTTGAATATGTCACATCTGATGAGCTTAAACATTGATTAATCACTCTGTATGTGGCCAACTTGAATAGTCGAGATGATTAGCCTTACTGAAATTAACCTAGTTATGATGACCTTATGTGATTTGTTTGTATTGTTTTTAAGGGTGAGTATGGTAATGATGATAAGTGATGTGTACTTGAAGACAAATCTGTAAAAATGATGTGACACTTTTGAATTGAATAATCTTCTTTATCACTAACCCACCAGCTAAAAGCCTGGGGCTAGCAAATTTCTATTTTTGGTAGATAACTTTCCCAAAATTGTGTATTTTGTGACATGGTAAATTAGTGTGAACACATTATCAAGATTTCTTCCTGAAATAGCAAAAGTTCTTGGCTTGTCTACTGGATCAGTTATGTTTTTGTGACATTTCACACAGTGTTGATATGGTAGACTCGTTTATCACTTAATCGGTGCTAGGGACATGGCAGTTAAAAAAAGATATTGCCACTAGCCCTCTGAGACATTATGCATTCATTTGTTGCTATATTTGGTTAATATAGAAGTGGGTAGAAGTATTTTTAGTTTTACTTAAAGGAGAAGTTCTTATATGTATTGTATTATTTGCATCTTTAGTCTAGTAACTAAGCAGGATATTGCGTAGGTGCGGGTCTGTTATTTATAACGAAGTAGAGGTCTGGCCTCTGAAAACTAGCTGTTCTCCTTCAAAATGAAATTAAGTACATGTATTGTCAGATGTCTAATGACTTCAATAGTGCAGCTGTTGTCTACAATATGGCTTTGCAATGTTGTCTTGTCTCATAACTGATTATGTCTGAAATACAAATATTTTCTAATTTACAAGAAACCTCTAATTATGAATTTCTACATCTACATATCTGGCCTTTTGTAATTATAAAAACAGTTCAAACATATATACATGTAATGTCTATTATATAACTCTATATAACTTTATATTTAATTTTTTTTTAGTAATGCTGATGTTAAAAAAGTTCATTATTTGTCTACTAAAACAAGTATTTTGTATTCATTAGATCAAATCACCAGAATAATTATGATGTGCGATATATTCCTGTGACCTGTACAAATATGTTTTCATAATTATGTGTAATTAAAAACTAAGTTCAATGGACTGCCATTAAATCAAGCAAAGAGACAGTCATTGATATCAGAAATATTACAGCGTGTGGATAGAAAATTAATTTCAATAAGAATTTTATCAGGATTGGCTAAAAGTACATTATAAACACGCTTGTTTTGGTTTTGGTGAACCAAACATAACTCAGTCGTAAAAAAGAGTTAATATCTCATAAGAAGGTCATTGTTTTTGAAAAAGCTGATGGTAAATCATTTTCTATCTGACATGGAAAATTGGAAACCCAATAGAATTATAAAAAATTCAAAAACATGTCAGTCCCATTTTGAGATAATAATTTTGGAGTTAGGATCCTATAATACCTTAAGTCTAAATATATCACTTATAAGTCATAATGAGATGCTGATGTTTAAGTACAATAAAGTCAAGGGTGTTCCATTTATATCTAGACTGTCATCTTGATTTTATGTTTATAAGCTATTGTCATGATAGTAAAAGGTAACTGGCATATTACAAAGACGCCCTCCCAGACCCTTTACTATCCAGGAATTTCTTTTACACTCTGAAACACTGTCAAATATGATGTTTATATGAATAGCATGTTTCAAAACAAACAAACAAAAAAAGTTCAAAAATTTGTTTTCATCATATACAGTGCACCTCTCCAAAGCAACACACTTCGGGAGAAGCAAAATTGTGTTTTTGTTAAGATGTTGTTGCTCTAGAGAGGTTTGTTTAAAAGTTCATTCATGCAGTGGGAAAAAATCAAGCTGTTAATGCAGGGAGGTTGTTGCTCAAGAGAGAGCTGCTCTGTAGAGGTTGTACTGTATATTATATAGTATTGTATAATACTTGTAAATACATGGTGAAAAACATTTTTTAGGGTCTGTGGGGAGGTCTTTGTCATATGCCTGTTGCCTGTGTGCCATTTACGATTTTGAAATGGATGTCATGGCTATTTTGTTTTCCCTATCACTTGATCATCTGAGTACAAAACATGGAAGCCAATTTTGTTGAAATAATTTGTCTTTGCATGTTTGAAAACTTCAATATGCCTTGAAAACCCATCCTTGATGCTGACAATTATGATATTTTGTTCTGTGAATAGAACTAGATAACCCGACCTCTCCAAATTTGATTCAAAACAGCAAACTTGATCTTTAATCTTCTCTCACAAATGTTGATTATATTGATTTTTAAATGCTTAATCTCTTTTCAGATTGAAGAAGAAATTTATAGTAACCTTGCCAAAAAACAAGGTAAGAAAGATTGTTTTTTTTTCATAATTGTGTCTTTTTCAATCAAAGATGACAATGGTTGATAATTAATTCATATAAAAAAATATTTGTTTCTGGTTACCCGACCTTCCCAAATTTTGCCCTGCAAGGCTGCAACCTATACTTTATCAGCCAGAGGAATTCCACCTCCAGAATTGATTTTATAACCTTCCCATTCACTTTCAAGAGCCAACAGAAAAAACCACTGTAGTAATCTAACCTATCCTATTTTTAAAGGGTCATACCCTACAACTGACAAACATTATGTGAAAGTGTAAAAATGTGCTAGCTGTATATGTAAAACAATATATAATGGATAATTGCAGGAAGAACATGGGTCATAAAATGACTAGTTTAGGTACTGGCCGCAAAAAACATAGCTATGAATGATAAATCACTTCCACCCAAAAATTTCCATGACTAAATGTATGTGTCACAAATACATATTTTTTATGATTTTATTTTTAATTGGATGAATTTTTGGCTAAAACTTTCTTCGTCGGCTTTTTTCTTTACAAGCTTCTAATTTATCATCAAGTTGTAGGGTATGCCCCTTTAATTAGGATGTAACCAGAAACAAACAAAATTGTTTGGGCCTCATCACTTACATCTCTTATTATACCCTCGCAAATGAAGTTTGAGAGGGGGTGTATTGGAGTAACTGTGTCGGTCAGTTGGTCGGTCAGTCCGTCCGTCCGCATAAAGTTTGTGGAGCGAACTACTTCCACATTTTTTAAGCTATTGCAATGAAACTTGGAATGTGTTATCACCATGAAGTGTAGATGTGCAAGACACAATTTTTCATGCCCAGGTATTCAGTCATTGCAGAGTTATGTCCCCCTGAACTTAGCCATATCGTGTACTTTTGCAGTATTAGTGTCAAAGCAGCAGCGGGGGTATTAGTCACCTCTGTTACAGCTCTAGTTTTATTGATTTTTTTATTGACCTTGACTTTGCTGCAGGCAAAACTTCAGAACTAGTCTCATATTCAGACTTTAAACTTTGTAATTGGTATAGTTGACCATGTGTCTATCCAAAAAGAAGTTTGACCTTGATCTTTGTTTTAGATGTTCAAAGGTCATATAGCTCAAAATCCTGGTTTTTGTACTGAATAATAATTTTTTATGGCGAAGTCATTTTTTTATACCAAAAAAACTACATTAATTTTCCTACTATGGAATTTACTTAAAACAAACTGAATGTTATACTTCAAGAGGGTAGGGTGATTTCCCTTGCAAAATGCAAATGAATGCAAATTGCTTTTGAAAAATCTCTCAGTACAAAGTTATTGGTGTTATGAATCTTGCCTAAATGGCTCATTTGTTTAAAACAAATTATGGACTATTTGTGAAAATCAGTGTCCCACAGGGAATTGCAGAGTGCATTCGTTAACATGTAATCTTAAAGTATTTTCCAAATCTTCTCAATATTGCATTTTTTTATGATGATATTTTGCATTAATTACCAAGTAAAACAACATAGCAATTAGGCTAGACTTTTTATTTTTCATTTTTTGTTGATTTCTGGCTTCAAAGAGCACATTAAATGCAATCTAAGAGTGCATGTTGTTTTATTCTGCACAAGTTTGGATAACTGTAACCTTGACTATGTTATGATAAAAAATGCATATCTCAAAACACTGTATCTTTCATTCTGTATTGCAATACACAACAAGAATATAAAGCCTCTGTGGTTGAACTGTTACACAGTCTCTGTTCAGCAATTTACTAATCTCTCACCAATTAGTGTTAAATTCCACCTGAGACCAACTTTCACTTGTGAGGAATCGTTTCTGCTGGTTTACAGAAGGTCAGTGGTTCTACCCTGGTGTACTCCAGAGGTCTTCCTCCACCGTTTATGCTGGAAAAGTTAAAGCCCCATTAGCGTATAAATTTATCGGTTGTAATAGTTTCTGTTAGTCTTATAAGAGAGGAATCCGGTGTGTTTTCCTCACGTGCATACTTAATAACAAGAAAAAATGTTTCCAAAACCAATATCGTATTTTTTTTGTAATATCATTGAAATAAATACTATTTATAGAACAGCTGTGTTTCCTGCAGTCAAGTTATGCACACGTCGTATTTAGTGACGTCACACGCTCTTCATATTTCATGTTTACAAAAGCAAAAATCACAGTGAAATGAGTGTTTTAAGAAGAAATAGTGCTCGTTTCGTCGGTAATAATTATCTTGGGATAATATCAGCTATTGTTTGTTTTTTGCATATATTTTCCTACAGCAAAAAGCTAATAGGACTTTAACAAATATCCTAGGTTGTTGGTGAATCCTTTATACGCTAGTGATAAAAAATGATGTTAAAAATGTATGGAAATTTTAGCATTTATAATTGTTTGATTTACTCAATATTTTCATAGATTAGACAAATTTAATATACTCAAGTCTGGAAATTTCCTAATTTCAGTGTCTGTCAGCACAGCATTTCCAGATGACCTTGAACTTTCACATGAAGCAATCACACACCTTGAAAGTGTTGCTGATGCCCATAATTTTACTGGATGGTAAGTCAACTTTGGAATAGTTGGAGATTAGAAAATTGCAGATGAATCCTAAATTCGTTCTGTTTGAAAACAAACTAATTTAGCAGCCTTATTGATACAAGGTTACTTTTGTAGAAAATCTTCCTGTATATTTTACAAGTGTTGTCATTAATTTTACCTCTGTTAAATGTGTTAATGTGAATTTTTGTGCTTCATTATATAATTGTGATTTATACTTCAACATCAGCTTAAATGACAAACTCCACAAAATCCCCAGTTTATTTGTATTACATAAAAATGTAGTTATTTGTTTTATTGGGGTTATTTATGTTAGGCCTGACTTTCATTTAGTCTTGGAAAAATCTATAATTTTGAATAGAATCATAATCCTATCATCCTTACTATTAACCTTTCAGCATTACAGTGTCTGCAAAATTATCAGACAGTTCTGTTTCTATGGCAATTCAGTCTCTTGTGAGAAGCATTTTTGAAAAGCAGGGTATTCCAAGAAAGTGGAAAGCAGTTCCTCCGAAACCTAAACCACCAAAGAAGGACCGACCCTTCCTGTATGATAAACTGGGAAAGACGGATATTGAAAAAGTAAGATCATTAAATTTTTAATATTTTTTTTATTGATTTACAATAATTAATTGTGGTGTTTTTTTTGTATCTTTTTATTAAAACGTGCATTTTTGTTTAATGATATGAATATTGATAACAATGTTGTTTCTTGTATGCTGTTGTGTTTTGAAAATGTTGTTACCAGTATAATATGTTTAATTTACAATTGTTAATATCTTATTATTGTTTAAAATTGATTTTAGAGAATAACTTTAAACATATTGAGGATGGGTTTATATTGAATTTCATCTACTAATTGTGCAACTTGCTGTAATTATAACAATGTTAAACTAAATCTTTAAAGTACAAGTCAAGAATATAAGTTAACTATTGAAAATAGGCAATTTACCACTAGCCCGATTACAAAAAAACACAAAAAAGTTCACAAGCAAGCCTGGACCGAAATTTATGAGTCCCATGCTTTGGGCTAGCGGGTAAGTACAACGACATTAAATCATTTAAAATCTTTTATCTTGTATCTTTAACCTTTGTGTTGCCTTGTGTTAGGTATTGAACTCCTATCAGTATGTGAAGTTGGAGGCCACTGACAACGACAAGGTATACTTCCTCTTGCAGTTAGCCCTGGCGCATTCAAGCCACTTAGAACTTTTTTACACTTAGTTGTTCCTTTTTATACTTGCTTGCTTTTCTGATTTTCCCCTATCTAATGTTAACTGTTACAACCTTTTCAGACATTTAGAGGTTGATTGATCTTTTCTTGTAACTTATTTATTCTGAACAATGGTCAACTAGTGCTTAGTTCACATTTGGCTTGTGATGCGTCTCAGAGCCAAGAAGACAAACCTTGGGGTCCTTTCAGTGCAGCATCTGTGCTTAGGCCGGAGGAGGCTGTATAATTTATGTACAGATTTACTGACTCAGCAGCCTCTATGATTTTGTTAAGTGAAAAGTTACACAATTTTTGAAAAATCATTAAACTTAGACATAATTATTATTAACATATGGCATTGCACAATTCATGCACAGTCATCATATAAAGGCTCGAACTGTTTCTACTATTAGCCTTCCGCTGAATACAAAAGAATAACAATTCCTGTGTTTTATGTGAACAAATCTGCCTTAGCCACCTACAATGCCCCAAAACATAGACAAAACATCATATGTGCTTAACTCAATGTGAACTAGGCATATTAAGTATAATAAGTGTTTTTCTCTAGAAAATATAGAATATTACACATCATTAATGTTTGATGTATTGACCAATGTCATCCAAGCAGTATTTGAAAATATCTTTATATTCTTCTTTCAAGCTAAATTGGATGTTTTTTTCATATCATTTCGTCATTTAGTTTTTTATTAAGAAAACAGAAAGTACATTTAAACTAGATAGAGTCTACTCTTTGTTATAGAAAAACTAATATTTCTTTGTTTGTTTTTCAATTATTTAGGAAAGCATTACATGTTTGGACAATTTAGATTGCAGTACATTGTATACATTTTTACTCATTGTTTGAAACACAATGAGGATGTTAGTTATATACATCTATAAATCTTGCCATTGCAATACAACTGTGTGACAATTCCTTTGTGGAGAATTACCTGATCACATATTTAGATAACTAACGGTACCATTTTTACCTGTTGAATTCACTGACATAGATAACTAACGATACCATTTTACCTGTTGAATTCACTGACATAGATAACTAACACCACATTTACCTGTTGAATTCACTGACCTAGATATCTAACTCCACATTTTTACCTGTTAAATTCATTGACCTAGACACATAACACCACATTTACCTGTTGAATTCACTGACCTAGATATATAACTCCACATTTTTACCTGTTAAATTCATTGACCTAGATAACTAACACTGCATTTACCTGTTGAATTCATTGGCCTAGATATTCAACTCTACAGTATTACCTGTTAAATTCATTGACCTAGATAACTAACACTATATTTACCTGTTGAATTCATTGACCTAGGTAATTAACACTACATCTTACCTATTAATTTCATTGACCTAGGTAATTAACACTACATCTTACCTATTAATTTCATTGACCTAGCTATCCAAGAGTTATATTTCATGAGTCAAAATACCATTTTAAGGGTGGGTTGAAAGCCCTGATGTTGAATTCATTGACTTAGGTATCTAACAGTACATTTGCATCTGTTGACTGCAAAGCTGACTGTTACAAATTAAAAGCCATAGAAATATTGCTGGTTGCTAATCTGTTGCCATTCTGAAGGCACTTTGCAGAACTCACTTTGTGAATAAATATTTCAATAATGTTGTGTAAATAATGATGTTAATCTCTTAATTCTTTAAGTAGCAGTAATGGATATGGTACTTCTACTGTTTCTTTATAGTACTAGTTTCCCCATAATCTTAAATAAAGGATGTTGCTTTAATGCAATGCATCTTATTTTTCTAAGTAAGGTAATTATCCATTTATAAATTAGACTTTACTTTAAATATGTGTGTGTATCATGTCCAACTGAAATACATTTGTATGGTGACGATTTTGTTTCAGAAATTGATGCTGAACTCATTGTGTTCATATCATAGTTTTCTGTTAATGTTATACAATCCTATTCTAAGGAAAAGTAACCATTTATAAATTAGACTAGATGTAAACATTATGTTTGTTTTATGTCCACTAGAACAATATATATATTTGATGACAATTTTGTTCCAAAAATGTATATTGATTTCATTGTTTTCATATCGCGGGCTTAGTGCAAAACGGTTGTAACTGCAATTTTCATTTTTTTCAGGATTAATGAAAAACTTTCCTAATTTGAATGTTTTAGTCTTAATCAACTACAAAAATTGCAATAAGTGTATTTTAGGATTATGTACATATATGTTATTCAAAGAACACCTTAAGATTAGTCATAATGCAGATATTTATGTTTTTCTGTGTATGATTTATAATTCTGTATGAAAATAAAACTTAACAATAAAAAAAAAGTATCCTGGCAAATTGATCCATTTTTTCTACAGAAACTGTTTTTACTTTTATTGCCAAATGAATAAAAATTATTACAAATTATCAATTTCTGGAAAACTACCCAAGATAATTGCAATTTTAATGCTTTTTGTCTTAGTTAATTCTTTCATAATTGGATGTTTCTTTGATTTATGAAGACAAAGTGTCAGAACTAATTTGTTCCTATCTTATTTATGTGTCCTGTTATTTTAATATGGTTGTACATCATTTTCCCCTCAAATGTTTTTATGGGATTTAGAAATTCATGGTAAAATTGACCTTATTAATGATCTATTTACCAATTGAAACAAAAATGTCTTACTCTCTTATACATCACAATGTTTATTTTAGACTTATTTGAATTATTAAATCCAGTTCAGACTTTGTTTTTTTTTTTTTAGAAAAAGTAGTAAGTACATTTTAAATTGATATTAAAAACAATTAAATAAAAATGACAAGACTTAGTCCCTTATTTTCTTAACAGGATATGATAAACAAATTCAAATACTTATTTCGAATTGATTCTTGTGAAACAGATTTCCTTTTGACTGTTTTCTGTAAAAAAATAATCAGTGACGGGTTTTAAAAGAATGTTTTTTATTCACAGGGGGGGGGGGGGGGGCTTTAAATAAATCAGTAATGACCGCAGACACAGGTTTGACTGTATATCTTACTGGTTCAACTGTTTTTAGACTAGATTGTTTGTTCTATTGTAGTATGATGGTATCATAGAGAAAGCAGACAGTTTGATTAAGAAGACTGTAGTGTTACATCATTATTACACTGTATCATTAGCCAGATTCAAACATGCTTGTCAGAAAATCTGTGAAGCATCCAATGATGACCAGAGTCTGGAAGACTGCATTGTTGCTATGAAACTGAATGTGATTGGTGCTATGGTTAAGGCAAGTACTGTAAATCATTGAAATTCTACCCTATTTTAGATTTAATTATTTCACTGGGGTTTATCGTTGCACCAAGAGCCAGGGGAATTTTTAAAGCAGTATTAATGACGGAAGAAGACTCAGGCTTACACCTGGTTTGAACCATTGGTCAACCTAGCGTAAGCTCAGTTGGATTGGTTCCTCCTATGTGAAGTTAGTCTGATCTAGGCTAGGATTTGAACCCACGGCAGTAAGAGGCTAGAGATTACAAGCCAAACAATCCAGAGACCATTATGACTTGACCACAATAAATGATGATGACTATTTAGACTTTATCATATCATTTGAGAAATGAAAACTGATTCTTATATGCTTGTGAGTTATTGGCATCATACACAGTTTTGTATCAGGGTTTTGAGTTAAATTCATTCAGTAAGCAAAGTTATGATTCTCAATTTTACCTTTTTCAAAATATGAAAAAAATGCGCAATTTGCAACATGTATGATGTTTTTTGTTGAGAACATTGATGTCTGAATAAAGAATTTTCATATATATAATGATATCATGCTAACACATTTTTTAAAGAATGTTCATGAAATTTTAGGCCTACAATAAACATTTTGATATATATCATATGATCGCTGTAACAAGGCAACCATACTTCCTGATCTATTATCTTGACTTTAATCAGTTTTTTTTCGAATAATTCAAATTATCTATATGTATTGTAAACTCATATTTGTGAAGATAAATATCTGTATCTTATATCTAATTATGATTTCTGTCAATTATCATAGATTCTAGATGATGAAGGATTTTGTAAAATGGATGTAACATTTGCTGACAAAGAGATGAAACAAACAAAAGTGTGGAAACAAGCCTACAGAATCTTCCATAATGAGGTAAAAATGTTATTTTAGACAGATGACATTCATAAACATGGCTTTCCCCATCTCAGATTCTTGATGCATAGCACTTACCCTGAAAAGGAAGGACGTGGAAACAGATAAATAGGGTGTGTGTTTAAAACAAAAGTATTACCAGAAAAAGCAACTGAAAGCGGTTAAAGTTGGAATATTTGGAGCCCTATACTATATGTTATGTAAGAAATGTAGACAGTCAAATAAAAGGAATTGAAATATATGGACTTGAAGGTGGCAGAATGTGGAAAGGAGAAATTGAGAAGGGTTCCTGAATGCATCTTGCATAAAGTTGGTCATGATCAAAAGGAATAGGGGACAGTGTCCCTTTTTTAAAAAAAAGAATTGTCAAACAATTGCAAGAACTATAAAATATGTGTTTTGAATGTGTGTTTATTCACTGACAATTGAAGTAGATCACTAAGTCTCTATTTTAATTTGTCAATGTCATTACATGTTATTTTTTGGTTCTTTTTAGTTTGCTGCTGTTGCTAAGACTATTATAAAAGATGGTCCTAATGTTTGTACCGCTTTGGAAAAACAAGAGATCGGTATGCAGAGAATGCTTGAAGATTATGTTGGTTCCGCCAACCAATCAAAGTCTTCCAATGATTTGGAAAAGGCCGCAATGACCTCTAAGATTATAAGGAACACTGCAAAGGTACAGCATGCCAGGGAAGAGATGGAGCAATCGTTAAAGGAGGCTGAAGAAGCGGCTAAGAAAATCTTCAGTGTTGATCAGTGGTGATTATCTTTATACCGACCACTTTCTACGCAGCCTGCTTCATGAACAACCTTCAGGGATGTTTTTATAAAATTCTACAATAATATGAAAGCTATCAAAATTGAAACACTTTAAGATAAGGTATAAAAAATGTTTTTTTCTGGTTACATTCTAATTAGAAATTGGGTAGACAGGTCAAGTTTCATTTTGCTCTTGAAGGTGTATTGAACAGTAAAAAAAGTGAGAAAGTGCATGTACTGTTTGTTGGGGCCAATATAAAGTTCTAGGGTTGCTAGGAAAAATTAGGGAGGACTGAGTAACCAGAAACAAACATTTTTTTATACTTTAGTTTCTCTTCTAGCAAACTGAACATTTGCTTTTACACTTTTGGTTTTCTACCTCTGTGATACATCTTCATTTTGACTTCTTGAAATTTTTTACACAGATTTATCCTTTTTCATGGCTCTTACTCCGTACTTTCGACTAATATTTTTACTAACAATTTTGCACAATTTATTTTCAGGTTATCACTTCTTTTCAATATTTCATACACTAGTAATTGAAAAGTTCTTCCCTGTCTAGAGTGGTTCTAAATATTGATATTTCAGTCAATTACATGTCTGGCTCAATGGGAAATGGATGGAAATAGAATGTGAAATCCAATGGTTTATTGTTCACAAATCTGTAAATGATTTTCATTAAATCTGTTTTGTTCTCAGATAAGCTTGACTCGCCGTAAAAATCATTAATTTTCAACTGATTTTTTCTTGCCTATATTAAAATCAATGCTTATTTAATGAGGTTTTTCCTTTGCGTCCGTATTCATATACAAAGGTCTACTATCTTAATTGTCAAGCTGTGCTGTAAATATATACCTCATTACTGCATGGAAGTATTTATGTAGTAATTGGTGAACCATACTAATTGAATTGTACATATGCCTTCTGTGATATTGACTAGTGTTATGGTGGTAACTTCCAAATGCATTTATCTTTTCATTTTTTTAACCTGTAATTGTACTCACAATTACCTGTAAACAGAGACCATTCGTCATGAATGACCTATTCACAAAATCATTTACCGTTTTTATCAAAAGGCCCTGAAATGACCATAGCTGTTGAAATTGGCTGTTGACAAATATTTTTTTTTCAAACCTTGTCTTTTTTGTATTTCCTTTAACCTCAAAATTATAAAAGACTGCATTTTGTAGAAACAATAACCATTATTTACAGGTCTGACATTTATTGTATTTTTATGCATTTATATGTTTTTTCTGCATTTTCAGTTTTGTTTGTACCCTCATGTACCCACATGTCATTTAGTGTTTGCCCTACATTTAAAGCCAATCAGATGGCTTCATATTTTTCAATTTTCTAATTCCTAATCCATGAAGATGGTTACTTATTGAAGAAGAATTTTATTTTCTTCACAAGTAAAGTGTCACTTGACTCATTGATGGTTGTTCCTTTAAAGAGTGGTTAATTTTTTAGAAAATTGTCATTTCATTTCAACTCTCATTTCATTCTTCTACAAGTCTCATTTAGTTTATTTAATTCATAGGAATCACTAAAGTAAACTCTAACAAGTACTGTGGAATCACTAATTTTGTTGGGGATTTAATTTCGTGGATTTCGTGGGTCGGCTCATCCACGAAATCAAAGACCAGCAAATTTAAATGCCTCACTAATTTATGTCTCCACGAAATAGCCATTTTAGTAAAAACCACGAAAATTGAGCCCAACGAAAATAAATGAAAATACAGTACCAGGGTCATTCAAATCATATAAAATATTCAAAAAATAAGAGTATGAATATATATCTGTTTGATGGTAGATCTATGACTCCATACTTGTCATTTATGTAACTCTATTATGGTATAAATAATCATTATCTTGTTTTTGTACCTTAATACAAAATTTCTTTCCATTTTCTTCTGTGAGTAATTTCTTTTGTGGAGGATTTCAGATTAGAAATAGCAAATAAATTATTTTTCCTATTCTGATGTAGAAATTTTAATTGAATCATGACAATATATCTGAACTTTTTTTAATGGACATAAATCATAATTATACATACAATTTTACCAACTGCAGACAATTTATTATCTTTATTTGAAAGAACATTTTAGATATCAGGGTATGTAATATGACATAATTATGGGACAATATACTGTTAGAATTGTAGAAAGGTTTTGGTTTAACGATTAGTAAATTCCTCATTCATTATATAGTGCAATTTTATTAAACTGTCAAAGCTGAATAATTACACAGTTGCTGAATGCGATTATTTTTGTCTTCGTGCCACAGTCGATATCTCTCGTTTATTTTACCGTTTGGGAATGTCTCATTCCACATGTTTATATTGTATATCGGATCATATCACTTATGAAATTAATCGAAGCTAAACATAAATGGAAGCATTGACCATGAAATTATGCGGCTTTGACAGGTTGATAAAACCACACTATGTACACGCATCGTGGGTTTTCCAATTTCCACCCAGCCACCGCGTCAAAAATAAAATTGAGGTGGCATGTCACCGTGGCGTGTCCACCGTGGACAGAAATTGCCACCCTAATTGTCACCGTGGCCATTTCCCGGTACATCGTAAAATTGACGGTCACAGTGGAAACACCGTGGTCAAAGTGGACGAACGCGGTGGTTTCACGGTGATTAGTTGACTGTGGTTTAATTATTTTGCTACAAATGTTAAACAAAGTTAAAAAAAAATAATCATTTCTACCATGGACTGTAGTATATATTTTTGAGAAAGCGAATTATATACCTGAAGTATACGCACTTACATGCCTAATTTATATGCACTACTAAGCTGCTACTTGTAAATCCAAATTTGAATCATAAATATTATAACTAATTACACCTTAACAAGGAGGGTACACATTCTCTCGAACAGTCAATAGCAATACATATTGATTGAGCCGGGGTTTACAGGTAGAATTAAATGGAGGTTAATTTGCCAGTCAAGGTCAGTTTGGAAAACAAACAACCAATGAAAATGCTAGCATTCATCAATCACATGCTAAGCATCAGTTTCAACACAACTTCATCAAAACAATGTGTGTAGATCGATATTGGGATTAAATTGCAATAAAGTCTGACCTTGTTGACATATTACGCGCTTAAATTAGGAAATTCCTGTTCAAAATATGGGAGTAAAATATTAACCAGAGAGCAAGATACGTCATCTGATTGACAGATAACATCATTCATGACGTCAGTTACATTAACTTTAAACTTTGTTAATTTCAACAGCGCTAAAAATAGAAAATCGATAATAGTTCAACTCTCTAGCAAGACAAAATGCACCAGTTCATCCCATTTGTGCAAAAGTACGCGCGGACTTTAATTGTTGTGTTTTAGTGCTGTGCAAGTGTCTAGAAATATTTTTTTGTTACTCAGCCATTAGTTGAGTTGGATTTTAAGGGTAAATTTAGGACCCATATTAATTTTGGTCGACTTATAAGGTAAAATTTTGTTCCGCGATCTTATCAATTTTTTCTTCTTTTTTTCAATAGATCGTGTCGCCACCGTGTTGTTACCATAATTTATGTTGTCACCGTGGAACACGGTGGCAATGGTCACCGTGGCCGTCCACCATTATTTAAAGATCTGGGTGGATTCACGGTGGCAAATTTTGCGTTGTCACACAGAGTCGTCGCCACGGTGACGGGTGGAAAAAGGAAAACACACCTTGCGTGTACTGTATATAACTGTTTTCATTTTTTTGTTTTTCTTGTTTTGCAATAAATAGTTTTAATCTGAAGCTGGTCTTCAGATATTGTTAAAGTTGTCATGATTTGGCCTAAAAATGTGTTTGTTTCTGGTTACATGCTCATTAAAAATAGGATAGGCAGGTAGGGGTTTTTTGTTTGTTCTTGAAATGGCGGTAAAAGGTAAAAAAATGAGAAAGTGGATGTACTAATCTTTGGGTCGGAGGGAAAAATTAGGGTCAATTGCATTGGGTAACCGGAAACAATTCTTTTTATCCCGTTTTATTTGTATGCTTATTGATTTTGATAAACAGTTTTGTTCATTGCAATTTAATTGTGAGATTATTACCTTTCCAGATAATGCCCTGCAGCTTATGACATTATATCCATTGTAATAAGCCTTGTTGATGTATTGTGTTCATAATGCTAAACTGTTCTATGTATCTTCTCAATGTTACTGAACATATTAACATCATAAAGATAATATTGCTCAATTATTATTATTTCTCTTCTAGTTGGCATAGATACTTGATCATAAGTTTGTAAGAGTGGTTGTCCTAATATGTAGAAAAATAGAGACATATTAATTTCTGAAGATTTTGAACCTTTGTTCTTCTTTATTTATATATTTATAGATTGATACTATGTTTTTGCATAACAAGTAAGTTTTCATTGAAAATGATCGTTTTTTTAAATCTCACAATGGATTATTTTCCACCATGGAAACCTATAAACTGTAATTTTCTCAAAATCTGTTGGCTGTATTGCAAAACACTATTTTTGGTATTATGGTTATAAAACCTGAAGACACTATTTCAAAGAATAAGACACCAGGTTTTTTTCTATTTGAATTCTTCACCATTGTTCAAATATCTTTTTCCATATTTTTTAAGCAATGGGTAGAAATCACAGCATTTGTGGAATTGAATGTTTATGGAATAATTATGATTTTTTTGCAATTAATTTGTAATGAACAGATCTAGATTTTTCCTCTTACTTTGTACTAACTAGAATTATTCACTAATGGTTTTAGACCAGTTTCTTTGTTTTGTGATAAATTAATGTGTAAAAAAGTTTCTGTCAAATTAAAATGACTTTAAGTGCTGTGATATTCAAAGTTCAAATATTTATTTGTGTTTTTCCTCTGGGGTCGAACGTCGCTCCAACAGTAAGGTCATTTTGAGACTTTACAGCTTTGACAGTGGAGGAGGGCCCCGGGCTTCAGGAAGCTACCTGGAGAGCTTCCTTACTGGTGAATTTTGGTCCTGAATGGGATTCAAACTCACAGCAGTGTGGGGCTAGCGATTAAAAGTATGTGACCATAATCACACTACTACAGAGGCCCCTTTTAAAATGTTAAACTTGGTAAATAACTTTTGAAAAAAAGCTATGATTTTTCTAACAAATATTTTGAAGGAATGCATACTAGCTGGACTAATAACATTATATCCATTAATAAACTTTTGTAAATTCTTACATTTTTTGTTGTTTATTACTATGTCATGAGCATGTTGGAGCATACTTATATAATGATTGCTTCATCCAGGTACGTATATATATATATATACACACCTGCTTCATCTGTCCCACAATTCGTCTGTCCGTACTGGTTAAGTAGATTTGACCTTTTGGTCTATCACTTTGATACATATACGGCAACAATATACTGACATATCGTTGAAAAACGACGTTTAAATCAAAGACCTATACTATACATGTAGGTCTTTGGTTAAACACACTGAAACAACACGAAACGAAATAAAACCTTTGGACAAAATTGTTCAAGCACATTACCTTAACTGTGTAGTATCATTCTCCCGATAAGAAAGTTATGGAGTGAAATTTAATTTCATTTAGAACTGAAGTACATATGGAAGTCCTTTACGTTCCTGTCAACTTGATTAGCACGAAAGTTCCAAGTTATAATCAAATAGTCCCAGTCATTCCGTTCTCTCATGGGTAATCCAGTAACCTCATCAACGTCTGTGATTACATCATTTATTTGATTTGATGACACCCAGGCAAACTATTCAACGTTTTAAAGTACACTATTATTACAGTTATAAGAGCAGTATCCTGTTTTCGAGGACCTTATATGATTAAATCTTAAGAACAAGATTAATAATTCACCACTTATACAAATCATTCCATGATTTCTCGTGGATGCTTTTTTCAATATTTTTGTTACGCTTGTTTTTTATAGGCAATTTTCTGTTTCATTTGAAAATAAACTTTGAAGTCTTTTTGTTAAAAACTGTTATGAATATATTTTTTTTAAATAAAGCTCGTTCTCACATAGAAACGTTTCAAATTCTAACTATTCGTCTGTCCTTTCAAGTAAGGGTGAGTTTGTCTTCTCTATGTACAACGTCTTTTACATGAATTACACGTCTTGTGACATCACTCTTGTCACAAACCTGGTTCAGTGAATTACCTTCCTTATAAATAAGGGCGAACATCCATACGGAAAACATCCATGATTCGATTGATTATGAGAATTTCTTGTATCTAGACAGTGTTTTTTGCTTGAGTGACCCTGGTCTAGGCAACATTCTCTCGGTTATTTACACTAACCTGTTACCGCCTGAAATCTGGATTGATTTAGTCACGTGATAACAGTCGTTCAATGAACTTATATAATTTGCCTTGCTTCCGCTAAGTAATTTTGAGGAGAGTACATTTCGTTTGACAATAATGAACATGCTTTCAGACTAACCGTTTCCCGCTAACATTGACTTGGTCAAGAGCCATGCAATATCACTTTTCAAAACTACACATATGTGCGATAATAAACATCTATGGTTTTAAAAATATTCAATGTTTAAAAAGTCATGTTGTTACAATATGATAACACAATAGTTTTTTTTATGTTTTTTATATAGTAACTTATCTTCGTTTTGATAACATGGTGGTCTTTCAAAATTATTTCTTTTAATGGTCTGTAAAATCAAACTGGCTTCATTGTCTGTTTTATGGTTACATGGTCATTCATGTTCAACACAAATCCTGGTATAATGCGTTGTTTAAACTGGTGCCCATATTTGGACGGAAAACGTAAATCTTTAAGAGTGAAGCAGACGAAAAAGAATCTTTACTTGTAATAGACATGTCGAACGTAGCAATTTGGAAATAATTTCATAAAACATATGTATATAATAAAAATACGCTTTTGAATCAACTGGGCTTCACAAAAACTGGGCTTAATATTCAGGAGATACATTTAGACAGAAGAAAGTTGAAAATGAATTGTCTGGTCGAACCTACAAAATCCTAACTTTTCAGGAGATGCAATTCTTTTATTTTTTCAATGCACAATAACATTTAAACGTTGTTTTTGCGTCTTTGATAATGTCTTTCCACGACACACGTTCGTACGATATAAATATTATTGCAAATAATTTATTGGCCAGTAACGAAAAATGTTACTTCGACTTTTAGACTGCCTTGTATGTGTAGCTTCGGCAGTAATACCTATTGGATCTATTACAGTTTTATTTCATTCAAATTATTGAATGGAATATTCAACAATATTTAAGTTAAAACCTCTGGTTAACAACATATTCGAGCAGGAGCAGAGTTGGTGGACTAATTAACGTAGCGGCTCAGTAACCAATAGAACATTGAATACTGAAAAAAGTAGACAAAGAAAAATAATGAAAGCAGAAACAACACAATTTGACTATTCGAACATGTTCATCTATAAATTGAGCAATTTCAATATCAACATTTGAACAATTTATCACTTGATCTTTATGGAATATTAACTGAACACGAAACAAAAATATAAACGTTTAAGATTCGAATCTATTTAAAAAACTAACTTTCTCAAGTGAAATATCAACAATGGAATGGTGTTATTATGTAATAATAAATTTTACACAATTTATGATATTATCCATATCAATCATTAACTAAGACACGACACAAAAAAATATTTTACAACCGAAACTATTAAATCTTAAACTAATATTCTCAAGACTAAGTTTTATCAACTATGGAATGATGCTAGTTGATAATAAATCTTACATAATTTATCATACTATCTATATAGTTATATTAAATATTTAGAGACGCATGCAAAATGACGAAGCTTGAGCTGTTCACATTTATATAATCTAAAGAGACGAACCTACATTTCACAGAAAATATGCAACAGTAATACCACCATTTACAAAGAATATTGTCATAAATTTCATTTCGGTATATATACATTATTTAAGACATGTATCATGGCACTCACATTGATTGTATAATAAAATGAAATTTCAATTTCGACCATTCATTTTCATGGCTGTTTACATTATTATTTGTAAAATGTCGAAGTTCCAGTTACTTCGTATTTTTGTCTCATCTGATTTCAGTCGACCACGGTTCGTCATTTTATCTCAAGACCATTTTGAAATGTTTTGATTGGCTGGAGGTTTAGCCATTTTCGCGGCCCCGCGCCAGATAGTGCAAAAAAGCGAATTCATAAAAAATGTAGGTTCGGCATTTTAATTGGGGACCATCGCTATATTATTATCAGCGGTCTTGACATTGAAATAGTCTATATGTCAGGTTAACTGTATAATATAGTTCAATTTTGAAATGACCCGTGGAAGGAAATGGGCGACAGTAGTGCCTAGGAAAATGTACAACCAATGCTTCTTTACCAGTGATATCATAACATCAGTACTTTTGGAATAAGTCCTTGCTGGAATGTCAAATTGGTGGTGTGGTGTAATATTGCATTACTACATTTTTTTCTTAGCACCATATAAGACGGGAAGATACTTTAAGGTGGTTTAAATGGGGCCATTCGGACACCACACATTTGTCTCCCAAGTAACATTGGCATCTATACCGTAATCACTCCACAAACGGCGCATCTGATTCGCTTGCAGTGTTTGCTCTACATTTTAAGTCAGCCAGATGGCACCAGTTTTCAAATGTTCTCGTCTCTATTGCATGGCATTGACCTACTTATGAAGACGTTTCTTCACAAATAAGTTAGTCGATTGATGTGTTAAAAAGCAATGGGTGGTCCTACACCACGTAATGTTCCCTTAGAAGAATAGTCTAAATAAAGTCTGATCTCTGCTTAGACACTTCCGGATAAATCCCCAGCCGGAAGTGATAAAAACACTCTATTGTATGTACAGAAAAGCTTGTAGTATGTGACAAGCATCTTTGAAAAGTTTTGGCGTTGGTTACTCAGAATCTCCGATGTGATTATTAGTTCTACGTAACATTTAACAACAACATATAAAGATGGATGATATTCAGATAAATTGATATTTTGCAAGTCGGAATAAAAACTACAGTAATATATTATTTCACACAAGTACAAAGTTTTTTACAATAATGGATCACTGGTTTTGAATTTGCATCAATCGAACACTGTTCCTGTTATATTTCAACGATTTTATGATCGTTATCACATTGTTTTTTTTCTAAATTCATTCAGCATTCTGGCATATAAATGTAGTTTATCTGTACACGTGTATGTATAGTTATACATGTATACTAAGTCGAACTTCTAAACGTCCACTGTGTATTTATAGCACTATTTTTGCTTCTATGTCATGTCACGAAATTTTGTTTGTCTCACGAAAAGATTTCTGACGACTTAAATTATCTGATTACGAACATGTGTATCTTTTGTGATATCAAGCTATAGCTATATCTTGATATCACAAAAATTATTAGACCTGTTTAATTAAAAATATATTTGTATCTTTAACTACATAACTGTTGATATGGATACCGTACTACAAATTCAATACCTTATCAAGTGGTGTAGTAAGTAAAAACAAACATGACATACATACACCGCATTTATTATATTATAGGCTTATACTCTCTTGATGTTTGTATTCGTTGGAAAATGGCAACCGTGTCGTGAGAAAAGATCCTCTAGGACGACAATTACAATGCGATTAGACTAAATATCGTGACCGGGAGAAACGAGACGATAAAACAGATTGTAGAATGCCAATGAGCTATATTTGTGATGTAATGTACATGTACTTGACCTAAAATGTATTTGTTAGTAGAATGAATGCGTCTGGTGTGAACAAGAAACTCATTAAAGATAACAATCATTGTTATAGCCCACTTATTGGCTTATAAACAGGATTAAAGTTCTACGTCAGTACATATGAAAACAAAATGTATATACATTGTCAATCACAATACAGCATCAATTTTCACAGAAGAAAGAGGTAACTAAAAGATGAAGGTAAGAGCCACAAAGCAAACTTTAAATGAGATGAAAGACCTTAAGAAGATGGCTATGAATGCAAAATATCTCGACTGGAGCTTTTAAGGTAGTACAGGGGTTTGTTATTTATAATCCCCAGGTAGTATATTACAGTGTATCCTCTCCAAAGCAAAAACCTTTGGGGAAGCCAAATTATGTTGTTGCATAGAGTCTGTTGCTGTAGAGAGGTGAAACTAGTAGTTAAATCGTGCAGAGAGGAAAGCAGGCTGTTGTTGTAGAGATTTTGTTGCTCGAGAGATTACGCCGAGCGATCACGTTCGTGTGGATATATCTATGTAATTTTGCAATTCTAATCTTGCGATTTCCAATGAGGATGTTTTTTTCGCAAGCATAAGTTTTCTGTCATTTATATAATATTTTAAAATAGAATAATGATTAGGTAAAAAATGACCGATTCGAACAAACGTGAGGTCCATCATTCGGCCTTGTTTTTCCAGTTAAAACAGTTGTGATTAGTTGACAGTTTTGTCACAATGCCTGTGAAGGTAGAAATAGTGATAAAAGCCACATCAGTAAAGTAATTACATACCTTACAATTGAAGTTGTTTATTGTGGAAATGTTATTCTAAAACTGTCAGTCTCTGACCTCGTCTATCTGCGACCGAATTGCGTTCATTTTATGCTTCCGCGAATGTTCATACATGTATTGAAATAATTTTATTTAGTTAATTCTACAATGACTCAATAGTATACCAGCTATGTCGTGAAAATTCATATTTTGTAGAGTTTGAAAATGTGTTGAATTCTGCTAAACCGATGCGGATAAAAAAGAGTTCCATGCTGTTCGTTTGGAACGAAGGCTCGCCGCTTCGTCTTGTGATCAACAGAATCTAGTTTGATTCCTTTTCGCTTAATCGCTGTTTTGTTGTTTGCTACCTAGTAGATGGCTTAGATGATTACCGCAGATTCTAATGTGAAATTTAGTACGCGTTACAATATTGCTGTTTGCGGTGTATTGTTTTGACGACTTTGTTACATGCATTGAGCAGCACAGGGGGCGTAATGGAGATGTGTTTTACAATGCAGTACATTTGTCAATACTACAGATTATTAGATCAACGAAGTATTTGTTTTGTAAATGTGCTTGTCTTTTTGGTACTCAGTTGGTCAAACTAGAAGTCCAGTCTTCCACGACGTTTTCTTGGTGAGACACCGTCAGAATAATACATCCAATTCAAAATTTATTCCAATGGTGTCTTGCAAGAAGCAAACCGCACATGATATAAATTTACGGCTTTCGTGACTTGCATAAACGCCATGAAGGTAGCAAGAATATACAATACTAGAATACTCCAGTGAATAGGTATCTCGTAAGAAGATTAATTCTGCTGAGAAACACTATGGTTTAGTTATATCTATTCATTTTATGCCTTTAGCGAAGTTAGACAATATTTATCTTATTTTGATCTCGAATGTCTAACAACCAATTACAATCATCACACTTGAAAACAGTACAAAACCGTCTTAAAACCGCTGTAAGTCTATGCTTAAGAACTGAATTAAGAAGCGCTTAAGGATTTACTTTCTATGAACACTTTCGTGAGAACGGATGCTGTATTGTGATTGACAATGTATATACATTCTGTTTGTAGGGTTTGGTATATTTTTTACAAGTAGTGGCGTAAATAGTCTTGCTTATAAGCCAGTAACATGCTGGATTCATTTTGATTTCAAAACTTATAAAAGTGATTGTTTTGTTTAATGTGATTCTTGTTCACACCAAACGCGTTCATTTTACAAACAAGTACATATACATTACATCGCAAATATATTATATTTCATTGGCATGCTATAATTTGTTTTACCTTCATATTATCATCTCCCAAACGAGGAATTTAGTCTAATCGCATTACAGTTTTTGTCATAGAGCATCTTTTCTTCACGTCACGGTTGCCATTTTGTTTTGTTTGTTTATTTGAGTTTTGCGCCTCTTTTCAGCAGTCAGAGTCGTATGACAATGGTAGTTCACCTAACTATCGTTCCAGGGAAGAACCAGTACTAGACTCCCATGTAACACAGTCACCAATATGAAACTTCTGATATGCGTTGACTACGGCACACCCATCCTACATAAGCAACTGCCTACTTTCTCCAGTTAAGAGACATGGTCGGTAGCCGGGCTCGAACACACGATCCTCTATCAGTGAGAAATTATGTACATGCAGTGATTTGAAGTCAATGACTTTAACCACTCAACCACGGTAGCGGGTTGCTATTTTCAAGGGAATATGATTCAACAATATGAAAACCGCGGTTTATATAGGACATAGCTAAACCCTTCCCATTTTTTCTTATCAGAATAGTTCAAAGTAGGATTGAGATTCTTCCTTGCCATGTACATGTGGCATGCATATCTGTTTCTGTCATCCATAATTCTATACCATTTAGAAGCACTAGAAGTGCACAGTTATAGTGCTACTACTATTATTTACCACCAAGTTCCTGTCTTATTTTTATAAGCTATCTCATGCCCGTGTTTCTTATTTCTGTGTTTATTTTTCCCTCTGTCACGACTTTTCCCCATCTAAATTCTTGTGCATTATGTTTCGATCAAAAAGCCCTTTATTGTTCTTAGCGTTCATTACCAACAAGAAAACACTTCACAGACGTCGTTCTTGCGGATGCTTCATATCACGAAGCTGATAACGGAAAATGTGTATAGGAGATCGTGAATGTGACAAACAACAGGTGACTGCCCTAGCGATAAGTGGCTGCTATATATCTAATTTTAGTTAGGTTCATCGTTTCTACCTCATGCTCCTTTTCTAGACGAATTATATTTATGGGTATTAGTTTATTATAGCTGTTTGCGAGTATTTAGTGTAGTGTCTATTACTAGTTTGGCTAATTCTGGCCATTTGATTGGCTAATAGTGATGACTGAATCTATTAACAGTTGACAGGTAAGTAAATCATGAAGGCATTGCCTAGATAAGTTGTTGTGTTGCTATTTGAAGTTCAATGTGGTTGTATGATAGTGCTCAGATTTATGGTGAATTCGTTAACATTTAGGGTTGATTCTACTTGATTGATGTAGGGTATGCTATTAACATGTGCTTGTGAACTATATACATGACTTTATTCATTTGTCAAATACTCATGATTGTCATTATAATGTGTATTACTCATATCATATAAATTTTTCTATACTCTCCTTAATGGAGGATTGAATGAAATATAAAGTCAATATCCTTTATGAAAAAAGCAACTTCATACAAAAAACATAAACCAACTATGCTTTTTGTAATTCGTCTACCTATAACGTTTTGTTACAGTTGTTCTTGTTCTATATTGGTTGTGGAAATTACGCACAATACGTCTTAACGTATCTTAAGGCTATCGGGTATTCTGAGGTGGGCAGTTGTTGGTGTATAGTTCTGTGTTTTCTCGGCGGTACGATATCACCAAGTGCAATACCTGCGGCAGATTTTTGTTCTATTACGCATGCACACGCACTTTTTAGTACCTTACGTCACAACGTAGATTACATTTGTCCTTACGGACATGTTTGTACGGTCGAATGCGTGGAAATTATACACGCTGTCTATTGAGTGGATTATAGATATTTGAAAAATCAGTTCTAGCGAGTCTCTCATACCGAAGACATCAAATTCCAATTCAATTCATTAACGGACTTTTTAAGAGCTCTCAAAATGTTGACATTTAGAATATTGTTTTATGTGCAATTTGTTGTATTTACGTAGACATATCAACATAATACGAAAGACCGGTGGTGACATTTCAACTTCAAGATTTCACAATTTCAAAACATGAAATAATGAAGTTGAAATCGTGAAATTGAGAAATCGTGAAATCGCGAAATTGTGAATTTCACGATTTTACAATTTCACGTTTTCAACTTCATTATTTCAAAATTCAATATTTGAAACAGTTTTAACAAAGAGTTTACAAACATGATTGTTACAAGTTAGCAGAATAAAGTGTTCTAGAACATTTTATTCCTCTGTGTAGCGTTTTCTTAATTCAAATATTACCCACCTACTTTCACAGAAAATATAAACAGCAATGTATTTCGCCTTAGGAAAGAGGAAAAATATGCTAAATTGATCAAATATTGAGTCGTTTGAAATATTGAATATTTAAATTTAGTAACTCGTATATGATTCTTATCACATACAAACTAATAGTCTGCCAAACATAGGACTGTCATATATACTCGTAGCTTTATACACTTTAAAAACCTCTACACGATGTGGCAGTTACTCCTGTCTGTTACGACAAAACTGGCTTTTCTATTGATATGTTCTCACAAATTATATTTAGTTTCATTGATAACAACGTTCATGATCGCATCGAGTTAAATGGTTTATTATCGAATAGGATTTACATGAAATAATGAGTACAACCGACCGTTTCCAGTCAGCTACACATATCTTAACAAATAAAAAGAACATTGTAGTCGAGTCACCAATTAAAGAATCGGGGTGTGTTTTATTTTCAACCATACGCTTCTTTCTATAAACCAGATTGTCAATTTTGGATGAGTGGGATCGGTATATGAAACTACTAGCTTTTCGGATATAGCGGATTCGGATAAATGAGCTTTTAAGTATCATATACTTCTGGGTCCAAGGTCATTTGCTTGAGATTGATCTCAAAATTGAAATCTCAAAATTGAAATCTCGTATTTCAATTTTAAATGTTTCAAAATTAATGATGATCAGACATTGATATAGAAATATTAGTTCAACATGTAGTACATTATTATTCACTCTTCAGACAGCATATTAATTGATTTTTGTAAATGAATTTATAGATTTATTAAACTACTATATATTCTATATTGTTCAAACCATATTTGGACTTTGTCCCCCAAAAATTTAGAGTTACACTAACTCAGTTAAGATTGTCATCATATTCACTTAGGATAGAAACAGGTCGTTATGGTAACCTGCGAATAGAACGACACCTTCGAACCTGTCTATTGTGTAACTCCTATGACATTGAAGATGATTATCATTTTGTTTTCATTTGTCCTCTTTATATCAATATTCGGAAACAATTTATAAAACGTTACTATTTTATTCGAACAAGTGTTTTTAAGTTCACACAACTTATGCAGTCTAGTCGGAAATATTAAATCTTGCTAAGTATACTTACCATGCCTTTTCATTACGTAAGCAATCAATCATCTTAGACACATGAATTTCCATAATGAAATATTATCAATACTGAATATTTTTGCTTTAGTTCCGCGTGAAATATTATGTTGTTGATTTTGATTTTGATCTGAGTATTTCTTTCTACATGTATGCCGTACTTTGTTTTGTTTTTCTGATGTAAATTACTAAATATAGTTCATCCTCGTATGTAATTATATTTATATCATTTGATTTTTCTACATACTTGTTTGTATATGTATTGTATGTATACATGTACAAGCATTGTACATGTTTATGCTTATTTATTACGAAAGTGGGAGTGTGATTGTGTGTTAGAGGGGTGTGTGAGAGTGCAAGTGAGGGGTTGTTTGTTGTCACGTGACAAAATAAAATATAATTCTACATAAGTTTGTAACGAGATGCATATATGTATAAGTTACTTAATAAAAATATGTTCTGTTCTTCTGTTTTATATAAAATCTTTTCAAACATTGAGAATGGAATTGATATTAGAGCTTATCGACGGGTCCTCGTCTTTATCAACTTTGTGCAAGCTTGTTTATCTACCGTATTCAAAGGAAATCTGTATCACTATTTTTGTAAACAATTATTGATGTCTGGCACAACACTTTTTATAGTATTTACTTCTGCCAGACAAACACGTATATAATTACAACCAGCTTTGGTGACGAAATTGTATCCAGCTGTGTAACTAAATCATGTGATTTTCTATCACCAATTTAAGATCTGTATAGTTTTAAGGTATCAGACAAATTTACAGCTTCTAAGTTATGCTGTTGAGAAATATTCGCCGGTTACACGTTGCGTGTTTGTTATGGTACAATGTAAAACAGATTGATGTACCTATGAACAGGGTCTTTCAACTGAATGGTCTCAGACCCTTCTATTTGAGTGACCCTGGTATGATATAAGATTTTACAGTTTTCCTCATTTCTTGTCCAATGAAATGTTCGCATTTTATTTGAAATTTAAAAAAAAAATGTGTCAAGAATCTGGTGTTGAGAAGATAAGTCTTTCATCTGTTTGTATGTAGAAGTTAGGATAGACTTTAAAGATGTTATCGGTCATATCTCGAATTTTATGCAACATATCACTGCGCTCCGCTTTGCGTCGCTTGTAACGGAATAATATGATTGTCTATCGCCCATTTAATATCTTTTCTAGTTTTATGTTATCAGACAATTTTATGGCTACTATGTTTCGCCTCTCAAGAATGTTTGCCGCTTATGTGATACGTGTTTGTCACCGTAAACGTGCAATATAAACAGAATAATGCGTAGCCAGGTAGTTTGTAAGAGTTTATTGGTAAGAAAAGATACTTAAACAATAAAATTCCACAAACATACATTTGCTTGTCGTTCTAATCACATTTAACAACAGAAACAAAAAGAATATTGACATCATTCGGAAGGTCTCGTTTTTTTCTATTATTATGATTACTTTGCCGAATAATGCCGAATTCATCCTTAACTATCACTGCGAACGTTATGCACCAAACCTCACATTGCAACCACTTAAATTCACAATGGCATAACGACAATTCAGTTTCGGACTGAGTTAATATTTCTTCTAATTGTCACTTTTTCAATGAGACCATATCAAGATATTTGTCATAATAGTGTATTTTTTAAAACGAAACGTAACTGTTTCGAGTACATGCTTTTTTGGAAGCTGAACGATAGCCGTCACTGACTCGGCGCGCATGTGGACCAAAATACAATGTTTTTCTACATCCGCCTTGCAAATGTAAAACTACATGTAGTTCCTAAACCATGTTCTAGAGCTCGTATATGTTAGTTCAATTTCCATGAGTACCGTCAGTACTTTGATTATACGATGCGCTAGAGCAAAGAGCACATTTTACGTAAAAAGGTCGCAAATAGTTAATGAAAACATATCTGAACATCCCTTACTGTATACGACATTTGGGTTAAATAGATGGTTTAACGTTTGGTTAAATGACCTCGGTTTTGTCTATGGACCTCGGTTTTGGTCTATGGACCTCGTATTTGGTCTATGGACCTCGTATTTGGTCTATGGACCTCGTATTTGGTCTATGGACCTCGGTTTTGTATATGGACCTCGGTTTTGTCTATGGACCTCGGTTTTGGTCTATGGACCTCGTATTTGGTCTATGGACCTCGGTTTGGTCTATGGACCTCGTATTTGGTCTATGGACCTCGTATTTGGTCTATGGACCTCGTATTTGGTCTATGGACCTCGGTTTTGTATATGGACCTCGGTTTTGTCTATGGACCTCGGTTTTGGTCTATGGACCTCGTATTTGGTCTATGGACCTCGGTTTTGTATATGGACCTCGGTTTTGTATATGGACCTCGGTTTTGTCTAGGGACGTCGTTTTGGTCGACGGACCTCGTATTTGGTCTATGGACCTCGTATTTGGTCTATGGACCTCGTATTTGGTCTATGGACCTCGTATTTGGTCTATGGACCTCGTATTTGGTCTATGGACCTCGGTTTTGGATATGGACCTCGGTTTTGTATATGGACCTCGGTTTTGTATATGGACCTCGTATTTGGTCTATGGACCTCGTATTTGGTCTATGGACCTCGGTTTTGTATATGGACCTCGGTTTTGTCTATGGACCTCGGTTTTGTCTAGGGACGTCGTTTTGGTCGACGGACCTCGTTGTGGTGAATGGACATCGGGTTGGTCCACAGACCTCGGTCACGTTTTGGTTTATGGACCTCCATTTGGTCTCTGAACCTTGGTTTTGTCTAGGGACCTCGGTTTCGTCTATGAACTTCTGTCTAGTCCTTGGATCTCGGTTTGATAGTTCGGTAGTTTGAAGTTCCATAAACCATTCATCCATAATCATTGATCGTACATGAAAAAAAATGACAAAGTTGAAAGCTAGTTAGTTAAATGGCAAGTCGTGGGACTGAATTACTGCTGAAAATAGCCATAAACCCAGCAATAATGGTTTTTATCCATCCAATACGATGCATCTTTGTACATACACGGACCATTTTATCTTTAAGAAGGAACCCACCTTACGCAATGTACTTTAAGATAATTTTGTATTTTGATATTCGTACTAACAACAATACCTGTTTTCATAATCTATGATATATGTTGTTATTATGATACTTTATGACTGTTTATTTAGAGATTACGATGTTTATCAAATTGATATATGCTCAGAAAGAACGCATAATTCACAAGCTGGAATATTTGGTATGTCGAATTAATAACTAAATTTATATGAATGTCTGTCTTCTTGAGAACATAAATATGTCAAAGACATTTCCTTTTCGTCTGGAATGTTGATGCTTTTTATCCATTTGTTATGTGTTATTAACATATAATCACATTAGTAAAGTCTGGTTTGCAGACAGTATGAGGCTTGTAGAGAAATTTGCAATCCCAACACTAGGTCTCCGAGCATAACTCATAACGATCTGAAACAAGATATGGACATAAAAGTATATAAAACTATCCAAGGCGAATAACGACCATAAACTCGAAGAAAGATCGAATGAAGAAAATTATGTGTTTATGCCGTATTGTTAGATTTATAGTTTTAGATAAAAGAAATGGATCAAGCAATATCTCATGTAATAAAATTGACTATCACAAGCTTGGAACTCCATCCAATCTGACTTTCTGTAAACATTCGAATGAACACGGTCGACATACTAGTAGACCAAAGACGTAATAGATACACGGACACCAGTCCTATTAGAAAATAAATTTGCTTGAATGAATGTAAATTGAAATACCCTTTGTCCTGATGTGTCTTGATATGTGACCCCGTTCGTTCGTTCCTTCCTTCCTTCCTTCCGTTCCTTCCTTCCGTTCCTTCGTTCCTTCGTTCCTTCCTTCCTTCCTTCCTTCCTTCCTTCCTTCCTTCCTTCCTTCCTACCTTTCATGCATTTAACAGTTCATTTATCCATTTTAGAATTGGTAGAAATATTAGTATTGTGGTATAATCCACAAGTACTAACTACATGTAGTATCTAAGTACTGGACCTTATGATAGTATCCATATATAACACCAAGAGGCCCCAAAAGCATAGTCTGGACCTAGTTTATAGACCGGTGTATACAATATACATAAACACAAGGAGTGCAACGAATTTGATATCCCACCCACTAAAATGATTTTCATAAAAAAAACACAGCCGCGGAGGTTCCATGGGCTGAACGGCTACAAGACACGTAAATAGACAGATTGCAATCGAAAAAAGTCTTTAAAGTATTCCCAAGAAGCAGACAAAAGCAGTGAATGTTGTGTTAAACTTCCGAAGACCGTGACGGAACGACTGTCTAGCGGGATCATTGCGGGTGAAAGCGCGACAAAAAATATGCGATGGAGAGGCACGATTTCGTCTTGACAGGATATTGTGGTACAGGCAAAACACACACACTTTGGTTAGTTAAAACGTTCCGTTTTTTGCGGGACATTTTGTATTTTGGACTTGCGATGACAAAACTTTTATGACCAACTACGATGTACTGAATTGTATTGATGTTATTGCCAAATACCTACATAAAGCTCTCACCCAATGTTTTATTCACACGATTAAAAGGCAAACCTTTAGTACTACGATCATCGCTCATTTTGGATGATCAATTTTCGTGTATTCCAAGTGTTCATTAAGGGATCTGTACATTCGTATTGCCTAGATGGCATTTCATTAAGCATAATAACAAAAGTTTGTCTGGCTTCATTACCCAATTTTAAATACGACCATGTCAATAGATCTGTCTACATCTAATTTTCTTGAGTAACTATTCAGTATATACTAAGATTTCGTTGAATTAATTTAGTTAGGTTGTAAATGACATACATTTGTATATCATCTTGCTAGATCTGTATATTCAGAAACCCAATTAATTCAGAACTATACTCATTTGTACGACAATTTATTGGAACATTTGCAGCCAGAAAATTATGTTAGTGACCTTTAAAACATAATTAAGCGGGACAATGGATTCGCGCTAATTTATCTGCATTCACAGAAATAATGGAAATGTAACGCGCCATATTATAAAACTCATTATGACATCATTTCTGCCGTTTCTCTTACTTAGCATCAAGCTATTATAATTTCAAATCCAATTTAAACAACAATAGAATGCTATTTGAATCACTTCACGTGTAGGAACCTTGATTAGTATTTACAAGCGTATAACAAACGCATGCTGTGAACCCATCAGTGATTGGAGAATACGGCTAATGGAATATGTACATGGCACTTTGTTCATATTTGTTAAAACACCAAACTGTGAGGTAGAACTAAGCACACATTTGTTATAGAAAATCAAACATGCTATCTGACAGCCCATTTGTAATTCCGTTCTTCGTCCTGATTTTATTCATTTACTGCAGTTGGTGAACCGCTGTTACTGAGTTCAGAATATATATTTAAACAGTTATTGTGGCGTTCTTTTTTAGAAACATTTGTCAGCCCATGAAGATTCTCGACAAGGTAATCATTGGTCATCACATACAAGATAAAACTACAAGTGACCTTGGGTTAGAATAATTTCCATTGAGAACTCAGATTTTAAACAAACCCTTTAGGTCTGATGAATATGCATGAATTCAATAAGACTGTCCTATCAGTTGTCATTGTTTTCATATTTAAGACAAACCTAGAGTAACTCGCTCGTGAAAACGTACGCTATGAATGCATGTTCGTACATAAAGAAATTGCAGGCGTAAAAGAAACATACATCTAGTAAATTGTTCTGCTGAAGCGAATTTAAGCAATTGGTGACCAGTATGTATTCTGCAAGTCATCTTCAGATCATAGCATTCCTCTGCTAGACGAAACTTGATATAGTTCCCATGTGCTTGTCCTTCAAAATGGGTTTATAGCATAAAACTTGTCGTAGACAAATACATCTTTCATGATAACTTTTAGAATTATTACTTTTCGTTGTTGACATATCTTTGTAGACAATATCTATTTTTTGTATAGGTTCGTTTATCCATAAACTCTTATACGTACATAATACCAGTATGTTACGGTATGTGTATGTCTCCAATACATTACGCACGTGTGTGATATTAATGTCAATTGTATAGAGCTCATTTCAATTTAACATCAGTTCAGAAGATGCGTGCGTAATACCATTCGGCTTTTGAGCGTGTTTATGTACATGTATGCATATGAGAAAAATGATTCCTAAAGAAACCCACCTTCCTTAAACTACTACTTTCCCCAACCCCCAATCCCGAAATCATCGCAAACACATAAGACTACACAAAACTACTAGATGATTGTCCACTTTGTATTTTATAGCACTGAAAGAAAATCATTGAGCATCATATCGGGTTGTCTTTTTATACATTCAAGCCAACATATACTACGATTGCTCCTTTTCTAAGTGTATACTGATTGTATTATTATCAAACATGAATTAACTAAAAAAGTGGACGTTTAGAAATGTGCCACAGTGTATAGGAATCAATGAAAACCGTTTCAAAAAATTATTAGTTATAAGGAGGACGTGATTACAGTGGGGTTTGAAGAAAGAATTTCATATGCCAGCTGCATGCAGTTTTTTGTCTGTTACACAAAAGCGACGACTGTTCCATGAGTTCTTATTCATGAAGTAAAAAAGTATTTATTCCATCATTCTGTGACATGCATACATATTAAGTGAAGTGTGATTGTACCTTAAGTAGCTCTTTTTGCCACAATCGAGATCAACACTAAATCTTATTATATACGGCGGCCGGTTAATCTTTCCAGTTTACCTGGACTGTATTCTAATTAGTACTAACTTACCTTTCAACGAGGTTCAATGAGGTAGATTTATACCATTTCGTGGAGATATGTTACGTATGATATTAAAATATGGAGAAATCATCGAATTTAGTGACTGAAATGTTAGGGTTAAGCCGATTGTTCTCACGTGAAAATACAATTCTCACAACACCATTTCTTTGTGTCCATTCTTTAAGATCCGAAAGACGTTGTCATATTAGAAAATTGGTTTTTGATGTTAGTATACTGGTTAAGACACTCGAGACTCTGGTCCTGGACATTTCCTTCTGAATTCCTGTGTGCTGCTTTTCATCCTTCTAATTGTATCCATGTCAAAGAGAGCATTTTCGTAATGATACATACTGTCTCTGTAAGCTCTATAAATGACCACATAATAACGAATAATACGTTAGTTTGGCATGTCAACTTTGAAGACGACACTAAAGTATGACCATAGTCAATAATGTGGCTGGCGAAACTTATGTTCAGTATAATCTTGCTGTCCATGAGTTATTCACAGTCGTTGAAAATGAGAGACACTAATAATAATCTGTTTGTGGAATATTAGTGAACTAGAATATTATACTTCCATAATTCTTTTTTTTTCATTCTGATAAATATTATGCATTACCGTCATTGCTGAGAGACTTTTTCATGTTTATTCATACTATAATAATGTATTTAGATTGTTTAACTAGTTTAATGGTAATTTGATTATTTATGTGACATCGACAATAACTTTTTCGAAAAATCAAACAAAGATATTTATCCAAAAAAACCTTGTTAAATTATTCATGCATCAGTTTTAGATCTAGAGTTTTAGATGTATATAGACCCGGGTATTACTAACTACATTTGTGTAAAATCTTTATTATTTATCTTTGATAATTATTGTTTATTTTCCATTCTTGATCGCTAATTCCATCGTGTTGTATCATATGATTCTCTATTGGCTTTGCTAAGTTATACAGTCAAGTTGAAGAATTTAATGAACATAATCACTTTAGGAAGTCTATATCATAAATTATTATCATAAATCTTTCTGCACATTGGATTAGATCGACACTTAAGTTGTCACATATGTATACATGCACATATTACATACATACTAGTATTGTGTATGATTGTAGTATTTGGGGGAAGATTATTTTTGTGTGTTTTTGTTTGTGTGTTTTTCTGGAGATCCTATTCTTATCTACATTCAAGATCATCTTTACTATTCACTACAACATCGTCACTGACATGATCACCACTAGTCATCATCGACGCCATGATCACAAACCTTTTATCCCCCACAAGCGTCATTGCAGCCAGAAGGTCTCTATTCAGCCTAATCGCTATCCCAAACAGCATAGGCACCAGAACAGCATAACCATTATCAACGTCACACTCGCCATTACTGTCAGACATGCGAACAGCGTAAAACACCAAAGTTAACGCTACATTCAGCTTGTACAGCCAACGCTTTTTTGCCAACTGTGGCTTATGCAGTTTAGAAGAATACAAACGAATACAAAACAATAATCTACCGTTATTGGAATAGCTAAGTATTGGTAAATCAAGTAACAGCTTGCTAATAGACAGAACCAGGAGCGAAAACAGTAAGATAATCAAAGCTCACGGACGCAATTATACCATTATACTAAGAAAATAATTATTTTTGCACGTAACATTGGATGTTCATGATAAACTAGTAATTGGCTACATTTGGATTAGACCCCTTCAAACAATATACTAGCATACTAGTACTTATGAATAGTTCATGAAGTATGAATGAGTTATAGGCAGGCAGGGGAGGATTGAGTAGATCAAACAATTCGAGCGCCAGTAAAAATGTCGTCATTGTGAAGAAATACTCACATGCTTACATTTCAGTTTTGTGCGCAGAGATATGTCATTTCTTTCGTCTGTGTAATCATTGAGTGTGTTATCTTCGATATTAACTTTGCTTAGCTGAATTATAGAAGCAATTGCACCAACTTGTTTGAATATAAAACAAAATAACCTATTTATGCTTGCAAGATGCGGCAGACAACTCGTCCCCGTGAAAGTATTTTGGTCATAGGCAGCAGCAGGCAATGGTATTGACTTGTTATCATCATGGAAGAATTTCATGCAATATCTTAATTTAAAATTGATGCGAATGACAGTTCATACATATTTAACGGGTGCATTGACATGCCAACATAACTTTAATGAGCATTTCAGTCCCTAAACCAGACAAACTTTTTTGAATACGTATTATTGTTCCATCAACATCTGAAATTTTAAGCATAGGAATGAATTTCTAGTAATTATTCCGACCTTCGCATGTTTCGGCAAATTTGTAATAAGTATTGAATTCATTGCTTGAAAATCCTCAGTCTTTTACGCCATATCACACACCAGAAAAAAACAACATTGTTTAGGTTTAACATTTTGCTGCAAATTTTATCTAGTATTGAAATGGGATAGACAACTCTAAAATTTGCACAACATGCATGGGATTGATTATCATCAGTCATAACATGTGGAGACAAATCTCTCAAGACCTTTGAGTTACTACAGAAAGTCGGGACTTGTCTTTTAAGAATTGAAATGCACGTCAATACATTTTAATATAATTTTATGGCTAGGTCTCATGGCTATATCACATAGAAATATTTAAAACTCATTTACAATAAGATCAATAATTTCTCTACTTGTCAAGCCACGTTCATCTATGAAAGCAACATGAGTTGGTTCCGCGCTGTACCCAAGTTGTTTAAATACTACCAGCTGTTGATCATTTGTGTTCAAATCTAGCATTGTGAATTAAATGACGTATTCAAGATGTTAAAAATATTTCTCAAATAAACGATACGGGGAATGAGTCAATGTGATGATGTCTCTTTTCAATATTTTTTTTTCGTTTTTTTTCCAGACTACAGACAAAGATTACAAGTCGCTGCGAAATTTTGAGTTGCAATCCTTACCTGGTCATGGATCATTGTGTCACTCTACTGGTTGCATTCAGAGGTGATTGTGACTGTATAAGTTTGTCATTAATACAGTTAAAGGTATTGTAAACATTATGTGGAATTTTCCTGACATATTTTCTTAACACTGAAACAGCACACAGTAACCTATATTTATCTCTATCGAATCTGATTCATTCTTTTTACCGTTTTAGGGATGAACAGTTTTCATTGAAATAGATTTTTTTTCTTTAATCTTTGAAAGGTTGGCTTCACCAGTAGACTTCAATGCAAATACAATAATGCAATAATTTAAAGGGAAATCATTGTTTTTTTTAAATCGCACCGTAAATGACCTCATACTTTCTTTTAATGATTGATTGTAGACGGAAAGAAGCAATTTAGGTACTGGTATCTGTTTTAGATTTTCAAGATGCATAAAAATCGTCATGTGACATCGTGCGACAATTTTGGGTAATTCACATTTCTTTTAAAGTCGCATTGCAAATAATTGGTTTTCGAAAAGTTCATCCCAATAAAAAAGTATGTCACTTACATTCATTTCAAGATCATTTTGAGTTTTTACTGTATGTGCGCATTTCAAAATATAATCACATTCGAGGAAACATTTCTACGCACTGGAAAAAATGCATATTGAATTAATTCTACAAGCCCAAGTATTCAGATTCGCTGTCTTTACTATTCCCTTTAAAGTAGGTATTGAATATAGCACATAATGTGTGAGTTGGAAGATTGCCTTTGCGGATTCAGTAATTCGATTGAATGGAACATACTAATGTTGTTAGCGCGCCACATGAAGAACAAAGAGCCCATTGCTGAATCGAAAGCCATTAGTAACAGTTGTTTTGTTGTTTGAACAAAAAGAAATGTGAATCAGATTAGAAATAATTCTATATCCTTTGTTGATCTATTGTGAAGTCAGAAACGGTTTTCGAGCAGGTTCTGTGACGAGATCTTAATACATGTATAATAGAAAAGTCGCAGCAATGGAAGAGACTCAGGTACTTGGTGATACTGATGCCATCTACCTAAAGTTATTCGATTTTGTTAAATATTCAATGACATATAAAAAGGCCCCGTTTCATCAAATTATGAAGTGTCGTATTTCGCCTTCTCGGAGTTAAAATGCGTTTCATTATGCTTTGAATTCTTAAGCTTCAGAGCGATAATATCTTAACTTCCTTGATAGCTCATGAGCTTTGTTAAAGAAAAGAAAACTTGTCCACCGCCTTTATCATTATTTCAAATTGCATTGCCATCATCCAAACCAATAATAACAACAATAAATTGACACAGAATGACGTACGTATGTAGTATATTATTAATATGACATATATGTCAGTCTGTGTTGTTTATTATAGAATTATAAGCAATACAGAATCGAAAAGTAATGTGTGTTTTATAAATATGAATAAATGTTTTCTTCGTGTACTTATTGATATGAAGTAAAAATGATTTGGGGGTGGAGTGGTCGGTGTTACTTTTAATGTATTCAATATTCATTTATATTCACTTGCTTAGCTCGAAACGTGATGAATAGTCGCCAGTCAGAGTGGTGATTGAAAAACGCCATGTTTTGTGTTCGAATATGTTTTATGTTTTTTTGCTGTTATTGGCCCTTTTGGAACAACCTTGACTGATTCCATACCTTCATCTTTTTTTATCTCGTATGTACTTGGAGGCTTGAAATGCATCTACGCGTTTATGATGCAGCTTATGATGTCGAAGATCGTCTTAAGCTTTCATTACATGTACATATTTATTCTTTAATAAATGTGATGTTGCTTTCTACAATGCATAGTATACAACATAGTATACATATACCATATACGTTGAAATGTTGGCGGTGGTTTAATGTTCGCTATTTTGACAGGTTTCAGCCAATTTAAAACCCCGCCAATAATTCACACCGCAGATATATAACACCGCCAATAATAGCAAAACAAATAACTTGAGTTAAGCTACAAATAATTAATCAGTGGTTAAATATGCAAATATATGCAAATAAGTTATACTTTTGTATATATACATAAAATGGCATATTATAATAGTCGTTATCAACAAAAAAATGCTAAGTGATATAGACAAACAAGCAAACCATTACCATTTGTTAATAAAAGATGATAATCTTCGACTGTGTTTGCAACTTTTATAACAAAGGGATGCTATTAACGATGTATATTACAATAAGAAAGGGGCATTGTGTATCAAGTGTGTATCTAGTGTATCAAGGAAGAACCTTGACCGGCGCGATTCTTTGATCGAGACAATCATACTTGCTAGTCATACATTCAGGAAATTTCAAGAACTCGATGTGTCCATGTCTTTTGATTAGGTACATCCTAAATTAGACGTAGTCAGTTGAGATGTGCCGAATGGTTCAGTGCCGATGTGGTTAATCTATAAAAATGTAATTTGTGTGATTGTGTGATTTTTTTACCTGCGGCGTTACCTGGGCTTCAAACAAGTTCAGATTTATATATTGTCGGAAAAAGGAGACAAACATTTTAAACATTAGCCATGATTTGCTATTGACCGACGTAAACAAGCAATACATTCAAGTCAAAGATCTTGCTCTAGAAACGTTTAGGTCTTCGTAAAACATAATTATACGACTGGCAGTATTAGAGTAAGGCTTCAGCAGTAATGTCTTCATTCTAAGCTCAGTAAATATGACATCAATAAGAAAAATGGGGATTTATAGGGGTTCAGACTTTTAGATATTCACTTAATCAAATCGGAGCTGATGCGGTCATGAACTGACACCATAATCGAGTGATATGAACAAAGTGTCATCTCCAGAATATGTTCTTCCTGTAAGGAGTCTTATAGACTGCTCGATTCAGTGAATAAATAAAAAATGAATCAAGCAAACGAATGTGTCATTATGTGCTGAAGATCTCGAAGGGTATGAAATGTTTTCATTTAGTTTTTATTAGTTTTATTCAGAAATACAATTTGACATTTAATTTTTTATTTCTCACTAACAAACGCAAATTCAATACTGAAACCTAATCTCTTTCATGATTACGTTGTTTGAATGCTTAATAATTGCAAGCTGACATGTCAACCACTGGTTTATAGTTCCTTCAAGTTGGTACTCGGTTCTCTAATGTTTAAATGTTGTTCATACCAATTTTTATTGAGTTTCGGTACAATAGTATTAGACGTTTTGAATTAATTACACCAAGAAGTAGTGATGCATGAATTACATGTTCACATCCAACAAAATGATGTCATTCATCATTTAATAAGGTTTAACATAGAACTTCAATTAACGTAACGGGATTGGCTAAAATCGCTAAAAACGTAAAATAATATTTGAAATTATTTACAAAGAATAAATATCATACATTAATACCAAGTAAAAAAAGATTCTGACCGAACGCGCAAAAATGGTGTTTTATTGAGATAAATACTGCACCCCTTTATCGACTTTTCCATAACAGCGTTAACCAACGTAATGTGCATTGTATTGGTACCATATAGATACCGGATTTATATAGCGTCCTTTCCATACTGTTCGTACGTTCAAAGGCGCTTAACATAATATTATGTTGCAGCCACGAAGGCACAGGTGCATCATCTACCAGTGCAGATACAGCATTATCTGACCAGAGGGACAGACTGAGAGAAAGCCGCCAGAAGGGAGAGAAATATATTAGATACAGGCATGTCCGGTGCGGGATGTGCCTAGCTTTTATTTCGAATAGACAGCCTGATTATTTTAATGTGCGCAGTGTATAGCACCGATACATAGCTTCCTGGCACCTTTAACCAGCACTTATACAATCCAAACGGTCAGATATAGCGGGAAATTATTTGTATAGAATTTCTGAAATATCCATGGCTCAGGCCGGGAATCGAACCCGAGACATCTGGATTGACAGCTCAGCGCGTTACCACTGAGCTATCTGCGCCATATGATACCACTAATTTGTTAATGACTATGGTTGTAATAAAATCTCTTACTAGACATCAAATCTGGGCGTGGTCTAAACTATTGAACCGTAAACATTTGCGATTTGATTGGCTAACAAAATTGAATTGGGTGCGTCATTTGTTGATTTCATGAGACGATAATGATCCGACACTTTAATTGTTAATTACTTAGCTTAAAAAGACACAGTAGGTGTCATTTTCGAATTAACATTGCCGTCTTATTTGCTAATGGGTTTCAAAGCTATTTTCGATATTTTGTAGTGGAATTATCTAGGGAATGGTGCCTCAGAATTTTGATACTTGTTTCTATGGCGTATTACGTAATAAACAGTGAGGTTCTGGGTACGGAATTTCTTTAAAGTATCTAACGAACGGAGGACGCTATCAAAAATCTGAGGCGCATTTCCCCGTATTATATATTTATTGTCATTTTAAGGCTATTTGTTGCAATATATTCCTATATACAGAGTAGTTATCGTTGTTCACAAATTTGTAAATTACGTGCGATATTGGTTTATAGAAGACCAACCAAATGTAATATTTGCTTCAAATCACTTGCAATGGACTACATACAGTGGGTTTATTTCAGTGTATGATTGTGGTTTAGTTTGTATACCTATAAATTGGTGAAACTTGATATCACCAGGCATCCAGTCCCGTTACTTTAAGTTTATTTATGTTTCCCAGAGGTAAATGTGAAGTTGTGCCCCCAAAGCTAACTTATCCCCGTGTAGCTTTGCGGCACACTGTTCCAACACGGTAGTCCCCGGGAGAGTGTGTTTTATCCGATGTGATGAGTAGGTTGTGGGGTTTAGGCGGCGGGTTCAGTGGGAGTATTTTGTGAAATGTGGACCGTTTTATATGTATTACAGGTTTCTAGTAAACATGGCGTACACGTCAAACGATGCAGTTTTGTTACAAGACATAATTCGCAAGAAAGGATCTAACTATGTTTTTAGTGTTGTGATTTATCGGCGGAATCGTATTAAAAATGTGTTCTTTGTTTTGTCTATACTCGCATTTCTTGCTCGTATTTGATTTATTCATTTGGTCTAAACTAGCATGCAGGTTTTCTTTCAGATGTTCTGTTATAAAATATATTGAATTCAGTTTGCAGATGTTTCAAGAAAAAAAGTTTCAAATGACATAAATCTGGTAGTTTATTGACTCTAACTAAAACTTCCTGCCTAGACGAACTGCATAACTCGTAAGTAAGTAAATGCTGTTTCCGTTAATATCCCTTATCCGAATTTTGTTCATGTCCGAATATATTCGCATTCTATATGTTTCAATGAACAATCAATTAAGAAAGAAAACTTCTGAAATACAATGAACACTATTAATAATTCATTATGAAGAAATGAAACTTCATATGCAAGTCAGATTTACTGTAATATCATCAAAAAGAATACTAGCCTACGGTATACGTACAGAGCGAACTAAGTCATAAGCTGACAATTTACTGACTTCAAAAGCAAAACTTATAATGTTTGGAAATTATCAGAATGAAGTATTTTTGGCGAATAATTAATCTTGAAAGAAAATACTAATATTCGTTTTGCCATGGCAATTATTTTATTCTTCGTAGAATGTTAAATCTGTTCAGCCGACTGTTACGTATTAGATAAAAGCTCGAAGCTGGAACACAAGAGATTTGTTGTGTATTTTGAATCGTATCAAATCGACATACACATTTTAGTAGCACAATTTGTATCTTATGAATGAATACAATATACAAAGCTCTATCAAAGAATAGTGAACAAAGGCTACAACCAATTTACCAAGAGCTGTCATGTTTCTGAAGAATTGAGATAAAAGATGTTTGACAACCCGTAATAAGTAGTGAAAAAATTCAAAAGCAAATAGACCCTTATTACTGTCTTATTTGACAAAAAGGGTAGTAGTCAGAGCACACTTTTATGGTAAATTGACTTATTATAGCTTCCATGCCCATTATAGTTGACCTTAGACTACACGTGTGTTATTAAATGTGATAGCTATGGTCAACTCACATGGCGAGTCTGAAACCATTAACTGCAAGGCATTAATTAATGTCAAAGATGGATATACTTACTGTCAAAGATGCGTATTTTCAATGTCAAAGAAGTATATACATAATGTCAAAGATGTATATATCTTATGCCGATTAGTTGGTTTCTATAACGTTTAAAAATGTTTAGCAACGAAATATCTTTAAATGAGCAGGAAGAAAGAAAGACAGGATCATTCATTCGAATATTCCACCTTAACTATTGGTTTGGAAATCAACAATTAGTCGGATCACACAAAATAGACATTTTAACAATTAGTTCTGTGAAGTTATTGTCTTTCAGTTCTATGATTGACTTATTCCATTCGCCAATCATCGATCGACTTTTTCTAATTACATGTGCGTGCTTCAAATGCCCTGATGTATAAGTGACAAATATGGCAGTCTGCAGAAAAAAAAGAAGTCACAACTGTTTCAACCATGGATTACTTCTCTTTCTTAATTGGCACCAAACAAAGGAATATACGTAGTCCTGATATAGTTTACTTTTTATGAATGAACTTAATTAAATGCGGCGTTCAAATCGTACATCAAGAATCTTTATTGATAGTTCAATGTCTGACATGATGTGTTTTTTAGACGATGTTGGAAACTGTGCAGAATCTGTTGTTAACTAAATGCCAATGACCAATTCTCTTTGTTCACTGGAATGGAGCTAAACCTAATAAAACAGAGATTTTAGTTATTCCGTAACCATGGAAATCTATCTTGACGCGAACGCAAGTTTGTTGACCTATTGACAATACTGATGTTTAAAAACACCTGCTACACAAGCACCAAACGCCTTCTTTGCTATATGTTTAAGTATGAAATATTATTCGGACAATTTCATATCAATCAGATCTTTACGTTGTTTGATTTGATGGTCAAACTAATATTGTGCTATTGGTAACAAAGGAGTTTAAGGTTACAAGAATTCCGCAGATTCCGAATCCATTAAACATCCCTATTATTGTAATGTAAAATAATTAGATGAATTACGTGTATTGTATTGTGGGACGATGAACGTTTGTCCTTTTGCCTTACCGTCTTCACGACATGTATTAGATATTGATGTTAACTAATAGCAATGGAAGATCACAGATAATCAAAACGATTACTTAATTTTTAATGATTTAGAAAAAAATCAAGTTGGCTACGCATCTTTTATTGTTGTTGAGTTTGTTCGTTTTAATCGAACTTTACGCCGGTTTTCAACAGTTAGAGTTATATGAGGCAGGCAGTTCACCTAGCCATCATCCCTGGAAAGAACCAGTAGAGGTAACAGTGATTTGAAGTCAGCGACCTTAACCAATCGACCACGGAGGCGGGGTTTTATTTTTGTACTTTTTGTTTGTGCCTTGAATTCGTATGAAATAGGAGATATGCCGACTTTTGGATGAAATTTTCGTCAAAGACTTGTTTTTACCCAAGATTGGCATCAATCTGTAACAGAATACTTAATGTTACCTAGTAACACTTTACTGTTAAATTTCGACCTTCCCTCGCTCATTTCAGATTTTCTTCAAACCGATTCCGTGTAGAATTCTGGAGATATATTTCTATAATTTCTAGACCCGCTATGAAAATGTTTCCATGTAACCCTTTCATGAAGCATTAAAGTCATAATTTATAGAAACATCTGTGACATATCTTTATTTAAATTTACAATATAATATCAACTACATTTTTTATATTTTATTGCAAAAAACTTCAATTAAAACCCCATTTTGACACAATCGCCAGATGTGGCGCCTGCTGATGTCTTATGAATGAAACTGGTACAGTGGTAAACTCCGTTACCATAAAAATGGCTGCAATGATATACAACTTATAGTTTGGCATATACATCAAGTAATAACTATGCTGGATAAATGTCTTAGAGGTTAGATCGGTTCAAGTTCGTTTCAGTGTGTTTAATGCCGTTTTCAACAATTGTTCAGTTATACACGGCGAACGGTTCACATAAAAGGCCTTCCTGGACCATATTTAACCAGTTCTACTTACCCTCACCACAAGTAGCCGACAACTTCTCCACATAATGTGGAAAATCGACATGTTTGTCAAATGGATTAGTTAGCGTTTGAGACTGGTATCGTATGTGTGGACGTAATAGATGTATGATGGAATCTACAAACGCTCATTGTTGTTTATTTGGAACTTTTATTATTTCGGTACCAAAGCTTCTTTCAACAGATAATTTAACAGTTAAATAATTTTTATTATTATGTGTGTCATAATAAACTTAAGATTCATACTTTGTCAATTTGTTTCTAAAGCCATTTGAAATCAACAGTTTCTGTAACCAACAAGATACTTTGTCAATTTGTTTCTAAAGCCATTTGAAATCAACAGTTTCTGTAACCAACAAGATAATTTGTCAATTTGTTTCTAAAGCCATTTGAAATCAACAGTTTCTGTAACCAACAAGATACTTTGTCAATTTGTTTCTAAAGCCATTTGAAATCAACAGTTTCTGTAACCAACAAGATACTTTGTCAATTTGTTTCTAAAGCCATTTGAAATCAACAGTTTCTGTAACCAACAAGATACTTTGTCAATTTGTTTCTAAAGCCATTTGAAATCAACAGTTTCTGTAACCAACAAGATACTTTGTCAATTTGTTTCTAAAGCCATTTGAAATCAACAGTTTCTGTAACCAACAAGATACTTTGTCAATTTGTTTCTAAAGCCATTTGAAATCAACACTTTCTGTAACCAATAAGAATTGTTATAAAATAAGACTGTGATGTACTCCATTTTATTAAATCACTGAACAGTGATAATGAATAAAAGAAATTAAATACAAACATTGGATCACAGTTTTGATCACCAAAAAGCACAGAGATCTTTTCAATTAACTAAACAATACCTGCAACCTCTTCCATTAAGTTCAACTCACACGAGTACTTTCAGACCTTTGATGTTACCAAATTCATTACTTTGCTGTCGTAAAATGTGAATTCCGTTTTTTTTTCACCGTAGTAGATTCAACAATGTTCGAGATCAATAATTATATAATTGGTATACATTTAATAGAAATGTAGACAACTTTTATATTGGGTTACAATCAAAAGCCTGTATATGTACAACCACCCATAAAAAGCTTCATTTATTGACAAAGTAATGAATGTTTTACAATGTCGTTTGTGTGTTTTTTACTATTGACACGTCTCGAGCTTTGTATGTTAAATATGCTATGTATTATGTATTTTGAGCTGGATGCCTTCGTTTATTTACTTTTTTAATACACTTAAAACATGAACAACGCCTGCAATTTTATTTTTTTTACAAACTACAAAATGTATTGTTTGATGTATGCTCTATATTGTAGAAAGCCAACTATCAATGTATTGAAGGATAAGTTTGTAATGGAAAATTAAGACACCCCATTTTAAGAACATGTGTGTTTCCATAGCACATACATGACTTAGTCTAACAAACTTTAAGGCAATCTCACGATATGTGAAAGGGGTCCAGGGGTATTATGAAAAATAATGTAACATTTGTTTTTTATTCTTCTGAACCAAGCATTCCAAAATAAGTTTCATTTCAGTGTTTTGAAATACAATATCAATATCACGAATATAAACGAAGATATTTTCTCATTAAAAACAACATTCATAACATATAATTCATAATTCACAATCTATCCAAGACTTGTTTCCAATAAGAAAAATAAAACATTTTTGTTTGGTCACAATGGGGTTTCCAAATGTTGTCTTTTAGGCTTTTTTTGTTGAACGCGTTTGAAATATTTTGTCAATAGTTTGATGAAGTGCCTTCGTATTTCTGGTAACACAGTGAAATACAGAAATGGTTTATAGGCAAAATTGATTTTGTACAATTCTTCAAACATCTTTAAGTATATTGACTCTCGAACAGACACCCCGTTATCCCCATTCGAAAATGTCACAGGTATCTTTATTATGTTATGTGGTAGAAATAGGATGACGTATATAACCGACAAAATTATCGAAGTGAAAGTCAATCTCTTGCTGTTTGAAAATAATCGAAGCCGTTGTCTCTGCATGTGAATATAGCTTGCTTCTCTAGAGCACCGAGGGGCATCTGTGTACCTGGTGAACGCTTTAGCATTCAGACGCAATTCGAAAGTCATTTTCCTAGTCCGAAATCTGAGTTTTCCATCGTCACACTTGAGGTTTGAGGCGCAGAGATATACAATCAGTGGAACTGTGAAAAGCGTATGCAGTATCAAGGGAAGAAAGAACGAAAATACTGAATCTATCTTTCTCATAATCACTATATCTTTCCAGTGTTGTGGAATAATAATGCATATCGACGTCGTCTCGTAAGTATACACTCCACTGGTCCATGTTAGGTAGAGATGCGCCACGATCGAGAATACTGAAAAAATTGTGACGTAACATTTACTCCGGAAAGCACTGAAAAATTTGTCACCTGTGTTAGGGCGATAGCAAGCGAAAAGTCTTTCTAGAAGTAACATCACTCCAAACCAACTTGACAAAAATGTTGTCAGAACGTTCAAATAATATATAAGCTGGCAAAAACCTTCTGTGTTATAAATATCTACAACTCTGCTTGAAAACCAAGGAACGGCCATCGCAATAAGATATAAATTATCCACAATACCCATTGCAAAGAAGTAGCAGCAGGCCGCCACCTTTTTAAGCTCTGAATTCCTAACAACAATCATCAAGACTAGGTTCGCTATCACACCGACAGTCAGCAGAGCAGGAACGCCATATTCATCCAAAATTAGTATAAAATCTAGCAGTGACTTATAATTTTCGTCTGAGTTCCCTATGTGATGAGAATCATTCCTGAAGCCCGTGTTACTAATATTGTAATAAGGCGTGTTGTTTGAATGAATAAAAAATCGATTGTCAAAAAAGTCAGTGATTGTCCTCTTGTTAGAAATTGCCATCTTGCTGTTTGTATTGATATGCATCAGTCCGATCAGCCGGAAGAATTTTCGCCAAAAACTGTATCTTGCATATTATGAATCCAAATATTTTAATGCCGGGCGTATTGAATGTACTCTTTAATACACTCTTGAATAACTTCTGGTGTCCGGCTCACTGAAATCAGAGCAGATTTATTATCTGAATGTTAGTTGATATACCAATTTTAGTTGATAACTAGAACATGTAAAAAGTAATGTAAAGATTATTTGAAGGTAAATCAGCTCAGTTTTTTCTAATATCCAAGTAACGCGTTAAATGTCTGCTGCAACTGTCACGTGACTTTTGTCTCTGAAAATAGAAAAAAAACGCTTAATGCCAATGATTTGAATAAACCATAATGGTTAAAACAATGACTGCAAAGAAAATTGGAAGAAAATTGAACTAACACGATAATGGATACGTTCAGAAAGACAATTAAAATCCTCGCAAAAGTGAAATGTTTATGTGCGTGTAACAGCGTGCAGATTAGTTTATTGTTTCAGCCACTTGTGATGCGTGTAATAAAACACGTCTTTCAGTATATTGTGTAGGAAGTATTTCAGGTGCATTGCATCCATCAATTATCTTAAAGATTTCTTAACATGCTATCCATCTTAAAATGCTTCACCTGATATCTGCATTAAATATCCTCAACATAATAAGCGTCTCACTCTTTTCTACCAAAATGTCAAGTTTAATATCATTTTCATTCAAAACTTAAGATCCTTCCAAAGTAAATTTCTTCACAAACTTCGATTAAAAAACAATTTAAATTATGCAGTTTAAAAAACTAATGGCAGATTCTGTCGGTAGGATATAAGGAAGATTTTTCTTAAGTCATATCATTCTGTATTTGGTTAAATCATGTTTTCAACCTTGTTTATTGCAAGGCGATCAAACACATCAGGGCATTTCTCCAGGATCCTCTTATATGTTTCAGGACTTCAGGTATTGTTTCGCCTTTTGTTCGTGGTGGTTTTAGTTCTCTCTATTTTGTACCGACTTTTTGAAAGCCAGTTCAATAGCCGTAGAATACACAATCAGCATTAAAAAACTGTAATATTACGTCAAAACACGATACATGACGTCACTGATTTTGCATCGTTTGGTTGTGTTGGTTTACTTTGTTCAGGTAGGGAGAGAGCAAAACAATTGTTAGCAGTTGTTTCCGATGTCTTTATTTTTGAATTTGTCTATTATTTATTTATCTGTTTTATTTTTGTTTCCTCGGGGGAAAGTGTGAGGTTGAGCCGATGAAACAGTTTAAAACCCTGTAGCTTTAGCGTAGACCGTTCCAATGATGTACCGGTTCCTGGAGACTACATGTTACGCCGTCCATTGTTTACTGCTGGCAATTACCTAGGGGCATGTATACTAATAACAATATGCATCCACCGAACTAATTTAAAATTATGTAAGTTAAAATTTAAGTTAAACATTGAATATGGCTAAACATTATAGAAAGTTCTTCAAAATTCTTGACATAAATGCACTAATTTGCACAAGAAACTTCAAATAATTAGTGCCACTTTCAGACATTGATTTCTGAAGAGTGCGGTCCTTTATTTTATTCTTAGCCTACAGACTCTAATGGCCAGACTATTCTGAATAGACCTGTCACAAACGGATGCTAGACACAACAGACTTTTCATGACATTATATAGAATGTGCAATGCGATAGAAGGAATTTAATACTATTTTCGATGGGAGCATAGGAACCAGGAAATCTGTAAACCAACAATCCATATAATATCTTCGTATTTTTTGTTCACAAAGGGGACTTTAAATGTGTGATTTACAAGAACGATTAAATATCGACAATTATAAAACTTAATAACTGCGCAAGTTTGTCTTAAGATTATCGTGCCACTAGATTGTCGATAACAAGGGGGAAATGCAATTTTAATCTAAAAAAAATGCGAAAACAACAGAAAAATGCTCGAGTTGTTGTCACAACATCGACAACAGCAGGCTTTGTCAATGCTTAAACTATATAAAAATATGTGATTTAAACAATTAAATACAAAAAATAATATAAAAAAGGTTTTAACTAAAACGTTTCAAAGAAAAGTGAACTTTTAGTTAGACGGACGAATTACTCTAGTTTTAACTTTTTTTCTTGTTTGGGCGAAATGTTTTTGTATGAAAACTATTAATAGTTAAGAATTATTCAGTAAACATTTCGTAAAAGATTTCGTTATTTTTCTTTAGTTAATTTCTTACTTCAGTATTGTTCAATGTAGGACAGGGAAGAGAACATCAATTTTAAGAAAACCTCGTTCCAAAGATAACTGAGTATTACAGTAAAAAGACAATGTTCTATAAATTTTATAAACAAATAAATGTTCACATATCATCCTCAACTTAACGAATTGTTTGTGCAATTTCTGTGTAACTAAAGTTATCATGAAAACACTTATTCCCTTTTGGGGTACTTGCTTCTACATTTAGGTCAAAGTTTGTTGAGTTGAACAAAACCTTTATCTCAGCGTTTCATATGTTTATGTTTCCGTTTTTTATGTCTGGTATGCAACCGCAATGTGTTGTGATTTAAATTTTCTTTATCTCTTGTTTCAATGTTTGCACTAAATCATTTTTAAGGACTGTCGTGGTTTTACTAAAATGATCAAATGTTTTTTAGAAGCTAGTAATAATTTGATTTGCAAAAAAATGCCTCCTAATGAAAAAGGAATGACCAGTCTGCAATTTAAGTGTAGCGTATTTTGAGTAGAATGGTCAACAAGTCTTCCAATATAGTGTTAAGTAGATTGTAGACCATTTCTGACGAAATCTATCAACTATAATTACACTCATACGTTTATCATGCACATTTAATATCAAATTTGATTTGTAGCGTTTCGTGGATATAGTTGTCATAATCGGCATACTATGGCGTCTGTGTTATTAAGACATTGGGCATCCTTACAAAAAAATATCTGTCCTCTTATGCTGAACGAATTGGTGGATATCAGAAGAATTGCCACAAATGGAATGATTGCTATATGTTTCTCAAGTGCTTAGCCTGTACACTGTCCTCTATTCTGCCACGTGGTTTTCGTTAAGTTGTTTCTTTAATGTCACCAATTATAAATACGTTTTGTTGCTTTCAGAGACTGGACGGAGTGATTGTATTTAATGAGTGTATTCGGGCGAAAAGTTTCAAAAATGACGCCGGTAAATAATCACTACACTAATGAAATGTATTCCCAAATTAGAAAGAACTCTTGATGATATAGAGTCAATAACAACAATTATTAATAGTCTTCCTTAGTTGAATGAATCGACACCTTTGTGCAGTTTTTTTTTCGCATTTAACGGATGCCTTTCGTTATTTTGTTTTTCACTGTTAAATAAAAGGAGTGACCTAATTTTGAAAAGTATCTAAAATCCGGAGAAACATTTAAAGCGTTTAAAGGAATCAATACATTTCGAAAACAATACTAATACTATTTATATCATAATATTACAGGAGGCAGCTTTGAAGATACCACAATATTATGAAAGCTGCTTAGTTTGTAAACCTACTACACCGAAATGTATTAAGATGGAAGGTTATCTTTGTTTGCTTTCGATTTGCAAAAAGATACGAACATGCAAATCAAGTACACGATGGAACAGATTGCATTTATAATTAAATCGTTAGCAGTATTTAAACAAAACGAAAAGATAAATCAAGACCAAATAGGCCAAAAATCAAGAACACAAGTCCTTGGGGATACTGTCTAAATACGTACATTTGTAAAGCAATTACTGAACCCTTGGATAATAAGACATAATAAACGCCGTGGGAAACGCTTCAATGGCTCTTTTCGTCAGCAATAATGGATATTTTGTACTCCGGAATACTAAGATGAACACATTCGTATCCACATTGTTCAAACACATCGAAGACATTGGGTTGTTGATTTCTCTCGTTATCAACAGTTCAATGATAGTTAACTGTCAACTGCTGGTGCAACAGTGAGCGAAATGGAAATAAATACCGTAAAAGAATAAACTGACGACGAAAAACTTCCCTCTATTACCATAATTCTATGATACCGAGGGAATGTATCAATGTACTAGTTTGACCTCATGTGGACAAAATGGTGTACATCTTCCATTTTGACAATGAATCCAATGACGCGATAATTATACACTAAGATTTCAACGATGGCTAATTGTTTTATAAGACGCCACGTGACACTTATTGTTCGATGTATGCACAATCAAACCTCTTAATAGAGACCAACTTGAGAAAGACAGTATGTTGCCTTTATTGGCATGCTGCCTTTTTTCAGAGGTGACTTTGTTCTTAATAATAATCACCGTCTTTAAAAGAATGGTCTTTATTCACAATGCATTATTTCGGTTTGAGTGTATTAAAGAATGTTAACAGATATTCTATCATTGATCTAATACAGCTCTATGCCTTCTTATCATATTGCTCCAGCAGGAACTACACCTATACTTGTTAAAGTACAAACATGTCATCAGTAAGAATGTTATATGTGTATATATATGTGTGTAAATCGTCCTCAGTAAAAATGGCATAATGTATTATATATGTGTAAATCGTATTTTGATTACGTCATGTAAATATTACATTATATCATTCCGGTTAAAAAATCTTTAATTGTTACCGTGTCAATTTAGTAGTAAGCACTTAGTATAAGTACATATATATAATTTTATATTTCTCTCTCTTTCTTTTATTTATTATTATTGTACTGTCTAAATAATTTCGTAAAGTTTTTGCTTTCAGATTACCTTTTCCCTCCTTTTATGTCAGATACGCAAAAATGTATGAACAAAAATAATCTTTTTCCCACCTTCTCCGTTTAAACTGTAGTTGTATATATTTGGTAACCAATTTTAATGTCCACTTCTTTTGTCACCTTGTTACGTCTATGTATTTGTATTATACTTATGTGTGTAAATATGATGTTCACATGTGCCTGAGAGCCTTGTCAATCTGAAATAAACTCTCTTTTTTACCTTGTAAGATAATTCCTCTTAGGCTTGATAATTGCATTCGATTGTTAAATTGTCAATGTTTTTTTAACAGAATTGAAATGTCAGTGACTCGTTGAATTAAAATTTAGTTTTATAAGAGTCGCCGTTTTCCATTCACAATCGTGACGTTTAAGCTTTCTTTAAAAGCTTCTTCATGTTCAGTACTTCATGGTTGTTATATATACTCTGATAACCCTATTGAACAGTAAATAATGATATCGTCTACGAAAGAAAGACGAATGCGTTGTATCCAGCATACAAGTAACATGTTTTCTGTGTGCTGTTGTATGGCTACTGGTGCAAGTCGTTGTGATTAGTTTCCAGGGAATTATGTATAAGGGAAGCTTGAGTTAGAATTACCAATCATTTGTCACATTATGTCATACTAAACATACATGAAATGTGGAATCAGCTGACAGGGGATAATTCCGTATAGTTATTTTTTAAGTACATAGATCGCGTGTCTGCAGAGACAGACTTTTTCACCAATCATATCATACAGCTGTCATTGTGAGAACTTAAAAAATTGACACCATTAATATGCTTAAAAAACCAAGACGGAGAAAAGTTCTAATGAAGTGTAGTACTAAGTTGCATGCACTGATCAGACCTTTGTGATACAATACTTAGACAGTCTCACAAGATTTACGTAAGGGAAACAAGTGAAATGGCCAACTCAATCAAAAGTATTGAGACAAATTGGCACCTACGTGATACCACCTGGGAACAGTCTATATGCATTAACTCAATGTATAAAATGAGGAGATATTTTATGGGCGAGACATACATTACTATAAACGAGTAGCGTCTACGATGACAAATTTGGTTATAACTAAGTATTATTTTATCACCACCTGTGATATAAGTTTATTTTCAACGTCTACATTTAACTGAGTTTTTATGGTCTTTATGTGTACAGCGTCCTTATTCAAGATCATTCGGAACACTTCTATAACTTCGTATACTAAAGTAACATCGCACGTACTCGGAAGCTTGGTGATGTGTGGTTGCCGAATTACTGTTGCGGAAATGTTAAGTCGCTAAACGATTAAGGTCTACTGCTAATGATTAAGTTTTTTTTCTGAATTGCCCTTATTAGTTATCACATTATTTTGCTTTCTACAGTTCATATTATGCAACAAACACTAGTTTACAAAGAAAAATGAACCCGACCCACATTTCTTTCATTGAGGTTACTATCTTTGGTCAGTTTTACTTCTGGGAAATTCCTTATAGTGCCAATGTCGTCTTATCAAGTGTAACCGAAATTAGACGTAGTTGACAAAGGTGTGCCAAATGCACGTAAGAACCGTATTATTTTTGTTATCATGATAAGCCAAACACGTAAATGAAAACACGTAAATGTCAACTCTGCGTAAAGATAAATCTGTTTTCTCGTTTTGTAAAATAATTGTTTGTGAAAGAAACATTTCTTTATCCGGGAACCAGGACAGCCAACCAAACGACATACCAAATTAGGTTCCGGTGAAAAATCCTTTCCTTCAGTTTCACAATGTGTGAAAATATCTCCATATTCCAATTACTTAAGAGTTGAAGGAAATTTTCCTTTTTAAGTGTTTCATAAACACTACACGTAAATTAATCTATGTAAGAAATGAACGTTTGATTGCTATAATTCTAAAATAAAATTGACTGGCAAAGCAAATGTTGTTAGTTCTGTGTGAGAGAAGAGGAAAATCATCTCTTGAATGATTTTTTTTGTTTGCATTTGTCTCAATCTTTGGAAATCGTCGTCTCCTCATTTTCATTTGTCCCCAAATCTGATGCAAGTCAATCAAACCCATGACTTTATTTCCATCTAATCCTCGATTGTCATTGTTTCATCAGAAGTTTCCTTAGCATAATATGATTAGACGTGGAAAGTTGAACCTGATCGAAGACATGATTGCTTCTCTTCGGCATCTTATCAGATTGTAAAAGGTCGCTTCAAATGAATATTTTAGTTCAACATTTCAATGGAGTTCTTAAGATCACTATAGACGAAAGGAACATATGAAATGAGACACAATATGTCAATGATTTCAGTAAAATTAAGTCTGGCCACAAATCATCACAATCTTAAAACCGTATAATCACGTTTACAGCCCCGAAGACTGTCGCCATCTACTGGACTACATTAAGCACAACTTATACATTATATACAGTTACAGTATTTTGTTTATTTCGGTTTAACGTCAGTTGTAACAATTGTTTTGACCAGCCGATTCACCTAACCAGTTTCCTGGACAGAATGATAGCCGGTACTAACTAAACCCTTCCAAAAGAACCGGCAACTACTCCACGTGTGAAGGGAAAATCGACATTGTTGACAAGAAGGGTAAAATCCGGATCGCCCAGTTACAAATTCAGCGCACTAAACGTGAGTATACTTCATGCAATAAGTTCGGTTGAATGTTCTATTTTACATGCTGCTTTATAAACTATCAGTTTCGATTGCAAAAAAAGTTAGGGACTACCTGTATTATTTATAAAGTGGAGTATCATCGAAAAGCTAACCGGGAATTGTCACCCTCAGATACAGAAAATTCATAATGATTACTTGAAAAAAACATCCCATCTTTTCCTAATTACTACCTTCCCCTAACCCCAACACATACTATAGTACCCTAAAATTGGAGGACAAAATCAGTCTCCCGCAGAGCAATACCTTGACATTAGGGTAATCTAGATGTGTTGACTCAATCTAATATTTACCTTCAATAATAAACAAATGGATATAAAAGGTTTGACAGTTTTTCTGATCCACTGATTTCAATCGATCACATCTTCATTAGTCTGAAGATGTTGATAACTAATCTATGTATAGAATACACGCTAACTATAAAAAGATATTACTTGATGCAACATCTACAGGGCATTCTGTTACACTTGCAGACAGCGATGCCATTGTTTAGAATTCTAAATCTAATCCTATTTACAGCAAGGTATCTAAAGCATTTACAAATGACTCCAAGGGCAGGTAATTATAATTTGTATTCCAGGCACTGTACTAACTTTTTCCTTATGTATGATATGTTATTTTATGGCGGGGCTATAGGCATGCGGCTTGGCAAAGTGTTACATTTGGTTTTTATAGAGTGTCATACCTATTACAGACTAGCACTCTGTTTGAACTTGACCAGATTAAATATTTCTTTTAGAAGACAAACCAAGCTTCCAGGAAATGTATGGTTTCCCGAAGAATCTTCCATGGTCGAGAGGTAATGTAGCTAGCCCCACCCCGTTTTCAGTTCGAATCCCATCTGGGACCAATTCCACATTCCAGCTAGAGTATATACGGAAGGTTGGTGGTTCTACCTTGGTGAACATCTGATGTTTTCCACTGCCATTAATGATGGGAAAATCACCAGTTGGCCCTGCAGGCTGTTAGCGCTTCTTTAAACGAAAGAAAATAAAATGTTCCAATGTCTAGAAATGTTATCTCTTCGAAAGAGAAAGGGCATATAATGTTTCACACTGACCAATTTCATTACTTAATTAGTTATTGTTGCGATAAATATTGCTTTATAGTTTCAACATTAATAAAAAAGTATTTTATACATGTTTTTGTATTATTTTATTTTTTGCTATTAACAATCCTATGAAGAATATTATTTTAAGTTTTCTAGTGTTTTAGCTAAGACTTTATAAAAATGTTTCGTTGTTTTAAAATGATCCAAAGACTGACAATTTTAAAAGAGTCAAACATAACATTACACCCACTTCAAAGGCAAAATAAAATTGTCCTCAAATTACAATGTTTCATGGCAAGTATAATTATTTTTAATCATGATTATAGAATCCAAAGTAGTAGGTTTCCCCCAGGACTGAAAATTTAGATTTGTAATTTCTTTTTTCTTAAATGTCAATCGGCCAATTAATTCCTATTGTGTTAATAACGTTTTTATAAATTCATATACATTTGTAGTACATCAGAAATGGGTTGAAAATGATGCTGATAAGTATGTAGAAATTTTCAAGACTTGAGGAGCTTGGAGACCAATCTAAAATTTTAAAACCTCGGACCTAGTTCCGTTCACAATTCAATACGCCAAGCATGAGTAAGGCCATTGTGAAATGTCAAAGCTAATGCACATCGTAACGTTATGTACAATTAACGGTAAGAGACTATATTAAATGCCATTGCAGACACAATAAAACCATGAATAGACTGTGGTATTTCGGAAGGTCACTTCCAAAAAAAAAAAAATGACGGCTTAAAAATACAGCCAGGTCTGAGTTAACCAACAAGCTACCATATTATAGATGCAGATGCATTATAGATAAGTAAATGAGTTCTAGAAAAACATTCCACTTCCACACAATTATACCTTACCTAAAATAACCTTCCACAAATCCACCTGTCACCTGGGAATGTACAGACACCAAACATGGAAAGGTAAACAATGGACTCATGTTAAAAATATCTGTCTGTCAAAAAAAAGTAGATGATGTACCATGTACAAGTCTGAATAAAAATATCTGTCTGTTAAATAGGTCATATCAAAAATTTGAAACTGCATACACTTGGTTATGCAAACGAATATCAGAATTTATCAAATACGTCGTTATGAGTTTGAGTAAAGTTTTAGCAGCGCTTTGGATCATGTTTCGAAAGTGCTTTCCTACATAAATATTATACTAGTAGTGTCTAAAGGTATATCTGACAGTTCTATCATTGACAAAATGATGGTTTGCATAATTTTATACTAATCGCTAATACTATACCGTTGGCCATCTACAAACTTCATCAAAAATGAAATATGGCCTGGGTAAACACAGAACAAGTTATTATATAGACAGGACTAAACACTATTTGACAAAATTGTTTAATATATAACAGTAATACGAAGCAGCAAACCTGCCTTATTTTCTTAGCATTTGTTTAGGAAAACCCATGATAAATTCTTAAAATAGTTCGTAATTCTCTGTAAATAGTACAACAAAGTAGGAAATGATATTCAGTTTCAACTATATTTTGAATACATAAAATTTAATCTAAAGGATGAATATTGGAAGCGACCTGTACATTTTGATCAACAATTAATAAAATATAATTAAAAGGGAGTTAATTCAGAAATTAAAAATCAACAATTTCAAATATTTTCAGTGTTTGATTGTACATAGTTTTCCCCTACTTCAAGGTTGAATACAGTGTTGTTCATATTTTTTGTTAAAGCTTGCGGGGCATGTTTAAATTAAGTAAACATGTTCCTGTTAACCAAAACCCGTTGTTTTAGCTATGCTTCTCATATTATTTTCATTGACTCAGATATGGTTACATCTCCTGGTGTGCATATGGCAAATAAAACTTTAAACATCAGTGTTTTCTTTTTCTATATATATGATAAATAAATATAATTATATTACATAAAAAATATCTATTTTCTTACTGAAATCTTTATCAAATCAACTATATTTTTGTTTGTAACAATATACTTTGTTTACATGTTACTTAGATAAACACTCTGTTCTGATCTGCGAAGCATTTTAATAAATTTAATATCTTACCCACGTAATTACACAAGCAGACTTTACATAAATTCATTTTAAACTGTTAAGGTTGAGGAGGTTGGGTTTAATTATTGCAAAGTAAATCAGTCGCCTAGACAGACATCATAAGATTAAATTGTAAGAATAAAGGAAAAGACTTACTTACGTAAAATTCAATTCATTAAAAAGGGGGAATAGTTGGTAAGCGAATTTTGAATTGAATCGAAAAAATTTCAAAAGACACAAAAATCATATTATATTACAACATCATCGTACTGCAATTTAAATGAATCAGACAAGTTCGCGGACTATCAATTTTACTTTAAATTACTTTATTTGAAATTCATTCGATGTTGTGGATGACATCGGCAAAACATGTAATCGCTCTTTCTATTACTCAAGGACAATAATTAAAGTTTGAAGAATTAAGGCAAACAAGATATCACTCTTGTAAAAGGAAGAAATATTAATTGACTTTACAGAGCTCTGACTCTGGATATTGTACTGACTTTGTTCCGTACTAACAAAGAACGATTGCTTTACACAGACAATCAGTATAATAAAGTAAATCATTTCAAAAATGTATTTATCAAGTTTACAAGTTTGTGAACAGAACAGAACATAGTTTATTCAGTAACTTGTACACAAACTTTTAGGTGCATGGTTACATTACACACAATATAATATACATGTACATTTTGTTTGCATTTTTGTTTGTATCATTATCTCACATCATGCAAAATGCAATTATTCAACGAGGCAATATGCAAATACACATATATCATTTTGAGACTATATTGTGTTAAGATGGTATGGACCAACTGTTGGCTAAAGTCTTCGGAATTCGACATTGCTAATAATTGTTTCCTCTAAAGCTTTTGCTATTTTATATATTTTTTTAAATACTTCCAAGCCTTAATACATGTATTGAAACTAATTAAGGACACGATTTAACACGATTTTCTTGATCTGCATCATTTTAATATCCCGCCGGATTTAAAACTAGCAGAATGTTATGTTCTTAAAGGCGCTCATCAATCTTATTGCTACATTTAATGAGATATTTGATATCAAGACATTAGAGGTATTCTATATTTTAAGTCTGAGGGGTTTGTGTCAACGTACATCCATTGCATAAAAAAACATGTGATAAAACCGCGCCATTGTTTTTAACTTCGAACATAATGCATTTCTGTCTAAGGCAATTTGTGCTTGTGCTTACATAATTGCAAACCCACTTTACGATCGCGCTCGGTTTTGCTCTTGACGTTTTAACAGCCTATAGCACTTCTCCACCTAAATTTTATAATAAAATTGCATTAAAACAAGTGGGTGGATGTTGGATGCTGTAACTACGAGACAGAAGCTGTTAAAACTTGCCTTACGCGACATTTAAACAAAATATTTAGTTCAACCACTTTGATCTAATTACAACATGAAGTGTCATGAAAATAAAAATACCATGCACTAGTCTATGACTGGAACCAGCTTGTTCTCGTCTGGTGAGACGTTTTCTAAGACAAGCATGAAATTGTCTCTTTTTTAGGTATTTGTGCTATAAATATCAAGAGTTATTCAGTTTCCAACTATCAAATTAAAATGCCGCGACCGTGGTGGTTCAGTGGTTAGTGTTCCTGACTTGTTGCCCGTCAACGCGGGTTCGGATTCAGGTCGCGGCATGGTAAACCTTTCTTTGTAAAAGTTTAAAATAGAGTGTACTATATATTTATACACACGCGGTACAAGTTTCGAACTAACCCAATCGATAATAATGTCCTTCCATATTTGAAGAAGTTGCCGGTTCCTTATGGAGGAGTATGTTAGTACTGGATAGAACATAGTCCATGGAAACTTGTTAGGTGACCGACTACTGTAAGCAACTGAAAACGGCGATAAGCCCACTGATACATCGGATTCAATACTTATGTCGCAGACCTGTCATTTACATACACAAGCATGTAATCGTTTATCGAAAATAAATTAGCTGACATGTAGCGACCGTTCAAGATTCTGTTAAATGTAATAAAAAAATATATAGCTCAAAAACGCATAAAACTGAGTGATAGTCGGGCATTTTAATTACGCTGTCAGTTCGAAACAAGTAATTACAAAATATATAAATATGTGATGTAGACTTAATGACTTTACTTAGTGGTACGTTGTAATACTGTGGTATATGCATTAAACCTGTCAGGAATATATATCAACGTTAAAATAATTATACAGCTGAATTGTGTTACAAAGTAGTTACCCATGATATATCGAGTCTTCATAATGCACAAATATGTCAAGTTCAGTTTTACTATCAACCTGCATGTCAAACAGCACGTAGCTGAGCTTGATCTATAGGACGAAGCTAATGCAGATATAGATCTGAATCTTTTTTTTCAGAATAATTTCAATGAAGCTAATCGTGATAAATTTTATCTCGAGAATTCAAGACATTCTTACATTGAGTTATTCAGAATGTGGAATTTAGAAGAACAAAAAACGATGAGATAGTTTGTAACGATGCGTGCTTAAAGTTATGAGACAAATGACGTCATTATGCCATTTTTAAGAAAATTGGCATTGGTTAAGGTAAAAAAGAAAGAAAGAAATACAAAACCACTCATTACCAATTCTTGAAATTTTGGACAAAGACATGAAAAAAGTAGGCTACATAAAAAGGAAAATAAATGAGGCCTTGCTTATCTCCATTGTAAATTATCTTACCTTGAATCGACATAAAATCTGCTGGAAATTCAAATTCAAGCGCAGATAACTATAAAAAAACGAGTGCGACAACCCCCTATTTTTTCGCTTAAAATGTTTCTGTTATCATATGCTTTGACCATGCAAAGTCTAAAAAAAAATCATGAAAGAGTTTACATTATCCCAAATATGTCTAATGTGAAAAAAAACTGGAAACTGTAGCAAGTGCCTTTAAATACATATTAATTGTTTTCTATGTATCATTGACAATGAAATAGAGAAGGGCGTGTGGGAAAAACATATTATAAATAATACACCTTATCCGATTCTAAGTTTACCTATATTAAAGTTCGCTAAAACCTCGTATTACTGTATATTATAACAAGCTATAATTGATACGGTAATTATAGCTTATATATACAGTGCAACCTCTCCAAAGCAACACCCTTGGGGAGTTGCAACATTATGTTGTTGTTCAGAGGTTGCTAGTTAAATTGTGCATAGGGAAAAACATGTTGCTGTTGAAGGGAGGTTGTTGTTCAATAGAGGGTCGCTCTGGAGAGGTTACACGGTACATGTATTGGCACGGCACACTTTGAAAAGTTAGAATAATAATTCTGTTGAATCTCAATATTAGAACTACATTTTGGATTAAAAATAACAGTTACCTAATGATATGGTTGTAATTGATAAGAACTGTTGAAAAGGTTCAAACATGTGTGGTCATTTATTGGGGCGGTTTGAATTGTGAGGTTGGTCACTAGATAAGGTATCACTGTTCTTAGTGGATACTCTATCTCACTTCGATCAAAAGCATTTAACTGTTATACGAGGATAGAAAAAAGGAATTATGCACAGAATGCTTGAAAAGATTGATAATTAGATTGCGTGTTCTTACACCCTACAGGGATCGTTTAGAATATTTCTCCCCTGTGAGCCGGGTTTTAAAGAGTTCCATTTACCAAACAGACCTGCATCGGGGAGATGTATTCGAAAGTATCTCTATAGGGTGTGACAGAGCGTTATTTTCGGATCTCAAAGTTCGAAAATGTACATAACATAGAAAAGCATTGCGTCCCGGAAAGTTGAAAATTCATGTGGAGTGGTAGGCAGTTACATGCGAAGAACTATGTAAATATCTAGGGAAACAGGTTAATTGTCCGCCGGAATTAAATCATGACACTGTAACAAAGGACGTCAAACCCGAAATAATGGAAAGCAATTTTGTTGATCTTATGGCCTAAATATAATTTCTTGTCCAAGATTTATTTTTGCCGGTTAATCTATTTTGACGACTGTATGTATCCGTCATACTGGTTCCATAGAGGTTTTGGTCAGCTGAGAGTAAATGTCTAATTACATTAGTCTGTGGTTTCAGTTTTGACTTATTTCAGGTAAGCTTTTTTACATCACAACTCGTACAAAAATCAGTGCAACCTCTCCAAAGCAACAAGGGAGATTGTTGCCCAAGCAAGGGCCGCTCTGGAGAAGTTGTACTGTACTAGTTGTTGATTGGTTGAGTCGGATCACGTGATGAAGTTATATTTCTCTTATTAGGTCAGTAGGAACTAATATCCAGTCGGTAATCATAATTTCAAAATAAGTATATAAAACACAAAGAATTGGTAAAATGATATATAGAACTCGGTAAGATGATTCTTTAACCGGCTTCTTCCTGACTAAATATGGTGTAATAATTACAGGGTCTGTAAATCAACAGGTTTCTAGTTATTTCTTTCTGCAAAAATTAATTTACGGATCCCCTATCAAACCGTACCGGGTCGGTAAAAAGTCATGTGAATGATATTGTCTTATGAATCGTGAAGGAGGTAATAAAAAAATTAAAAAAGAAAAAAACTATTAATTGTCGAAATATCAAGAAGCAAATGGACTAGGTGATGTTTAGTCAGGGAAGTTGACATGCTCAGATAAATAAAAGACAAATATTTATTTATCCGGATACCTGAACAAACTATTTAGCGCCTATCGCGCGCATGACGCATTGTTTTATCAGTAAATTTCAAACACAGAGGCTTTAAAACAAATGGGACCTCGAAATTACGCACATACGATGTCATATTGGGACGATTCGGACGAGAGTCAAAATGGCGACATGTGTTATCGCCCTGATAATTTAAAAATTATTCTTGAGGAGGAAGAGAATTCCTTCAAAACTGTTAAACATAACAACACAATCATTCAGTAATAATTATTATTTTTAAGAATTTCGTCCTAAATAGAATGAACTTTATTACATGTTTTACACCATTAGTATTGCCAGAAATATTACCAAAATATGTTTAGAAATAAAATAATTAAATATTACTATTATTCGATAAAGATAAAATATAGATTAAATTATTGAAATAGGGGGAAAAGGTTTGACTAAATTTCTTCAAAGATCATTTATTGAGTCAATACAACTTCATAATTTCAACAGGAATACGTTGGTTTAAACATCGATTTTAAATGCGAAATTTGGGGATTTCCCGCCTTTTTTCTTTCACATTTTATGATAATCACACAATAATTGTGAGGAAGCAAAAACACGATTTAAGTCCGTTGTTATTTTAACTTACCGCCAACTTTAATTATCACTTCACTTTTTATCCATGTCATTCGTGGAAAATCTTATTTTATGACTTCCTGAATTGCATAAATTTCGGTCATTCTAATAAAATGAATGTCAAAGTGGCCACAACCCGTTTGTGTTATAGATAGTGCTATGGTAAACATCAGTGTCATGTTGTTTAGACAGATGTGATAAATAAAAGTGTTTTATTAATTTTCCTGACAAGTATAGAAAGTAAGTACTTCACAAGTTTCATATATTCAAGTTTCAAGGCTATCTCATTATAAGTACCATTTTGGTTCTCTATAATTCTTTTTGCGACTTGTCGGAGAGACCATTGTATCATTTTATGATTTGTTTAAAGCTTTTTTAAAGGCCCATTCCACAACTATGGTCATTTCTGGGCCGAGAAAATACAGTAAAACAGAACATTTTTATCCCCGCTCTTATTTCTTTTTTAATGTAACATATTGGGCACGGGTAAATAATATGAAGTTTGTTTTGACACTCAGAAATGAAATCTTACAAAACTTTAAAAAAAAAACTATCGGTCAGTTCATTTATTTTGATAAAAAAATCGTTTGGTATGAAATGTTTATAATTAATTATAAATGCGTTCATTCCTTATAGATAAAATACCACCGCGTTAAAAAAACGGAAAGTTAAACCAGCCCGAAAGCCTTAAAACACAAATTAGTACTTACAATTGTTTTTCTATATCGAGGTATCCAACAAGTAGCATAAATAATAAGAACTCTGCATTATACGCGCAAATCACTGAGTAAAACCATCAGCGGTGTTCGTTTTTTCCCCGAGATCATGTAAAGCACTTTCCACCGAGGACGAAACCACCTCGCATTGTTGGAGATCAGTATTCCAATATCGCTATTCGCCAACTCTGACCGCCGATTCGAAGACAATCGTGTGATCGAGTTTATATAATGGTTAAGGGAATATGATCCGTTGACAGCTTTAGAGATATAGGTATAGAATGTCTTACGATGATAAAATGAAAATATAATGAAGTATTCAATTACGGATTACTACGATATCTGATCTCTAAATGGACTAATTACGTGCAAATAATTCACTTGCCATGCGTAAATACTGGGTATGAAACTGCAAAGAAGAGGTGAAGGGGTGACTAAAATGTACGAATCATTTAGTCAACGAAACAAAGAGTGACTTTTTGCCTATTCATTTAGCTTTTATTCCTCAATAATTATATTATCAACAAATAATGCACCATGTTAGTGATAGGCCTACTTTGAAAAAATAATAAGTAATTAAATACATTTCCGGGTTTATTTACATTGTTTTATATCACGTACGATACACTATATCTCTGATCTTAATATTTGTTGATACTTTCTCTTCATTTTATTGGAGTATGGCTAAATGTTATTATTTTTGTTCACATGCTCATTTAATACTTATAATCTATCTAGAAGATCCATAATACGTTTTATTCAATGTATATGTATTGTATAATTATACATGTATTGTACTGTAAACTGTTCAGTTTTATGCCTTATTTTTGAAAATAAATATCTATCTGTCTTATTTAAACGAGATTTGTAAGATAACCTTAATATTCATAAAGGGAATCAGCCATCATTGATAATTATGGAATACTAAACCATTTTATAAATCCAAAAGACAGAAAGTAAATAAAACGGCAAAGGATGTAAAGGTTGATATCTTCTGTTACAACGACCGAAGCATAAAATACAAAATTGCAATTCGTTTCTTTTCCGGTTACACAGACTGTCTGTGCTTAAATAAAATAAAGATATTTTTTGTGGTCAGGTTGTGGCAAAAGTTAACCAAATGTTAACCAGAAGCAAGATGACTGCCCTTGTTGTACCAAACACTAGACGAATTAAACAGTCGAGACAAGAAAGCAGACAAACTGAGGATCGCAATCAGACACTTATAATAAATATTATCTTAATGTTCGGATTTATAGTTTGACCATTGACATCGCAGTATTTCAAATTTGTCCATCGGTTTAATTTATCAAACCATATGGTTACTCGATCTGTATTAAACACTGTATCGTCAAAACTAAATTATCTGAATAAAATGCAGCATACACAAAAAAGATACAAATTGCAGAAACTTGTTGTCACAAAAAGCAATAAATGTGTCTAGGTTCTACTACAAGACCTAGTGCTCCGAGCTTGAGCGGTTAAGTTTGGTAAACCAGCGGCAACAAACATTTACATATACTTAAATTTAACCCAGTGGTTTAATAAACCAAGATCTATACAATTAAAAAAAATAATAAAATATAAATGATTCACCAGCTGGCGAACTCCATACATGTAATCAAATATATACAGCAATGAAAATGTATTAGGTGATGCTTTGATAAAAAAATGCGTAACAATAATTATTCAGGTCACAAAACATCTTTTGTTTATATAATTTATTACGTTAATTACCAATATAAACCATAAAAACTTGTTAGTAAATCTGTATTACATACACAGTTCAACGTGCTCTTGCTCAAATGAAGGTACATATAGATAAAAAACAGATTCGAAATTACAATGCCATATAATTATTTTTTGCTAACGATTTCGTGATATAAGAACTTTCATGAATGAATACATATTTGATACTAGCATACAGAGCTATAAGCATTCTCTTAATGGAACAGTATTTTAATGCAAAAAAATAATGGTTGATATTCAACGTAGTGGTCGTTTTGGTCTTTTCCCCAGTATGACAATGGATGAAGACTCAATGTGTATACCTGGGAAGATCTACCAACCTTCCGCACGTTAGCTGGACAAGTTTCTCACATGTAAAATTGCGTCCTTTTGTCGGTTTGGACCTATTGATTACTAGTCAGAAACCATAACCTATTGACGACGGAGACCACTTGACAGTGAGACAATGAATGTGGAACATAATTTAGCAACCCATCTAGCTGTCATTTTAAGGAATCACGAGACCATGATTTTTTTCTTCAACTATTTTTGCATACTTCATGAATAGTTCATGAAGTATAAATAACTGTGACAAGGATATGCAAATTGGAAACAAAATGGTGCTTCTAAAAACTGTGGAACTATTAAATAAACGTGAGATAGTTTTGTAAATTCATATTTTGTCAAAATACCTGTATCTAGTCTTTTATACGGTCGAGTTCGAGATTTATTACAAAGCCAGAATATCGGAGCGATTTATCGATATTCTCATATCGTTACGGATATCGGGTGTGTTTGTATCGCGATATATCTATTTTATTAACAATAATGAAACCCGAAATGCCTTTTGTGTACGCTATTTACGTATAAGGTCCTGCCATGCTAATGACAGTAACTGTTTTGTTTTTGTCACGTATGTAATTGCAGTGATGATGTACAAGAAGTTAACATGGGACAAAGGCATTCGCTGACAACAGCGAATATAAAGAAAAATGTTTGCATATGACAACGAGCATATAATATATAAATGTAGTAATTACCATAATTAGCGACATTAGTAGACGTCATTACGACTTTCATGAAAGCCATTATCTTTCCTCGTAAAAAGCTAATAATCTAAGCCTTGTATTTTACTCTTCCTGCCAGGAAAGTATCGGCTTCGATGGAGCGCAGGTTCTTCTTCACGACACGCTAATAATGTAAGACATGTATTTTATCTTCCCGCCAGGACCATGTCGGTTTCGGTGGGATGCATATTAGTACTAGTACAGATTTTGTAATCTAGACACAAGGTTAAGAACGGCGGTTAAAGAAAGTTTTAAAAAGGCCAAGTAGAACGTATGTACACATGTAAAAGAGCTTTTGGAAAACGACAAATCAAACAGTAAACACTGAATGATAAATCGCAAAAAACATATAACATTTGTTTCTTATTTGAATGTAGAACGTGAGATACAATTCTTCATTATTCTTAAATGCTTTTCTGTTAAGTTTGAATCTGGAATGTATCGAATAGCAATCAAATTGGTATCATTTTAATGCCTAAATCAATTAATGAAAGCCCTGTAAAATATTTACTAAATATCCCGCTAGTTTACTCAAAATACACATTTCAAGATTTGCCAAAGCTGCCGATCTCGGCTTCAGAAAGTATTCGTCATTTTCACATCTCGACCCTTTCGGAGTCTGTCAAAACCGAAAACATCGCGGAAAGAATGTAAACAAACAGTGAAATGGTAAGTATTGCTCATGCTTCGTTATTGCTCATTTTTGCAATATATCAAGTTTATCCAATCAGTCAGTTATTGGTAAATATCAATGGTATGCTGCTTTGAAAGGCAGCGCGCGCTCAGTTAAATTCTCAGTCGACTAATTATACAAATACCGACGCGCACGTTATAGAGTCATTTTTGAACGCACATTCTTCTTTGACTTTTCGGTAATAATTGGTTTTACACGTGATTTTTTATGTATGAAAACCAAAACACAACAGTTCAAGGACATGCCCCTTTAAAACTCTTCGTTAATTTCAAGTAATTGCTGTCTGATATTGCTTTCGAGGCAAAAGACGAAGCAGAAAATGAATCACGACTGCCACACCCCTACCTTAGACGCTTAGAATACTTCCAATAAATCACTTGCTTGAATGAATAACAACATTTGTCATAAATGTCAGTCATTAACCTTCTATTGACAATAACACGCAACATAACAAGAAAAATCAAGACCGATGACTTAACTTATGAACCCAATAGTGATGAAAGAGTGTATCAGGTCTGTCAGTAACATTATCTATACTATGAAGTATATGTGGAAAATAGTCACAGACGTTCAGCGCTATGTAAAAGGTGTGGTCACAGACATGTAAAATGTTTGTTCAGCGACATGTAAAAGGTGAGTTCAACGTCATGTGAAAGGTGTGGCCAGCGACATATAAAAGGTGTGGTCAAAACATGAAAAAGGTGTGATCACAAACATGTAAAAGGTGTGTCAGTGACATGTGAAAGGTGTGGTCACAAGTATGTAAAAGGTGTGTTCAGCAACATGTAAAATGTGTGTTCAGTAACATGTAAAAGATGTGTTCAGCGACATGTAAAAGGTGTGTTCAGTGACGTAAAAGGTGTGTTCGGTGACATGTAAAATGTGTGTTTAGCGACATGTAAAACGTGTGTTCAGCGACATATAAATGGAGTGGTCACTGAATTGTAAAGATGTGTTCAATGACGTAAAAGGTGTGGTCAGCGACATGTAAAATGTGCGTTCAGCGACATGTAAAAGGTGTAATCAGCGACATGTCAAAGGTGCGGTCAGGGACATGTAATGGGTGTGTTCAGTGACATGTAAAAGGTGTGGTCAGCGACATGTAAAAGGTGTGTTTAGCCACATGTAAAAGGTGCGTTCAGGGACATGTAAGTATTAGTTATCGTTCATATTTTGAATTTTATGGGATATATCACAAGCGACGCGAAGCGACGCGAAGCGGAGCGCAGTGATATGTCGCATAAAATTCATAATATGAACTTTAACTGATTTACAGTTTGTCCTGATTTCTGTCACGTATGCATGTTTGTCTCGACGAAAACTGTCAATCATCACTATATATGTAATTTGACGCCGCCCACAAAATACCCCCGTTCAGAGGGAAATTAAAAAGAAGGCGGGGGCATTCAGTGTGCTTTATATGCGTTAATAAGAGATACGAGCCAACATTTACCTGTAACAACGGGTTTTCACTTAGCTTACGACGAATTCTAGATCTATGGTTGTTTTATTCTTGAGGAACGGGTTTTGTCTTAGTTATTATATAAATTATCAATACTCAGAAATGCATGATTTCAATGTTTTGTACTGTTTGACCATTCTTCAATTTGGTCCATTAGGCCTATGCAGCGTTATTTACAGTTTTCGGCCGTTCTGTTTCTTGCCAAATTTCTTGTATTCTTGCACATGTTTAAGTTCGAGTCCGGCTTGGATAGGAAAACCTTGCAAGTGTGGTGTCTAGCACCGGCCCAGATGATATACAACTTACACTCGACTTCTGAGCATCAAATCCATTCCATTCTCAACGTATTATTGTTGAATACATATAAGGTGCTGGTTGACTTATAAAATGCACATTCAGGTTGATTATGATGATGTAAGATTCATGTATCTGCATGTATTTATGATTAATTATTACAACCATGGAACTTGGTACTACTACCAAGGAACGATGGCAAGATGGACTGTCCGCTTGTATTTGACTGAATTTCTGTTGTAAACGGGCATTAAATTCAACAAAAATAGCGAAAGTCATGGAAAATTCGTATGCTGTACGACCTGGTTCAAATGACGCAATCTCCCTCGAAGTCTATGAGTAGTTTAAACTCCGCCTACTTTATTGCACGGTTAAGGATGACGTAATAAAACTGATGCAACTTGCACCGCCCTATTCTGCGCTTGGTCACGTAGCACACAAATTCGACTTATTTTCTCCATATCGGGGTTTTGGCAAATTTTATGCGATATATTTTTCAAATTTCAAATGAAATGCGGACATTTCATTGGACGAGAAATTAGGACAAACTGTAAAATGTGTATAGCGACTTGTGGATGGTGTTGACAGCAAAATGTACAAGGTGTGTTCGGTACTTACGTCTGTCATTCCGCTGTATGTTTTATATCCAGGGTAATTATTGGTATGGAGAAGTAAAATATTTGGTTTGTCGTGAAATTTCCATCTTTGTTTCGCAGTAAGTTAGGGTCAAGGTATATGATAACAAGAAGCATATTGGTTTATGTTTTCTGTATGAAGTTTTTTCATAAAGGATATTGACTGTATATTTTATTCAATCCTCCATTAAGGAAAGTATACAATATTTATATGATATGAGTAATACACATTATAATGACAATCATGAGTATTTGACAAATGAATAAATTCATGTATATAGTTCACAAGCACATGATAATATCATACCCTACAAAAATAGAATCAACCCTAAATGTTAATGAATTCGCCATAAATCTGAGCACTATCATACAACCACATTGAACTTCAAATAGCCACACAACAACTTATCTAGGCAATGCCATCATGATTTACTTACCTGTCAACTACTAATAGATTCAGTCATCACCATTAGCCAATCAAATGGCCAGGATTAGCCAAATCAGTCATAGACACTACACAATATACTCACAAACAGCTATAATAAAATGATACTCATAAGTATAATTTGTCTAGAAAACACATGTGCCTGTCCGACTGGTAGTATAGCGCCTTCACCATTGAAATGTTTGTAGTATAGTGGTATGGCGTGGTGACGGATAGTGCAGAGGACACGAATGATATTTCTTCTGAAGTGGTCGTCGTATGCTCGTCACTTCTATGCGCCTTAAACAATGTGGTGTCGATATTATTGAATAATCTTGAAATATTCCACTTCATATCATAGTACGTTATGATTAGATTAGTATTGAAATTAGTTATACGAAAATGGTTTTAGGCTCAAGTCTGAATGACGCATTGTCATTATGGAAAAAACTCCACCAGCGCAAGGGTCAAAACCTGACAGCCAGTGTTCTTGTATCTTATTCAGACAACGTTTTGTCTATTTAATGAATGCTAAGACGTAAAGTTAAAAGTTGCAAATGAAAGCATATTTTTATCCTATTTCAATGAACTAACAACCAAATTAAACAGAAAAAGAAATAACTTATTGTATTTCTCTTAATGTCAACGTTAACTTAATATTACACTTATGAGTCGCATCCTTTGACGCCAAGTTTATGCTAAATGATTAGGAAAATAAGTCGGGAAGTTTCTATACTCACGAAGTCGCAAAACTTTCATCTCAGCACTATCTTCTTTTGGATATCGTGAAAATGGAATTATAATACTTGCTGGTCAATAAACAAATTAGATTGGAAATTGTTTGTTTGTTAATTTAATTGTCGCTTCTTTCACTATGCCCCGGGTACTTTGTACTCGATAAACACCGGTAATTTACGTTTTCTATAATGTATTCGTGGAAGCCGCGATGGTTACTTCATGGTAAATGAAGTCTGTGCGGTAAGGTTGAACTCTTTATTTGTAGAATTTCCTGAGAATTATTTTCTGCTTTGTATTCGTCAGCCAAGATATCTATCGGTGACCACACAATAGGGACCCGAACTTTCATTCAATACTTTATGTATTGTCAGCACGGTTTTTACAATTTATACAACGCATAATAAAGAAGCACATTACGAACAATCGACCGTATTAATTGATTAATTGACTTATTTATTTATTGCTTGCTTGTTTGCTTGTTTGTTTGCTTGCTTGTTTGCTTACATGCTTGCTTACATGCTTGCTTACATGCTTGTTTGCTTACATGCTTGTTTGCTTGCTTACATGCTTGTTTTCTTGCTTGCTTACATGCTTATTTGCTTGCTTGCTTACATGCTTGTTTGCTTGCTTGCTTATTTGTTTGCTTGCTTACATGCTTGTTTGCTTGTTTACTTGCTTGCTTACATGCTTGCTTGTTTGTTTGCTTGCTTGCTGAAATCTCTGCATTAATTCATTTCAGCTTAGATATGATGTTTTTCCTAATAAGTACAAAACAGGTTTGGAAACAGTCATTAATCAACTCAAGATTTTATAAAATCGTACATTTTATAAATTCCGAGAAAGGAACAGAACGGTACAAATGGAAATTTAGTATCTGTTAATGGTATGATATGTCCTGACTTAACGATGTTGAAACCGCATAATGTCATTTTGCGAACGTGCATCTCATCTGATAGAACAAAAAAATCATTCAAAGTCGTTTGTGCACCATTTTATCCGTTATTGTTGGCATCAAGGAGTCTGTATTGATGACTGGGCTACAAGTAGAGTTACAATTTATTTTCAAATATCAAAATAACAGAAGTATTATTGCCATAATCACTGATTCCAATCACATCCTTCACCAACGCGTCTGTGGGAATGATTAACAGCAGAAGATAGATTATGTTTTATTTGTTAAAGGGGGCGTTCAATTCAGAGCTTATTTCCCATGGGGTTTGTGAGATTTAATGTTCATAGTCAGGAACACAGATCCCTTAATATTCCCACTTATTGGAATTATAATTACGCATGACAAAATTCAAAATTCTTAGAAGCAACTACTAGAAGTTTTACCGAAAAAAAATTGCGACTGTCTACCTTTTATTGGGAAAATGAAGTTCTTTGAAGAAGCTCAAACTGGATGATAAATATCAAAAACAGATTCCAGTTTAAATCACTACAAGTTGGTTAGGAAATATTAGAGCCATGGATGAATTGTAAAATAAGATATTCACCATTCATTGGTAAAAAATGGGCCTTATTTTCATTAGTTCTTGTCATAGTATTATCAATAATCCTTTAATGCCTTGTTAACTTGCTTTTTGTGATATCATATTGCGACAATGCGAAAAACTGCTCGGGATTTAAAACTTAAGCGAAACGTGTGCCATGTGTCGTAGTTTTTATATTAAATATATTTTTTAGATAACTTGTTATTGCAACTATGAGACATGTTGTTTGATAGGAAAGCAAATAATTTAGGAATTCAGCACATGCTAATATTACAATAATCTTGCTAAAACTTTCTAATTCAAACTCACACAAAAATACGCGTAGTGTTACTCTTTATACGAGTATAGCATGGAGTGGTAAAGCCATATGCAGCATATTTGTTGAACTTCAATCAGACTGCAAAGGAAGCAAGCCTAATGAAGACTTTGGTTTCTTCACTGTTTTTTTATACGCCATTGTATGCTTCCTTAATTGAGCCGTTTACGTGCGTTAAAATACAATATGCAATGGCAAGTGTGGAGTCAGACAAAATTTGTAAACGCATGGCTAATCGTGCTTTCAATAGTACGAACCAACATTTTAAGGTTTTAGATGTCATATACAAAATATAATCATCTCATAACAGGGCGGACATATTTTGAAAACCCTTACATTTCCTATAGGTTTCCGTGACAGAGAATGTTTTTTAAGGAATATCATTGCTTTTAAAAAACATTCTCTGTCACGGAAACCTATAGGGTTTTTTTACCCATGAAGTTTTCATTGAAATCAATTGAAGAAGACTTTTTTCAAAGATTTAAGAAACAACTAACACCCATTACGATAAATACTCATGGTAAAACGATGCAATAACAGAGCATCAATCATATTTGATAAAGTAAACCATGAACTATGTACATGAAATATTATTTTCTCAACAAGGGAAAAACTATAATTGCACTTTTTTAAAAATGTGTCGTGGAATTAATTTAGGCACCTAATGTATCTAATTAAGAATATTGACTATATTCTGTGTGTAATGTTAACGATTTTGTGTAGCATAGTGCCACAAAAGGCACAGTATCATTCAGTGATGAACTACCCTAAAACAAGTTTACAGGCACGTGACACTGATATATATACAAGACTCAATTTCAGACGACCGTATGAATACAAAAAATAAAGTACTACACAACAAACATGGGCGACAACAAAATAGAACGACGCTGACAATATCGAACAATACGTCCAAACTACATGACCCTCATTGGGGCGTATAAGGAACGGTTCGTAAGGCATACACATGTTTGTACCCGGATACCCGACATAACTTTATTTTTCCCAGCGACCCTAAACCTTTTATTGGCCCCGAGAAGCGGTAAGCCACTGATGTTCATTTTAACCTTTCCACACACATTTACTCTATTAGAGCATGACAAAGAAATGAAATTGAACTTGTTTGACAATGTCCCCGACCGATAGTAATCGCCAGTATGCCCTGAGCAAAATCGCTTACTTAGAATAACTAGAAACCGACATCAATGAATTCTGAGCTCTTAAAAAGAGCAACACTACTTCCAGTTGAAAACAATGCTTCAAGTTGTACCCGCTTTACTTTGTTAGTCGCACGCTGACTCTCACACACTCACAAACATACCCTCGCTCAATGCCTACCTATCCACCCACTTACTGTATGCATGCTATCATCAGCGGAACCTGATACTTATATTATTTGGACGATTTCGAACCGCGGCCAAGACACCACTCGCTTAAAGGGACATGCCCTGGAACTGAAGCGTCTCGAATATAAATCAAATTGCTATCATTTGAATGCCTAAATCAATTAATGAAAGTCCTGTAAAATATTTACGAAATATCCCGCTAGTTGACTCAAAATACACATTTCAAGATTTACCAAAACCTGCCGATTACGCCTTAGAAGATATTTGTCATTTTCATAACTCGACCCTTTCGGGATCTGTCATAAGCGGAAAAAATGTCAACACACTGTGAAATGGTAAGTATTGCTCATGTCATGTTCATTGTTCGCGACATAAAGCTTCTCTATCGATCAATTATAGGTAAACATCATTGTTTTGCTGCTTGAAAGGCAGCGCGCACGCTAAGTTAAATTCTTAGACGAATAGGAAATATCGTTGTCGTCAATAAAAGGCTGTAAGCCTTTTATTTAAACTGGCATATAAATACCCACGCGCGCGTTATAGGGCCATTTTTGAAGGCACATTCTTCTTTGACTTTTCGGTAATAATTGTTTTTACAAGTGATAAACGCATTTTTGGTGCATAAAACCCAAGACACAACAGTTCCAGGGCATGCCCCTTTAAATCTAAATAAGACGTAATTCTTCAGAAAATGAACTCCAAAGGTTTGACTTTACTATTGTTTGGTAAAAACATATGAACAAATGGCTTTCGAAAACTAATTGATTCATGTTTTTCGTCAATTATATGTGTTACATTTTCTCGGACACTCCTCATTCTATATATACAACTTCTTGTTACAGGCCTGCTGTTTAGTAGACGTGAAACATTTATTTCACGTCCATATTTTTCATTACTGTAATGCAATTCGAAGACAATGACGAGGGTTTATTTCCGTGGAATCCTGGTGTTCGAAAACTTCTTGTTTAAGCCGCGTGATTCACGTTTCCTACAAACCGTATGAAAGAGAATTATATCCAGGCGAATCTTGAAGCTCTTGGACAGTTGATGAATAATAATGGGTTTGATAGTTAGGCGAACACAAGAGAAATGTCATACGTAAATTGAATCAGTCAACACTTGATTCGTCCGAGAGACAATAACTTGTTAGTCGGATCATGGATGTCGGATGCTGTTACACAATAGTTGATAGCTACGCTTTCAGAAACCTAAGCGGAGGAAGTACCAGCATTATTTTGTACGTTATTTGTTAGACCGTTATGGCATATAAGCCACTTATTTTACATTGCGCCGAACACAACAGAAGTTTATAGTCTAAATGTTTATAGATAGGGTTCTTGTATGGAAATTCTCCCAACGTGATCAATGGTCATACATTAAGGTTGGATATCAAACCTTCCCATCAGCACCCGATTGTATAAATATTGATTAATTTTACCATTGTTTGTTAAAATGTAAGTCAAAGTTTGGTAAAGCTGATGTATAAACATTTGGTTAGATTTTACCTGAAATTATTTATTGTAAGATTTATTCCAAGAAGCCGTCAAGATCCTCAATGTGTCTGTTTACTTGTCTGAATTATTCAAGTCGTCTATAGTGCTTGGTGCAACAAGAGCAGCCATATGCATGTCGCTTCTATTTTACACTTGGTTAACTTTAACCTGCAATTTATCTACTCGTATTTCTATGTGGATGCTTTTATAGTAAAAGCCCGAATTGCCACAGGAAACGTTCATTGTTTAAATCATAAAATATCGCAGTTCAATAGCATATCGTTGTATTCTATTCGTTGTAGATATTTTCACACACTGTCCCTCTAGCATAATATTAATTCATTCCGAAAATAGCCAAGCAATTATTCCATAAATGGTCGCAATTTCTAGCTCTTGTTTCCCACTTTACTTCAAAACGGTGTCCTTGACGAATGGAGATTCGATTCTCTAATGAAGCCATTGAACTAAATGCTCGTGTTAACTATCATACTTATTTTAAGAAATACGAGGGGCTATCCAAAAGTTCGTGGACAATGTTTATAAAATGAATGTTTTGCAACAGATCTTTCTGGTATTTAATACGTGCAAATTTTAGTTCAATATGAGCTGGAATACACAATTTCATACAGAAAAAAATGAAAAGTTACTATGCTATAAACAAACAAAGAACACCATGTCTGCAGATCTGAGGCCATTGTCAATAACGTCACGTCATAAACGTTAAAATGTGTCACACTTTTTCAAACTCCTGACCACCTACAGCGACGCATTTACGGTGGCGCTTTACTCCATGAGAGAAAACTCCATCAAAGCAATCTTTCTCAATGGTGTACAAGTATGTCTGAGATGTTTTGCGTATCTCATCAAAACTATAGAAACGCCATCCCTTTGAGCTCAGATTTCAACTGTGGAAATAGGGCGAAATCATACGGATAAGATCAGGCGATGATATGGGAATGTTGAAGAATCTAATCTTCCATCTGAATCTCTATTGTTGTCTGTAACTCACTGGACACATAAGCTGGTGCATTATCATGGTGAAATATCATCTTGCCACGTTTACCATCCGATCACTATTTCATATGTAATGTTATGCGGCGGTCCCTGTTCACAACGTCGTGAACGAGTTCAACGTCAGTTTTCCGGCTTTTGGTGATGGGTCATCCAGTGGTTGTGTCATCCCTAACTGTCTCATGTCCTTTGCTAAACCTTTTATCCCACTAGTGCACAAATGAGCAAGCCACCTTAGGCTTTCCGGAAGCTTCAGACATCAATTCCATATCCTGCGTTGGTGTTTTACCGATATTGAAACAGAATTGTATGATCGCTTGTTGTTTCACCTTGTCTTCAGACGTCATTTTGGCATAGTATGACGTTAGCATTAATGCATGTTATTCACTGCTGAGTGCTGACACACCCAAACATTGGTTTGCAACGACGTCATTAATGGACAATAACGTCAAAATAACATGGTTATATTTTAGCGCGTTTTTGATATTACAAATGTTTGTAATTAGTTATTAAAAACAGAAAATAGTGAAGAATTTTGAGCTGCCGCACTAAACGGACACCGGTGTTGCCATAGTTACTACAATACGCACACTTTTATTTGGATTGATAAAAGAAATGTGCAACTTGCAAACATTGAAATATAGTTTATCTGTTGCAAGTACTGGACTATTTAAACGTCAAATTTAGAAATTATTGAGGATGTCCACGAACTTTTGGATAGCCCCTCGTAAGTGATGTCATTTTTTTTCAGTGTCCCTAAAAATCATTTCCATTTCATTTTGAACACGGAAATACTGGGATATAAAAAATCAATCCAGATCAAATATATATAGGTTAGAACTCATATTTGGAATTTCTTCATACATAAGACAGCTAAAAGGAACGGTAGCGATTGTAGTTTTCTTATAAACCAATCGTACGTTAATCGTTCCTGGCAGCGTAACATGACGCTGTCTATAAAGTCGAGTATATTGTTTGTAGACAACGCTTACAGATTAATTCGAGTTATATTAATTTTGTTGTTTGCAGCATACATGTATACAGCTTGCGTATAACGAAGACCATCCAAATAATAGTGTTCGACACTAAGAAGTTAGAACGCCGGTTTTACTATTCTATTAAGACAGGAAATAAAACAAAAACATCTGTGTTACTGATTGGATCAGAAAGAGGGCGAGCACTAAGTTCAGTATTCGTTCGATTAGACATAATCACAGTACTCAATACAAAACGTCTACACTACATGATTGTATGACTTCCGCACAATTTACCTACAAACCAGGCCATTAGTTTCATCTGAGGACAATGCTCTACGTCTTATTATTTGCTTTAGGTCGATCTCTGACATTATATAAAAGCAGTCATAAATCTTTTGAAATTAATAAGCACAGTACTGTGAATAATATGGAAATGTGTAATGGTCCGGTGAAAATGATTATTTCAATCCTTCAGACTATTTCTTGTGGACATGTACAAACCTTTTTCAGTCGTTAAATCCTGTATAAATAAAACACATTTTATTGTCTGGTTTTGTTGATATATTTGTACTTTGAGTGATGAGCGGGTTTAAAACCGCTGTTATCTATTTGGCGTGCTGACTCAGTCAGAAATGACAGGATACCATGCGGGGACTATGATATATTTATGCTGTAAGCTTAGAAGTCCAATCGTCTTCAAATAATTCAGAACGACCGACTTATGAGCGGACAGATAATAATGTCGGAGGTTTAAACCTTACACATCAGTCCGTTGACGGGTCATTTGATAGTGTTTGGCGACAGCAGCCAGGACAAATTCGACATACATCTTTCAAGTAACAGTGTTGTATTCTTGTTCAATACACTGAAGCACCATTCCACTTGTTTACAAATAATACGTACAAAATACGATTGTTTATTACTTCTAGAGACGAACGTATAATAATTTGAGACCACTCTTCGTCTTACACAAACCAAAACAGTGTGATTCATATTTTGCACGGTAAAACAGACATCTGTTGGACTGACAGAGTTTACACCATCAAAGTATTTACATTTTCAGTAAAAGCGATACATTCTTCGCAGATGAACCCTTTTCACTAACTTCATTAACTTTTAAACGCCCCTCGTACATGAATAGGACACAAATGGTTTTGTTTCTTTTGACCTATTTCGAAGAGACCTCACCAACAAGTACCATCTTAAACCTCTCCCCAAGGGTTTATGTATCTCTTCACCCGGAATAGTACGTCTTGTAGAAGTTTAGTACGAGATCTAACAAATCGTTCTTACATGTCAGATGGTTCGTATAAATCATGCTGTTAGTTCTTTAAGATTTGACACAAGAATTTCCCTAGATACGATTCTGATCTGATTGTCATTCACATTTAGTACATCTTTACATTCAACCATCCCTTGACCAAACGTCTGTACGTTGTTACCGGGAATGTTATGGTACAGTTCGGTTATAAGAATAGATTAATCATCTTGAGGTTCCAACTTGCTTGTCAAGTGTTAGCATCGACTTTCCTGTTACGCGCATGCGTGATTAATAATCGTATACTTTGTATATTGTTTATTTGTTGGTAAAAGTAGTAAACAACATAGTTTTCCTTTTGAGACGTTTGTAAATAAAATATTATCGTACTATGTTAATATCTATGACCATTATTCATATCACAATATTTTACAACTCAGTGAAATGATTTCTTTCGTACAAAGTCAATGGGTTGGAGACAAAAACTATCATATGAAAAAAAAGAACAGAAAATAACTCATTGTTCAAGGGCAGTATTTCTTGACAGCAAGTGTTTGTAATATGTCTGTCAATAGGTCACAAAGCACAATCGCTTACATTGAAACACAACGCAAATGTCCATGACGATCGTGATAGACTATGACAACATTCCATATCAGAAGAAAAACATAAACATCATATTTCATTGCAGATGCTGTTGACAATGTTTCAACCGTTGACTGAGATAAATCGGCATGGTAACGAACGACAACACAATATAGAGATTGGATTTAAAGAGGACAACGTTTTTGTTACATAATTATAATGACAATTTGTCAAAGACACCGTCAACAGATCACAAACAATGTCTGCAACTGATATTTTCCTTATATAAACATGAAGACAAACGTAAACTGATTGTGTTATGTTTATAAATAGATAATTTAAGATTCGGTGTATTATAGGATGTGTGCATATCCTATCTTCAATAATGTTCCATCGGCCGATATACATAATATATTATATTTGACAATTCATTAATGTTGTTAAAGAAGACATATTTAGGTACTGCATGCCTAATGAAAATGAAAGACATTCATATTCCACTTAACTAAGCATGATATTCACGAGGGGTTGTGGACCGTGTTGTAGATTATACAGATGTTTCAAGCGAAATATCTTTCTTGGTTTATACCGAGTTTTACGCTCGTTTGCAACAGTCAAAGTCATATGACGCAGACAATTCACGAAGTCATCGTTCCTTGGAAGAACCAGTACCAGACTCATGGACCATCCTCCGTAAGCAACTGCCTACTTTTTATCGTGCGAAAATAACATTAAGATAGGATAAACTGCAAGTTGTTGTTATTCTTGCAATATTCTATTATCGACCTCCTTGGAGATTCCTATCATCAAGCAGCTTAAACTTTAGAAGTTTCCCTGGGGAAATGAACTTTAAGAATTAAAATCAAGTTGAAATGAGCTATTTAAAAATACAAGCTTTTGAGTTGATGCTTTCGAAGCAGTCGAAATAAAACCAATTATTTCGCTCAGATCAAAGCATTCTGAGGCTGCCGATACTAATTACATATTAATATATGTAATATTAAGCCGAGAAAGTATGACTTCATACGTGTATACATTGGTGCTATTTTAAGTTTGACAAATTTAGAAAACGAAAATATTTGTTATCATATGTTTCCTCCAATATTTCTACATACGCATGATAAATGTACAAAGTCTGTAGTGTTTCCTGTGCAGAATATGGTTAAACCAATTTATTCAATTCATTTTTGTCATAGGGGTTCACCCGTTGCACCTACATCCAAGGTCATTTGACGACTTTCCAGTTTTAACGGTGGAGTAAGGCCCCATGTGCATCCATTTATCTGGGTAGAACCACCGACACTCCATTAGCAAGATGCAAGACGGCTTCCTCGTTTGTGAATATTTGCCTCAGATGAAATTCGAACTCATAGCAGGGAGAGACCATAACCATCCGATCTCAGAGCCAAATGTTATATCCTCATTACAAATACTAACCAATATTTAATTTTATATCCTCATTACAAATACTAACCAATATTTAATTTTATATCCTCACTACAAATACTAACCAATATTTAATTTTATATGCTACGCCTAATTGTTAATTATTATACAGTTATTGACTAGTGAGCCATTAAATATGATGTGATATTCACCGGCAGAATATCATATTGACCGAGGCGTAACTCACTAGTCAACAACTGTTTTATTATATGAAAAAGTGATTTGAAAACATCGAGGATAATATTCTGATTCATTTCGAAATGTTATACATTACTTGATAAACAGAAATGCATATCATATCAATTATAAAGAAAGATGAATATATCACAAATAACGATGAGATATAATTCTGGTAAATGAATATTGTCTTGGTTATATTTTTAGAATTGGAAATTCAGAAATTTCCCGGGGGTTGGGATAAAAATTGCCAGAGTGTCGGGAGAAAATGCCCGGGGTCTTGATAAAATTTGTTCGAAGGATCGAAACAAAAATTGCTTGGGGTCGGGGAAATGCCTGGTGGTCGGGAAGAATGCCCGGGGGTCTTGATAAAATGTGTTCGAAGGACCGGGACAAAATTTGCCCAGGGGTTGGGGAAAATGTCCGGGGATTTGTAAAAAAATTGGGACAAAACTGCCCGGGGGTCGGGGAATATGCCCGGGGGTCAAGAAAATTGGATGGGGACAAAAACTGCCCGGGTTGTTTCCATCCCCCGACATGTAGGGATGATACAACAAAATACGCAATGCGTCTGTCTTTTGTTTGATGAATATTGACCTGGTTCTATTTTTAGAATTGGAAATTCCGAAATATCCATTAAATATCAAGTTCCACCGTTAAATATGACATTTATGTTATATGATGGATCAGCCTTTAAACCAATCAAAATGTGTTTATTTAGAGATCATATAATAATTCATTTTTAAGAGTTGTTCTGGAAAAAGGGTAGAACAGGCACGGCAAGAATAAGCAGTATTAACTACACGCTGTCCTCATGAGAATACAAAAAACAAGCAGTCGTCATGTTGAGATCATCTTCATATCTTTACTACATCTTTTTACTCTAATCTACATCTAAGCTTAATGTAATGGTGTTCAAAAAGTATTTTATCTTCTTTGCTACCGTAGCTTATTGTAAAATTATGACATACTAGTATGATTATATGAGGGTCACAGGAAAATGTGTCTCTACATATATAATTCTTATTATATACATGTAGGTTAGATTCAATAAATCTGAGACTTCTTTAATGTTTGCATTACGTGACATTTCAACAACAAATATATTCGGATCATCGATTGGGGTCTGCAAGAAATAATAAAATCATTAAAGTTACTCATGGAAGCTGAACATACACAGACTTTCACTGCAACATGGAACGGGAACCAGTTAAATATTTGCATTGCGGATGTAGAAAACGTAGTACTTTGGTCCGCATCAAAATTCATGCGCGTTGAACTATCTTTCAGCTTCCAAAAATGATGAAGTGGGTTATAGCGTTCTAAGATGATTTATATTCTTGTCCATACTTCGAGGAAAAATCTAACTTATCCACGGAAATGAGTTGGTAATTGAGAAAATGATGTATACATGTCAATGGTGTGTCTTTGGAGACGTTTCTCAGTAAAGCGATCCTTTGACGGAATTAACAGCGATAGGTACAGTATGGCGCGCTGTAACACAATACTCGTTGCCGATCACATATAGACAACTGGAGTTGCGAATATGACCACATTCGTTAGAAATATGTTACAAATATTAAGTACAATGTGATATAAATAAGTAATTCACTGAACGATTTTTTCAGAATTTCTTTCATTGACAGAATTCTAATATAAATCACATTCAAACAATACTTTTTTATAAATCTAATGTTCGGTGTTTTTCACTGGATCTGTATTAGAAATGTTTATTAATTAATAATAAATTTATTCCAAGTCATCAAACATTGACATGTGCACAATAAAACAATAAATAAGTATATATATATATATGGAAAAGACAGAGTCTTATAGAATTCTTCTCCTTTGGCGGACAATTAAGCTTACTCTAATGAGATTGGAAGATGACATTATTAGCATAGGAATAAAAATAAAAAAAACAATACGATAAGTGTGAGTTTTTTAGTGTATATGAGTATGTACGAGTACAAAAGAGAAATATGCATATCAGGAGAGAGAGAGAGAGAGAGAGAGAGGGGGAGAGGCAGACAGAGGGAGAGGGGTAGGCATTTAGGCTACAAACATAGTTGATATTACTATGCTCAGATAAATCTCTTTGCATCAGATATGAAGTTCTGGACATAACAGACAACTAAATCAAATGGTATTATTCAGATTGGTCACCAAATGATACAAGGTCCAGACTAATGGCATGATTGTGGAGGTTTTTGAGCATATTCTTACTCCATGCACTCAAAGTAGTAATGATAATTTGACATAATTTGACCACATCGGCAGAACAGTGAAGGGCAGATATTTTTCAGAAACAAACAGTAATTTAGTGCACTGCACTTCGTGCGGAGGCGTGTATGCCTTGATGCAACACACTTCTTAAATATAGCATTTACACGAGCTTTTTACCATGAAGATGGAACAATACAGCATTGAAAAGAGAAATTACACAAATCACTGAGATGAGAAGCAGGTTCAAAACAAGCTTCCTTTAGAACGCGGTTGTTTTTACCACCAGGACCTGCTGCTTTATCAACTTGAAGATATTTGATATAATTATATGATCTATAAATAAACGCATTTTGATTGGCTTAAAGCATGATCCATCATCTAACATAAATGTCATATTCAACGGTGAAACTTGCCAACAGCTGATATTTAATGGATATTTCGGAATTTCCAATTCTAAAAATAGAACCAGGTCAACATTCATCACATAAAAGATAGACGCATTGCGTATTTTGTTGTATCGTCCCTCCGTGTCGGGGGATGGAAACAACCCGGGCAGTTTTTGTCACAACCCCATTTTCCGGACCCCGGGGCATTTTCCCCGACCCCCGGGCAGTTTTTGTCCCAAATCTTTTTACAAATCCCCGGGCATTTCCCTCATCCCCGGGTAATGTTTGTCCCGGTCATTCAAACAAATATTATCCAGACCCCGGGCATTTTCCCCGACCCCCGAGCATTTCAGCCGAACCCGGGCATTTCCCCGACCCCCGGGCAATTTTTGTCCCGATCCTTTGAACAATTTTTTACACAGAACCCGGGCATTTTCTCCCGACCCACGGGCAATTTTTGGCCCAACCCCGGGAAATTTCTTAATTTCCAATTCTTAAAATATAACCATGTCAATTTTCATCTACCAGAATTATAAGTCATTATTTGTGATATATTCATCTTTCTTTATAATTGATATGATACACATTTCTATTTATCAAGTAATGCATTACATTTCGAAATGAATCAGAATTTTATCCTCAATGGTTTGAAATCAACTTTTCATATAATAAAACAGTTGTTGACTAGTGAGCCAATAAATATGATGTGATATTCACTGGCAGAATACCATATTAACATTCTGCCGGTGAATATCACATCATATTTATTGGCTCACTAGTCAATAACTGTATAATAATACGCGTGGAATACAGGAAAGTATGGAATTAAAAATTGTTAAAAATATATAAAATATTAATTATAGTTCTAGCGATACGCCATCATAATGGAGTCTCCGATAAAAATAAACGTTACACTGGTATTAGAAATATAAAAAAATGAACATGGTGATGACGTCACTGTTACTTTAAGCAAAACAAACGGAATTATATTCAAACTGTGATATTGTATGCCCTTAAAGCATTGGTTCAGCAATATAGAAGCAAGACTGTCGTGAGAAAAGTTTACACGAGACGCCGAATTCGAGAGAAAGGTGGAAAATGTCACAGTAATTTGTTTGGTGTTCATGATAAAGCAATAATGAATGACTTATTAGAAATATGGATTAATAATGTATTTATGATAAGAAAGGATAGGGCACATTTCTTGTAGGTCACTGCTACTCAGAATGATAGCAATCCTATTACGTTGATATTTGCGAGAATGTATTTAGTTCTCCAATATTCGAATGACACGTGGTCTCTAGACAATTGGACAAGATAAAACTATTCCCGTCTTCTTTAATATTGAATCTAATACTTGTCAAGATTCTTAAGATACAATGTACTAGTAAGCCATCGAGTAGCATACACTAAACTTATTAACACATTATCGCATTTCCAGTACACATATTTTGCCTAAAACAAGTAGCACCGTAGCATTAGAAATCCCCGTGATACGGCGATGATTAAATTTCGGAAAACCACGAAGGAGTGAATTAACTTACTGTAGACTTCCAGAGCAATGTAATGAATAAATTACTCAGGACAAAATCAAGTTACGTAACTTTCATCAAACACAAGTGATATGTATGCCTACAAATTAGACCTCCAGTGTCCCGGGGGTCTATACAACATACACTGAACATGCAAAACCAAAAATATATTAGGTACATCAGGGCACGTAACTGACAACTTAATGTTGACATGTGCGTATTTTTAAAGTAGTGCTAGAAAACTGGAACTTTCGGTTTTGTATATTAATTAATGTCTTGGTATGTTCTCATGGGCGACACGGATTACATGAATAACCAAATAAATATTATAAGATAGAGTAGATTTACACCATAACGTTTTAAATAACTACATGTATGTGGATCTTACTGAAATCAATTCAATGTCTAATCATCTTTCGCTCTATTGTTCTTTGTTACATCGGGTTTAACGTCATTTTCAACATTATTTCAGTCATATCGTGACAGGCAGTTATCCTAACCAGCTTCCATGGACTTCATTTGGACCTTAACCAGTACTAACCACATTCTATCCGTAAGCTTCTGTCAAGCTACCCCAAATAATTCAGAATTTGAGGACAATTTAACATAGGATGTAATATCTTCAGTCAAATTTGCCAGGGACAGTGTGAGTCACGCCCGGGAACTCACGACATCACGATCAGTAGACAAAGCGCTCTAACCATTGAGCTAGCCCGGCGGGCTTTTCATTCTATGAATATCACCAAAGGCTTGCCATTAGCCATTGCCATATTACAGTACAACCTCTCCAGAGCGGCCCTCTCCTGAGAAACAACCTCCATTCAACAACGACATGATTTTCCTCACTGCACGATTTAACTATTAATTTAACCTCTCTAGAGCCACAACCTCTCAACAACAACATACTTTTGCTGCTCCCAAAAGATGTTGTTTTAGAGAGGTTGCACTGTAGTTCCAATAAAGTTTGTTCCGGTTTTAATACAAGGGTACAGAGGACCCAGAATGAGGTTTGCTGTACACCAATGCTTTATAATGCACCTCTCATTATGTTTTGTATATTTCTTCATTAGTGTACAATGTACTGTGGAATCATTAATTTTCGTTGGGGATTTAATTTCGTGGATTTCGTGGGTCGGCTCATCCATGAAATCAAATTCCCACGAATAAAAATGCAGCGGTAAGGCATTTTATTCAAAAATCAAAATCCACGAATTTATGTCCCCACGAAATAGCCAATTTATTAAAAACCACGAAAATTGAGCCCAACGAAAATAAATGAATATACAGTATATGGTTGACTCTTTCATTGTTATTCTCCTTTGCGCTGCCTTGACAGATCTTGCTGATCTTTTAACATTATTTGTAAAAGTCCGAGGTTATAAAACTCTAAATTGGTCCCCGAGCTCAAATCTCACACCGTGCTTTATACATCTATGTTAATTATGGCTGAACAATAATGGTATTATTGATCAATACTTTATTCTGACAGTATAACTGATCTGAATATGTATTTGAACATTAACTGGCTTAATTTTTTAAACCATTCCACTTTGAGTTTGAGCTCGGGGACTGTTCTCAAGTTCTATAACCTTGGGACCTGGTATTTCTTCGTAATAAAATGGGTAGCCAGCTAGAGAGGAAGAAATTTCAAATTTCTGTTAAGTCGCATGTTTCGTCCAGTAACGTTGTAATATTCTTCGTTTCCTGTAATGTGTTTTGACTTCATGACCGCGATGTAGTCACGCCACATCTAGTGGGTAATTTCATACTTTCGGGATGATTATATTCCACAAAATTGCTATTCCCCATCTGTGTAATTGTTTTATTGGCTAAAAAAAACAAAAAACGAAGGGCATATTGTATGCGTTATTCGATAACTAAACTAATAAAGCTCGTTCGGGATATGAACGTCTCTTCCCCGACAAGACGAGATCGACACATGTACATGTATTTTAGGTTATTTTAAGTACCAGCTATGCAAGTTCGTGAGTTCATTAAACTTTTAAAGTTAGCCACCCTTCAATAATCAAACTATTTAACATCATCTACCATAAATGTATATCACATAAGCTGTTATCGCACTCACCACAAACAATTTACTGTTTATAGGAGAATATAATTGCCCAAATCGCAGGGGTTGTCTTTGAATAAAATGGAACCAAGTAATTGGTATATTCATTCATTTGTTACAATGTATAACTATTTTTGTAGCATTCGGTAATACTCATTTTAGTCGATGTTTGCGCGCAGTCATGTAAAGTTCACTATCATTTATAAGTATTAGATTTCACCGCATATGTCTTCGGGAACAAATCACTTATCAGGTCTGCACAAACACATCCTAGCGGAACCAACTAGGCAGACTTCTTGATGATCATCATTTAGACTCCTTACTTTTTAATGTAATCAAAGGATGGGTTATATTCTCTATATGTATCTTTTGTGCAACTAAAAAAATGAGATTTATTTATTTGTATATACTGGTAACTAATACATATGAAGTGCAACCTCTCCAAAGCAACATCATTTGGGAGAAGCACAATTATATTGCTGTTGTTATTAACATCCGTCTAGACATTCACAAACTACATCATTATAGACGACAACCGTCACGACATTCAAAAATTACATAATTATAGATAACAACCGTCACGTCATTCACAAATTACATCATTATAGATAACAACCGTCACGTCATTCACAAACTACATCATTATAGACGACAACCGTCACGACATTCAAAAATTACATAATTACAGATAACAACCGTCACGTCATTCACAAACTACATCATTATAGACGACAACCGTCACGACATTCAAAAATTACATAATTATAGATAACAACCGTCACGTCATTCACAAATTACATCATTATAGATAACAACCGTCACGTCATTCACAAACTACATCATTATAGACGACAACCGTCACGTCATTCACAAACTACATCATTATAGACGACAACCGTCACGTCATTCACAAACTACATCATTATAGATAACAACCGTCACGTCATTCACAAACTACATCATTATAGACGACAACCGTCACGTCATTCACAAACTACATCATTATAGATAACAACCGTCACGTCATTCACAAACTACATCATTATAGATAACAACCGTCACGTCATTCACAAACTACATCATTATAGATAACAACCGTCACGACAGTCACAAACTACATCATTATAATTAACAACCGTCACGTCATTCACAAACTACATCATTATAGATAACAACTGTCACGTCATTCAAAAACTGCATCATTATAGATAACAACCGTCAGGTCATTTACAAACTACATCATTATACATAACAACCGTCACGTCATTCACAAACTACATCATTATAAATAACAACCGTCACGTCATTCACAAACTACATCATTATAGATAACAACCGTCACGACAGTCACAAACTACATCATTATAGATAACAACTGTCACGTCATTCACAAACTACATCATTATAAATAACAACCGTCACGTCATTCACAAACTACATCATTATAGATAACAACCGTCACGTCATTCACAGACTACATCATTATAGATAACAACTGTCACGTCATTCACAAACTACATCATTATAAATAACAACCGTCACGTCATTCACAAACTACATCATTATAGATAACAACCGTCACGTCATTCACAGACTACATCATTATAGATAACAACTGTCACGTCATTCACAAACTACATCATTATAAATAACAACCGTCACGTCATTCACAAACTACATCATTATAGATAACAACCGTCACGACAGTCACAAACTACATCATTATAGATAACAACTGTCACGTCATTCACAAACTACATCATTATAAAAAACAACCGTCACGTCATTCACAAACTACATCATTATAAATAACAACCGTCACGTCATTCACAAACTACATCATTATAGATAACAACCGTCACGTCATTCACAGACTACATCATTATAGATAACAATCGTCACGTCATTCACAAACTACATCATTAAAGATAACAACCGTCACGTCATTCACAAACTACATCATTATAGATAACAACCGTCACGTCATTCACAAACTACATCATTATAGACGACAACCGTCACGTCATTCACAAACTACATCATTATAGATAACAACCGTCACGTCATTCACAGACTACATCATTATAGATAACAATCGTCACGTCATTCACAAACTACATCATTATAAATAACAACCGTCACGTCATTCACAAACTACATCATTATAGATGACAACCGTCACGTCATTCACAAACTACATCATTATAGACGACAACCGTCACGTCATTCACAAACTACATCATTATAGATAACAACCGTCACGTCATTCACAAACTACATCATTATAGACGACAACCGTCACGTCATTCACAAACTACATCATTATAGATGACAACCGTCACGTCATTCACAAACTACATCATTATAGATAACAACCGTCACGTCATTCACAAACTACATCATTATAGATAACAACCGTCACGACAGTCACAAACTACATCATTATAGATAACAACCGTCACGACATTCACAAACTACATCATTATAAATAACAACCGTCAGGTCATTCACAAACTACATCATTATAGACGACAACCGTCACGTCATTCACAAACTACATCATTATAGACGACAACCGTCACGTCATTCACAAACTACATCATTATAGATAACAACCGTCACGACACGTCATTCACAAACTACATCATTATAAATAACAACCGTCACGTCATTCACAAACTACATCATTATAGATAACAACCGTCACGTCATTTACAAACTACATCATTATAGACGACAACCGTCACGTCATTCACAAACTACATCATTATAAATAACAACCGTCACGTCATTCACAAACTACATCATTATAAATAACAACCGTCACGACAGTCACAAACTACATCATTATAGATAACAACTGTCACGTCATTCACAAACTACATCATTATAAATAACAACCGTCACGTCATTCACAAACTACATCATTATAAATAACAACCGTCACGTCATTCACAAACTACATCATTATAGATAACAACCGTCACGTCATTCACAGACTACATCATTATAGATAACAACTGTCACGTCATTCACAAACTACATCATTATAAATAACAACCGTCACGTCATTCACAAACTACATCATTATAGATAACAACCGTCACGTCATTCACAGACTACATCATTATAGATAACAACTGTCACGTCATTCACAAACTACATCATTATAAATAACAACCGTCACGTCATTCACAAACTACATCATTATAGATAACAACCGTCACGTCATTCACAGACTACATCATTATAGATAACAACTGTCACGTCATTCACAAACTACATCATTATAAATAACAACCGTCACGTCATTCACAAACTACATCATTATAGATAACAACCGTCACGTCATTCACAGACTACATCATTATAGATAACAACTGTCACGTCATTCACAAACTACATCATTATAAATAACAACCGTCACGTCATTCACAAACTACATAATTATAGATAACAACCGTCACGACATTCACAAACTACATCATTATAGATAACAACTGTCACGTCATTCACAAACTACATCATTATAAATAACAACCGTCACGTCATTCACAAACTACATCATTATAAATAACAACCGTCACGTCATTCACAAACTACATCATTATAGATAACAACCGTCACGTCATTCACAGACTACATCATTATAGATAACAATCGTCACGTCATTCACAAACTACATCATTAAAGATAACAACCGTCACGTCATTCACAAACTACATCATTATAGGTAACAACCGTCACGTCATTCACAAACTACATCATTATAGACGACAACCGTCACGTCATTCACAAACTACATCATTATAGATAACAACCGTCACGTCATTCACAAACTACATCATTATAGATAACAATCGTCACGTCATTCACAAACTACATCATTAAAGATAACAACCGTCACGTCATTCACAAACTACATCATTATAGATGACAACCGTCACGTCATTCACAAACTACATCATTATAGACGACAACCGTCACGTCATTCACAAACTACATCATTATAGATAACAACCGTCACGTCATTCACAAACTACATCATTACAGATAACAACCGTCACGACAGTCACAAACTACATCATTATAGATAACAACCGTCACGTCATTCACAAACTACATCATTATAGATAACAACCGTCACGACAGTCACAAACTACATCATTATAGACGACAACCGTCACGTCATTCACAAACTACATCATTATAGATAACAACCGTCACGTCATTCACAAACTACATCATTATAAATAACAACCGTCACGTCATTCACAAACTACATCATTATAGACGACAACCGTCACGTCATTTACAAACTACATCATTATAGACGACAACCGTCACGTCATTCACAAACTACATCATTATAGATGACAACCGTCACGTCATTCACAAACTACATCATTATAAATAACAACCGTCACGTCATTCACAAACTACATCATTATAGACGACAACCGTCACGTCATTTACAAACTACATCATTATAGATAACAACCATCAAGACATTCACAAACTACATCATTATAAATAATAACCGTCACGTCATTCACAAACTACATCATTATAGATGACAACCGTCACGTCATTTACAAACTACATCATTATAGATAACAACCGTCACGTCATTCACAAACTACATTATTATAAATAACAACCGTCACGTCATTCACAAACTACATCATTATAAATAACAACCGTCACGTCATTCACAAACTACATCATTATAGACGACAACCGTCACGTCATTTACAAACTACATCATTATAGATAACAACCGTCACGTCATTCACAAACTACATCATTATAGATAACAACCGTCACGACAGTCACAAACTACATCATTATAGATAACAACCGTCACGTCATTCACAAACTACATCATTATAGATAACAACCGTCACGACAGTCACAAACTACATCATTATAGATAACAACCGTCACGACATTCACAAACTACATCATTATAGACGACAACCGTCACGTCATTTACAAACTACATCATTATAAATAACAACCGTCACGTCATTCACAAACTACATCATTATAGATGACAACCGTCACGTCATTTACAAACTACATCATTATAGATAACAACCGTCACGTCATTCACAAACTACATCATTATAAATAACAACCGTCACGTCATTCACAAACTACATCATTATAAATAACAACCGTCACGTCATTCACAAACTACATCATTATAGACGACAACCGTCAGGTTATTTACAAACTACATCATTATAGATAACAACCATCAAGACATTCACAAACTACATCATTATAAATAATAACCGTCTCGTCATTCACAAACTACATCATTATAGATGACAACCGTCACGTCATTTACAAACTACATCATTATAGATAACAACCGTCACGTCATTCACAAACTACATCATTATAAATAACAACCGTCACGTCATTCACAAACTACATCATTATAAATAACAACCGTCACGTCATTCACAAACTACATCATTATAGACGACAACCGTCAGGTTATTTACAAACTACATCATTATAGATAACAACCATCAAGACATTCACAAACTACATCATTATAAATAATAACCGTCTCGTCATTCACAAACTACATCATTATAGATGACAACCGTCACGTCATTTACAAACTACATCATTATAGATAACAACCGTCACGTCATTCACAAACTACATCATTATAAATAACAACCGTCACGTCATTCACAAACTACATCATTATAAATAACAACCGTCACGTCATTCACAAACTACATCATTATAGACGACAACCGTCACGTCATTTACAAACTACATCATTATAGATAACAACCGTCACGTCATTCACAAACTACATCATTATAAATAACAACCGTCACGTCATTCACAAAACTACATCATTATAGATAACAACCGTCACGTCATTCACAAACTACATCATTATAGATAACAACCGTCACGTCATTCACAAACTACATCATTATAGATAACAACCGTCACGTCATTCACAAACTACATCATTATAGATAACAACCGTCACGTCATTCACAAACTGCATCATTATAGATAACAACCGTCACGTCATTCACAAACTACATCATTATAAATAACAACCGTCACGTCATTCACAAACTGCATCATTATAGATAACAACCGTCACGTCATTCACAAACTACATCATTATAGACGACAACCGTCACGTCATTCACAAACTACATCATTATAAATAACAACCGTCACGTCATTCACAAACTACATCATTATAGACGACAACCGTCACGTCATTTACAAACTACATCATTATAGATAACAACCGTCACGTCATTCACAAACTACATCATTATAAATAACAACCGTCACGTCATTCACAAACTACATCATTATAAATAACAACCGTCACGTCATTCACAAACTACATCATTATAGACGACAACCGTCAGGTTATTTACAAACTACATCATTATAGATAACAACCATCAAGACATTCACAAACTACATCATTATAAATAATAACCGTCACGTCATTCACAAACTACATCATTATAGATGACAACCGTCACGTCATTTACAAACTACATCATTATAGATAACAACCGTCACGTCATTCACAAACTACATCATTATAAATAACAACCGTCACGTCATTCACAAACTACATCATTATAAATAACAACCGTCACGTCATTCACAAACTACATCATTATAGACGACAACCGTCACGTCATTTACAAACTACATCATTATAGATAACAACCGTCACGTCATTCACAAACTACATCATTATAAATAACAACCGTCACGTCATTCACAAAACTACATCATTATAGATAACAACCGTCACGTCATTCACAAACTACATCATTATAGATAACAACCGTCACGTCATTCACAAACTACATCATTATAGATAACAACCGTCACGTCATTCACAAACTACATCATTATAGATAACAACCGTCACGTCATTTACAAACTACATCATTATAGATAACAACCGTCACGTCATTCACAAACTACATCATTATAAATAACAACCGTCACGTCATTCACAAAACTACATCATTATAGATAACAACCGTCACGTCATTCACAAATTACATCATTATAGATAACAACCGTCACGTCATTCACAAACTACATCATTATAGATAACAACCGTCACGTCATTCACAAACTACATCATTATAAATAACAACCGTCACGTCATTCACAAAACGCATCATTATAGATAACAACCGTCACGTCATTCACAAACTACATCGTTATAGATAACAACCGTCACGTCATTCACAAACTACATCATTATAGATAACAACCGTCACGTCATTCACAAACTACATCGTTATAGATAACAACCGTCACGTCATTCACAAACTACATCGTTATAGATAACAACCGTCACGTCATTCACAAACTACATCGTTATAGATAACAACCGTCACGTCATTCACAAACTACATCATTATAGATAACAACCGTCACGTCATTCAAAAACTACATCATTATAGATAACAACCGTCACGTCATTCACAAACTACATCGTTATAGATAACAACCGTCACGTCATTCACAAACTACATCATTATAGATAACAACCGTCACGTCATTCACAAACTACATCATTATAGATGACAACCGTCACGTCATTTACAAACTACATCATTATAGATAACAACCGTCACGTCATTCACAAACTACATCATTATAAATAACAACCGTCACGTCATTCACAAACTACATCATTATAAATAACAACCGTCACGTCATTCACAAACTACATCATTATAGACGACAACCGTCAGGTTATTTACAAACTACATCATTATAGATAACAACCATCAAGACATTCACAAACTACATCATTATAAATAATAACCGTCTCGTCATTCACAAACTACATCATTATAGATGACAACCGTCACGTCATTTACAAACTACATCATTATAGATAACAACCGTCACGTCATTCACAAACTACATCATTATAAATAACAACCGTCACGTCATTCACAAACTACATCATTATAAATAACAACCGTCACGTCATTCACAAACTACATCATTATAGACGACAACCGTCACGTCATTTACAAACTACATCATTATAGATAACAACCGTCACGTCATTCACAAACTACATCATTATAAATAACAACCGTCACGTCATTCACAAAACTACATCATTATAGATAACAACCGTCACGTCATTCACAAACTACATCATTATAGATAACAACCGTCACGTCATTCACAAACTACATCATTATAGATAACAACCGTCACGTCATTCACAAACTACATCATTATAGATAACAACCGTCACGTCATTCACAAACTGCATCATTATAGATAACAACCGTCACGTCATTCACAAACTACATCATTATAAATAACAACCGTCACGTCATTCACAAACTGCATCATTATAGATAACAACCGTCACGTCATTCACAAACTACATCATTATAGACGACAACCGTCACGTCATTCACAAACTACATCATTATAAATAACAACCGTCACGTCATTCACAAACTACATCATTATAGACGACAACCGTCACGTCATTTACAAACTACATCATTATAGATAACAACCGTCACGTCATTCACAAACTACATCATTATAAATAACAACCGTCACGTCATTCACAAACTACATCATTATAAATAACAACCGTCACGTCATTCACAAACTACATCATTATAGACGACAACCGTCAGGTTATTTACAAACTACATCATTATAGATAACAACCATCAAGACATTCACAAACTACATCATTATAAATAATAACCGTCACGTCATTCACAAACTACATCATTATAGATGACAACCGTCACGTCATTTACAAACTACATCATTATAGATAACAACCGTCACGTCATTCACAAACTACATCATTATAAATAACAACCGTCACGTCATTCACAAACTACATCATTATAAATAACAACCGTCACGTCATTCACAAACTACATCATTATAGACGACAACCGTCACGTCATTTACAAACTACATCATTATAGATAACAACCGTCACGTCATTCACAAACTACATCATTATAAATAACAACCGTCACGTCATTCACAAAACTACATCATTATAGATAACAACCGTCACGTCATTCACAAACTACATCATTATAGATAACAACCGTCACGTCATTCACAAACTACATCATTATAGATAACAACCGTCACGTCATTCACAAACTACATCATTATAGATAACAACCGTCACGTCATTTACAAACTACATCATTATAGATAACAACCGTCACGTCATTCACAAACTACATCATTATAAATAACAACCGTCACGTCATTCACAAAACTACATCATTATAGATAACAACCGTCACGTCATTCACAAATTACATCATTATAGATAACAACCGTCACGTCATTCACAAACTACATCATTATAGATAACAACCGTCACGTCATTCACAAACTACATCATTATAAATAACAACCGTCACGTCATTCACAAAACGCATCATTATAGATAACAACCGTCACGTCATTCACAAACTACATCGTTATAGATAACAACCGTCACGTCATTCACAAACTACATCATTATAGATAACAACCGTCACGTCATTCACAAACTACATCGTTATAGATAACAACCGTCACGTCATTCACAAACTACATCGTTATAGATAACAACCGTCACGTCATTCACAAACTACATCGTTATAGATAACAACCGTCACGTCATTCACAAACTACATCATTATAGATAACAACCGTCACGTCATTCACAAACTACATCATTATAGATAACAACCGTCACGTCATTCACAAACTACATCGTTATAGATAACAACCGTCACGTCATTCACAAACTACATCATTATAGATAACAACCGTCACGTCATTCACAAACTACATCGTTATAGATAACAACCGTCACGTCATTCACAAACTACATCGTTATAGATAACAACCGTCACGTCATTCACAAACTACATCATTATAGATAACAATCGTCACGTCATTCACAAACTACATCGTTATAGATAACAACCGTCACGTCATTCACAAACTGCATCATTATAGATAACAACCGTCACGTCATTCACAAACTACATCATTATAGATAACAACCGTCACGACATTCACAAACTACATCAGTATAGATAACAACCGTCACGACATTCACAAAGTACATCATTATAGATAACAACCGTCAAGACATTCACAAACGGAATTAAGAACTGCATGCTTTTTCGAGTCTGTTTTCTCTTCTATTAAGTTGTACATGTTGGTGTGTGACGTAATTGTTGAATTATTGCCTTGTATTGTCTGCACGATAATGTAGAAAATTTTGTAATGTAGCGTTTCCCAAGAATCCGTTAAATACATTTTCTTATGTTAACTGGAAATGCATTACAATTCTTCAAATGAATGTTTTGCGTTGAAGAAACAGTCATTTAACATTCTAGAAGTTTCAAAAGCAGACATTTAAATTCGAGCCTCCGATCAATAGGTTTCAGAAAAAAGTGACATATTGTCTATTGCACCACACCATTTATACGATCCGCGTTGGTGTTAGTTTGTTCATGTCTACGCCCCTTTTCAACATTCAAAGTCATATGAGGCGGACAGTTCAGCTACTTTGTCTCATAAAGAGACATGGTCAGTAGCGGGGCCCGAACCCACAACCCTCTATCAGTGAGAGGTTACAGTGATTTGAAGTCAGCGACCTTAACCACTCGACCACGGAGACGGTCGTCGGTCGTCGTTGTATTAAAATGATAGTATTGTATAGCTCACCTTTGAGCACTACCTGCTCAGGTGAGCTAAAAAGCAAAACTGTTTGCTCTGTGTAATTCAGACGCTCTTAAAGATACGAGAACAGATGTGTTTAACCTTCCATGACCACATAGTGATTAAAGATTCTATATTTAAAACCTGTACAAATTACTCTTGTAATATGTAAGTCGTCGTGCGTTTATTTTCAGCATTAATCAAGTCTCTTTCAAAGTACTTAACTGCATTATTCATCCGCTAGTGAAAGTGGGAAAATATCGTCTGATGAAGGTTCGTTTATTATTTCCGTTTTGCATTTTACGTTAAGATGTTGCTAATTGGTCTATGGTTATTTGCCAGACAGACATTTGCTAATTGGTCTATGGTTATTTACCAGACAGACATCTGCATTATCGTTATGTTTAAACTTGAAGAAAATCTCTACATTGTTGTTTATTGCAAAGTCAAGTTCAACACTTTGGTATAAAAAAGTCATTGACTGGTTTAGATAGTGTCCTCGATCTATCTTGGATTTACATGTGTACTTAGTAGGTTTTAACTATAATTTAAGTAAGATATGTCTCATTAGTAAAATAATTATATATGATCATTTAAATTATCGAATTTGTACTCGTGTCTTTGCTTTGATACTGCCTTTAACTGTACAAACTCGAAAGCCTTATTTTTAACTTAAGAAGTATTTGATGTTTCTTGTTTTGTATGAAAGTCATCAGTTTTACACATCGTATCGGTTAAAAGTCGTCAGTTTTACACATCGTATCGGTTAAAAGCCATCAGTTTTACACATCGTATCGGTTAAAAGTCATCAGTTTTACACATCGTATCGGTTAAAAGCCATCAGTTTTACACATCGTATCGGTTAAAAGTCATCAGTTTTACACATCGTATCGGTTAAAAGTCATCAGTTTTACACATCGTATCGGTTAAAAGTCATCAGTTTTACACATCGTATCGGTTAAAAGTCATAAGTTTTACACATCGTAACGGTTGAAGAACTTCAGATCATGTTTAGGAGGACATCATTTCACAAATACATGTTTTATATTTTGTTTAACGGCCCATTCGACAGCAATGGTCATTTCAGGGCCGCCCCAGGGGAGAGGGGAGGGGAGATACAGAAGAATCAGGCATTTGTATCCCTACATCTATTTCGAATTGTTTTTCCTGGTTCTTTTATCGTGCCCGATGTGAAGCACCGACACTCGCCTCGTCCTTTTAACACACAGTAATTGGCTCGGTAGTTGGGACAAAGATACTGAAAAGTGTCCCTGAGAAATAACGGAAGGCGGAGCCGAAATTCCAGCCCGGGACTTTCCGTTCAGTACTCGCAAGCGCCTAACCACTAGACCACAGATCATCCTTATCAAATGCATGTATGTCGAAATATTTGTAAATGTACTAAATTGGAGTTTTCGTTTTCATGTGAAGTCTCACATTTAAATATCTAATTTTTGCTAATCTCATGTTTTCTATTTGACTCTCCTACCAACTTTAATAAATATTTCATTTGTTAGAGAGGAAAACACAATTTCGAAACCGTCTAATAATTAATTCCCACTCGCGTTATAAATTGCACTCTTGCGTGGCATTGAAATGTCGAAGTTATGGGGAAATAGGATGATTATTTTTATTTTAAAATCATATTTCTACCGCATCAATTATTTCTAGGATTAATGCAAAAAACGTAAGGATTGTATAATGTTAGATCTTCACGGAGTTGTTTCGGTGGCACCGAACACTAAATGCAGGAAATCGTGTCTGGGAGAATCGTAAATTGAGGCTTTTTATTTTTCCCAATAATTGCGATAGCAATTCTTAAAGGAGAAATCCTTGGTCGTATGTCAGAGTAAATTGAACACAGAAAGCTTTCACAAGACCACACGCTGGACATATAATAACAGAAAACTGGTTTTTGATTACCTTTGTCATGTCCCTTCGTCCGTTTAATCGAATTCGTTCATCCCAAAATCTGATTAATTGACTCAATTGACTGTTATTAACCAAATTGACGATTATTCGGCGGAAATAGTTGGTATTCTACTTTAATGTTCTAAATATGACACAACGCTTATTTGTTATGTGAGGTGTAATATATTAGGACGACAAGCCTTAAAGACCCATTAGCTTTTTTAATTTAGTTATACAAAACAACAGCCAGAATGATAGTAAAATACAAGAAATATAATTTATTTGCTTTAAAACAATATTTACATACTGCCTTTCTTTGGCCACATCTCGTAAACATGTTGTCAGATGGTTTTTTTTCATATTTTTGCAATATCATTAAAAAATACTTTGCTATATTTCTTATTAGTATTATTATCACGATACTTCTTAATTAAAAGAGAATATTTTGGAATGTTTCATTGCAAGTAAAAGTCAGTTTCACTGATAATATATCCTTCTAGGTAAAATTAGACCTATCTTTTTAACATCCAAAATGCTTAAAGTAAACTTTAAGGCACCGCCTTGTTTTATTTTTAATTTCCACCGGGTAAATTAATCAAAGGTTCGGACAAGGATGTAGTCATGGTATGGATTTCCTTCGAAAACAACAGCTGATGTTCTGGATTTGGGTGAAGAAGATGAAATCTGGATTTTAAATTTGACAAAAAAAATGAGACCACGAGACTCACGCGAGAACCTTATGACAAATATTTTGCCAGGTGATTAATAATGTAAGCGTCTAAATCATCATAAATAATCATACATATTATATCACCCTACCCATCACAAAAAATAAATACAGGTATAACCTACAGTAAAAGAACTGAAACTGGACCCCTCCGGACTAGTTTTCGAAGAATTCCGGTTTTCAGGGACTTTACAGTACCTGGTTATTGACTATTTTAGTACATGGATATGTATTTCTTGATATGTGTTGTTTATAAACATTTGTCATTGGTGGTAAGTTATCTAACGATACCGCATGAAATTTTTAACTTGAATCCTTTATCAATTTTATCTCATATACAGACGCGTCAATTACAGCTGTCTACAATAATAACGACAAATACTCATTAATTCATGTAATGAGGAACTTGTTATTTTTAAGGTTGGTGAACAGAAATATACAACAACATACTAAGTATTTGGATTACAGGATAGTGATTGGTTTTTCTGTTTAATTTTCTGAAAAAAAAAGACATCATTATTAAACATGGCATTAATATATTTGTTACTGACTTATTCAAAGTGCTCAGTTTAATATTCTTAGGATATTGCAGAAATGTCTTGTTACGAATTAAATGCTTTGAATTTCAATCTTAGTGACTTGGCAGAAACTAGAATATGTAATAATATGCTACAGCGATACAAATAGCAAAGCAGTACGTAATAAACCACTAGCGGATTCCAAAAGTACCAGATCCTAGATTTAAATGAAATATCATGCAAAGAAATAACATTCAATCATTCAATTCCTAAACATATCCCCACCCAGAGCCATTTAAGCGGAATTGTGATTTGCTGAATAAGCGATAAGTTCTTTGATTTACATCTCTGTGGAAACAATCATGTTATTCTGACACTTAAACTGTTTGAGACTTCAAAATGTGTTCTTTGACTCGAATTTCGTTTCTTTTAGCTTTCAACGTCGCGCCTATAGTTTCTTACAGCGAAATTTACATAACGAAACCATCTGAGGACGATCCGAATTTAAAAAAGCTAAATTTTTACATCCTACCTAACCCCACTTTTGGACAAGTAACGGCAAACAAGACTATGTCTCCATTAATCGGTAGGTATGATGATACAGTGCAACATTTCCAAATCCACACCCTTTGGGTGTAGCAACATTATGTTGTTGTTGAGAGGTTGTAGCTCTAGAGAGGTTAAATTAATAGTTAAATCGTTCAGTGGGATGATAGTGTGCTGTTGTTGAAGGGGTGGGGTTGTTGCTCTCAAGAGAGGGCCACTGTGGAGAAGATGTTCTGTATATTTGAGGGTTGCAACGAATTAAAGTTGTATTGTTTAAATAATGCTCAAGTATCACGCTGAGCAACTATTCTACAAACTAGTTTTATCAATCGCCTTAACAGAATGTACGCTAAAATACAAAAGGACCGCCCACATTGATCAAACTATGAGATACGCCTTCAAACAGTCTGCAGTGGCTTACATACAGACTACACCTGGTTTCTGTGACTAATTATTATTATGTGTTATATGTAACATTCCAAGTGTGACAGACAAGATTGCCTACAGAAGAATGGGGCTAGCTGCATGAGCATTGTCACAGGCACCCCGAGTTGCCAGCCAGAAAAGTTGTTATGTGGACCCCATCACATGGAAAGCGAAATCGAAGTCACCCTGGTTGAACAATGGGTCAACGTCTTGATGACAGACGCCGGAGCTGAAAGTCCTGATGAACCAGGAAGATATATGAACGAGAGGACAGATTGGCAGTGCCGACAGCGTGTCCGTCTGTGGACGACCTGAGAGAAATATGTAAGAATAATTTTTATTTTTCAAAGTGCACCTATATGACTGAACAATTACGTATAACACTACACTGACTCCTTTGTAAGTCTAAACGTAAATGCAAGCTTAGCAGAACTTTGACAGTGGAATTAATTGTTGTTATTTTACACAGAAATGAATGAAGTAATTTTAGACAAATATAGTTCCGTTACCTTGGAAACCGAATTAGATCAATGTAAAGATTTCCATTACCAGAAAAACGACCTGTTTTATGACAACCAAATAAGCTAAGAAAGCTGATGACTGTTTTATTACCGTTGTCTTTTCTCGGGTGATTTTTGTCTGCTACAAATGTGATAAACTCTACATAGATTTCTGTTGCTTGTTCAAATTTGACTTTTGCTTTCTTCAGTCATGAAGTTGTAATTCGACGAATGTAAAAAAGATGTTGTTAAACGACGTTAAAACATTGGGATCCTAGTTCCTAATTTTTGCCTCAAAATGGAACAGAGAGGGTTTTTTTTATTTTTTATAATTTGTGTGCATCGTAGTCAATGGTTACCGTGAATTTTTTCAAAGACATTATACGTATACAAATGTATATTATAAATGTGCATCTAGGTCTGTTGGAGTAACCGACTTTTCAAATACATTTTGTATTTAATTCAAAGAAAAAAGAACGTCAATTTATTTAAAGCTCATGGTTAAAAGATGCATTAGCACAGTATGAATCTAATGTGATTCAGAAATATATTGGTCACCTTGCAATATCTAGAGAAATAAATAGTTTTCTATTCTACGACAATTTTCTTATCTAAATGGTTAAAAATGATCTAAATAATTCAAAGAGAGGCTTTTATTCGGAAGTGACCGCTAACAAAGGTTTGACAGTATATGTTGGCCTTTCCTCTCGATATCGTTTTCGTTTGAACTAACGGCTTGTAAGGAGAAGTTATGTATATTTAGACAGACCTATAATTTTGCAAAATTGTTGGCAATTCTTAAATAAACTTTAAGTTTTTCTTTCTTGAGTAAATATCTGACTTGTATACGCTGTCAGATAGATTCAGAGGTGAATAGAACCTATTTTAAATAAAAGTACAGCTGAATCAGATTATGCATTAGCGAGGTTTTGTATTTCTCGAAGGTGATTTATCACATTCCTACATTATTTCATCAGGCACAGACCGTCCCTGGACCTCATAACAGCTTGGTTGAAAGGAAAGCCGCACAAAAAGTAGGTCTCAACTAAATAGTGTGAATATACAGATGTACCTGGTATATTTCCTCAATTAAGTATGTTGGATCATAAAATAGTTTAAAGTTTGTATTCGTGTCTATCGTGATATTGTTGATGATCTGTATAGAAGTATCATCTAAGCATCTAAGTCTCGGATGTGATTTTTTTCCTTTTACGAGTATTAACATCCGTGTTCCATACAGACTAAGCTTGATCATGACAACATACGGCAAACTTGAACGTTCCGACTGCATGCTGGCAAGTCACGTGATAAAAATGGCTTCGTTATTTTGACAGCTCAGTCGTCCTACACTTCGGCGGAAGGAAGAATGTAATGAGCACATATAATTGGTATCCAATAGGCTTGAATTAACAAAATAACATTTATTGGCCCACTGAGATTTTTCCTGCGTATAACGAGATACGGCGGTTTTCTTCCTCAGAAAATGTTCTTGCAATTCGCTTAATTAGATTTTGCCAGACATAATAATTCTTGGAATGAGATCCACATTAATCGAAGCAATAAGGTTTGTCTTGTTTTTAGGCAAACCATCATCTGAAGTATTCTATCGAAAGTCCGATTCCATCATATTCAAAAGATATATAGACTCAAGTCTTATCAAAATCCAAATATGGATTGCAATTGAGACGAATGAAAAAGTGACTCTAGCCTGTTGAATTACATGAACTTTTTTAAACAATACCATTCTCTCGTTACTGTATTTATAAGGTATTTTCTTTTTATAAAAATGTGTGCATCTCTGCACTGAAAACATGAATGTAATCTGATAACATATGTGGCTAATTATACATTAGAATGCTAAAATGTTATTTTATACATGTTTCTTTGTAAATATGTGCCACTTTGGTCTATGACCTTTTGGTTTATTGAAAATAGAACTAAACTAAAAAAAACTAAACATAAAAAAGACTCGTTTACAGGAAATCATTACTAATACATTTTCTTGCATGTTTATGTTTAAAGTCCTATGAGCTTTTTGCTATAAAAAAATATATGCAAAAAAGCAAACATTTGCTGATATAATCCCAAGATAATTATCACAAACGAAACAAGCCATTTTTCTTCTAAAAACACTCATGTCGCTGTGAATTTTGCTTTTGTAAACTTGAAATATATAGAGCACGTGACGTCACTTAATGCCGTGTGCATAATATGACTGTGGGAAAACACAACTGTTCTATAAATAGTTTTTTTTTCAATGATATTGAAAAAAATACGATAGTGTTTTTTTGAAACATTTTTTCTTGCTATAAAGTATGCACGGGAGGAAAACACACCGGATTCCTCTGTTATAGAACAAACAGAAACTATTAGGACCAATACATATATATGCTTATGGGACTTTAATGTATACGTCAATAAGATATTAAACTTTGTTAATAATTATGTTCTTCCCTCTTGGACAGTAATTATAGTTATATTTACAAGACACGTGTTAAAAACACTACTGTCCTCTTCCACTCTGCATTTTAATAAAAAAGTACTTTTCAGGTGAATCGTCCCCTATGCTATGACCTCCCCGCTATTAAGACTACTTTTTTAAAGAACCAAATAGTTAAAGTCTTGCTCTACTATAGCTACAACAAAGGCATGATATCTATATGCATCTATATTTATCATACCACGCAGCTCAACTTTTATTATCAATCACTTAGATTGTTGAGTATATCATAAATGCATAACATCATTAGATATTTCAAGAAATCAAAGACAAAACGTAACAATATTTTAGAAATAAGTGAAGCTTTCGGTAGAATTAAGTGACAGTATGTACGCTTCATTTGTAAAATATCAAATAAGGTAAGTGATGGTCCTTTTCACAAAATATTTAGAATAGCCAATGTTGACCGATTATAAAAATTGAGCAGTGTATATCATTTATGCATTGATAATAAACGAATAAATAATAATAATAATATACTATGAAAGACGTAAAACGTTCCTATTCATGACAATTGTCTTGGGGCGAATATTAGAAGAAAGGAATTGTTAAAGACAATAATAGATTTTCCTTGTCGTATTCAATAAGTTCTGTTCCATGGTATTGTGTATAATTTCCATTTAGAACCAATTTTCCCATAGGGAAATACCGCGATGAAGCCATTACCGAAAATTATAATATATCTTGCTTAATTATTCTACAGTCTCTTGTATGTTGATAAATGGTAGAATCTTCAGGTAATTAATAACCTATTTTTGGAAACTGAAGAATAGTTCAGCTTTTTATGGCCGTACTTATATTAGAATTTTGGTTCCCGTTCCTTGTTGCAGACCAAGTTTGAGTAAAATTACATGGGTACTTTCAGTTCTTTGATTTACTGGGGATTTAAGCCACACCAACAGTCAGAATTATTTTGTCCAGTTTCAAGCTTTCATGGGGGAGGAAAAATCTGACGTGCAAATGGATAGAACCACCGATCGTCCGTCAGCTAACTGGACTGTAGCTTCCTCACACGAGAAGATTGTCTAGTCGCGGTGGCGATTCGAACTGACAACGGCGAGTGGCTAGTGTATACTAGACAGAAAAGCTCAGAGGCGCCGATTTGTATTGATAAAAAAGCAAAACAGTGCAACAGGTAAATTCAAGACCTCTTATAAATGCTTGAATCTACAAACGACGTTTCCGTAGGAAATCAAACATGTTGTCTAACAAATGTACATTATCCATTGCCTGAGAAGCCTGGTATTTAGCGAGTTTTCTTATAAAGTACTCCTGAAGGTATATCATTACATTCCACCATCTAGACATTATCAAAATATAGGTAAATTCTGTTTCAAACGTGCAAAAATGTAATGACAACACGATGTCTTACTTTTATTGAATTTTGATTATTACTAGTAATTCAGAGATATATTTTGGTGTTATACACAACATAAAAGTACAGCTTTTTTTCGTGTAAGTATATATAATCAGCCTTAATTAGGACTTTGCTCGCAATGTTAGCGCATGGTTTGAACTACCGGTAACAACGTTCATAAGTCATCTCCACAAGCACAATAAAATTAATTGCACAACTCAATTAATACTGGTTCTAAATTATCATCTTCGCGATGGTTGACGTTTTACTCGCACTATAAAAATATTATCTCAATGAATCATGACTCCCTAAATACGCTATAAACGAATATAGTACTACATGTTGTACATATAAACCCCAAGCTTATTATGTGTTCTATCATCTTTTTATTAATTCACTTAAGCTTAGATATGATGTTTTTTTTCCTGTGTAAGATAGATACAAAACAGGCGTAATCATTAAGGCATCGGGATTGGCTTTATACGCTAAAATAACATAAAATAATATTTTAAGTTATTGACCAAAATTAAACATCATACTTTCATATAAAGCAACAAAAATGTCTAACCGAACGGGCAAAAATAGTGTTTTATTGCGATAAATACTGTACCCCTTTATCGACTTTACTTTATCGGCGAGATAGATAGATAGACAGGCTGAATGTTGTAATATATTCCATTTTACAGAGTAGTTATCGCCGTTCAAATATATATAAAATACGCGCGATATTGGTTTATAGAAGACAAACCAAATACAATATTTGTTGCAAATCACTTGGGTTTATTTAAATCGTATATAAACAAGGTTTAGATTGTATATCTATAAGTTGTTGAACTTGATATGACCAGTCACGCTACCTTAAAGTAACAAATTAATTTCATCATTTATTCAAAATCTAATACACATCATTAATCATGTGAAGTGTAGAAATGAAGTGGGACGCAAAAAGAAGTACACTCGCCGGCGAGTTTCATCAGGTAGTTGTATTAACAACTAATACAACTACCTGGTTTCATACAACTTGTCAAAACGAATTCATGAGAAAAATCGCGTTGTTTCCATTTCCACTGAAATAAAGGGGAAATTTTAAGACAACAATAAACTTGCTAATGGAAATTAAGCAGCTTTATGGACAATCAAGATGGACACTAAAGCTGTTAGTGCGAAGTTTAAGACCACACAGTCTTTGTCTTTTATTAAGCAAAGCTGAAACATCTTAAATCACAGAGAAAAGCATAACTCGTCGCGAAAATGGGTGATATATAGCCATGGTGCATTATAAAGATACATTAAGAGACTGGTCAGCTTCTTAACTCAGGCATTATATTTAGAAATTATTTCCGTAGTCTTCCATTTCGGTAACCAGTCATATTATTGAATTCTATTATGTTGATTGACTTATTGACATAATAAAAAATATGTTTTCGCTTACTTACTGAAATTGTCCATTAAGAAAACGAAAGTAAGCGAATAAACATGTGTTAAGTGCATTGTCAGGACTGAATGTTAGCTCAGTTTACGATTTTTCCGTACAAGTGTTGAACCGATGCGATAATTGTGCAAATAACTTAAAATCAAGCCCTGTTGTGCCTTTCTTCCGTAAGTGTCGTGTTTCCCGAAATTGTCCGACCTGAGACATTTTGGCAGATTCCGTTGAAATTTCTGCCGATTGTGGAGTGTAGGCGGCATTTATAGGGAAACTATATATATATTATTGAAGGAAAATGTGTTAGCTACACGGCGATATGCATTGTTTTAGGGTTGCTTTTATTTTAAACAAATGCGCGATGGGAAAGCGGACCTGGTTAGTTTTTTGGACTGCTTAGTGTTACTTCCCTTGTCAATATATATTGTGTGAGGTGATTTTTTGAGTCAAGATTTATGTGCCGAATTTGTCTATTTATTATTCTTGACGTTTAATAGAACCTTTTTTATTTAAATGAACCAAAAAGAAAGACAAGGTGCAGTAAGTGTGTGCATGGTGTTATATGTATTAGATACTTCCATAATAATTTATGGAGGTATAGTGGTACCATTACGATATGATCATTAACTTCGGTTTCTTCTTATTCAGTTTATACTTAAAGCCCCATTAGCTTTTTGCTGTAGAAAAATATATGCAAGCACATTTAATTGCTGATATCATCCAAAGATAATTATTACCGACGAAACGAGCCCTTTTTCGTCTGAAAACACCCATTTCACTGTGATTTTTGCTTTTGTAAACTTGAAATATATAGGGTGCGTGACGTCACTTTACTACGTGTGCATAGCATGACTGCGGGAAAACCCAGCTGTTCTATAAATACTATTTATTTCAATGATATTGAAAAAAATACGATAGTGGTTTCGGAAACATTTTTTCTTGCTATAAAGTATGCACGGGAGGAAAACACACCGGATTCCTCTGTTATAGAACAAACATAAACTATTACGACCGATACATTTATAAGCTTATGTGACTTTAATTAAACACACCTTCGATACCTATTTTTGGGGCTGTTTTCGAAAGAGATTAGGAAACATTGGAGGTGATCGGATTTGAAAAGTTCTAATGCACAACATTCCGAAAAAAATATATGAAAAAATCACGAGAACTCGTCGAGATCATATTCTCTTATTTAAAAACAATCATTAGATTAATCCATCAATGAGATTCTATAATCTACGTAACCTTAGGAGATGTAAGAAAATCCGGATGGATTTTTATCTGAGAATTGACACTAATTGATTGATTTGAAGGTTGGAGTGTCGAGCAAGGCGTATCACGCGATAAAAGAGATGGCTCATTCTACAGAGACCTTCCCGTGTTTACTTATAATCATAAACTATCAAATATATTATTATTCATGACTGTCTTCCATACTCTATCAAACTTTATAGTTTGATACAGAACGGTAGACGGTCATAAATAACTTTAGTTCCTGCAAATTGAATCACTGATCACTGGTATTTCTGACAGCTCTTGTTCGTGTCTTTAATCAATCGTAATTTCCATACCGTTTTGTTTTTGTACTTAAGAATGTATTTACCCTCGCCACCGGGATTTACTTTATGGACGAGCGTGCATTATCTTTAAAGACTAATAAACGACAACAACAACAATATTGAGCTAATTTGCCCTCGCCACCGGGAAATCCCGATATGGGCACGTATAACAAACGACTGTTTAAAACCATATTGTATAATACCACTTTATAGCTAATAGAAAACTTTAAATGCGCATTTTAAATTATTTATGTGCATTAATTCAATTTCAACAAAAAAAAACATAATCCAGAGGTTTCCGCTATTATACAATTTGAATAATGCAACAAGACAATTTGTTTTAGTTTTTATTTTCTTTATTCCCTATTTCATGAAGTTGAACTATTGAAATGTTTCAAGTTGCAATATTTTGCTCGACCGACAACGAAGTTTGCGTTTTACTGTCTTGCTCGAAGACTATAACAAGTAACTATGTAGTCATGATGGTTCTCATGTATTTATTTATACATGTACGTATTTTCCATAAAAAGCTTTGTTTAAACCAATATCACTATGAAGAAAACAATATCATACATTCACACCAGTCCATATACAAATACACTACCCAACAAAGTCTCATGGGCAACACTAGTCAGACATTTACTTTCTACTTAAGGTTTTTATGACGTCTGGTTGTCGCAGACAGTTGGTAACAAAGATTTATTTTTACGTATATTTAAACAAAGATTAAATGATACACACATTCAGAACTGGCATGAATGTTTAAATGAAATTCTAACAGAGCTTTCTTTTTCCGCTCAATCATTAATACCTTTGAATATCAATTTTACCAAATTTAGGACGGCCATGACACGACTAATCACTTCATCTCACAAATTAAAAATTGAATGGGGCCGATGGCACAAGCCAAGAAAAGTTCCCTTAGAACACGGAATTTGCGTAAATTGCAATAAGATCGAAGACGAACATCATTTCATTCTTGAATGTACAAACTACGCTGAGATAAGGAAAATCTATACAAAAAAGTATTTTTGGTTTAGACCGAGTATGTTCAAGCTTACACAACTTTTTGAGAGCAAAAATAAAATCTTAACACGTAATTTAAGCATTTACATTTTTAAAGCCTTTCAATTTCACGATTCATTATTATAACTCCCAACATCAGATTTATTAAATCGTAGTTTTATCCTTCACATAGATTCATTTCTCACAAATAGGTATACAATTATCAATTAGAAATGTAAAATGGAATTCTTATACAGTATTTTCACGTATAGCTAATTATATGCACACAAAAAAACGGTTGTCTGCCCCCATCGCTTACATAGCATATGTATACATATCAAATTCTATGTCAAGACATAAATACACTGAGAAGCCGGTCATGAATTCTTTATGCGTTACCAGTTGGGTATATATATAATGTTATTAATCATAATTATTAACCATGGTTCTGTATCATATTCATATGCTACGAAAGTTGTAAATTTGTGTAATAGTTCGCATTTACGAAATATTTGTACGGTTTAATTCAATCCGTAAAATTATACGGTTGATAACAATTAAGTTTGCCGTGTGTTTCGTTTCGACATGTTAAACCGTATAATGGAAATATTTTTCTTTACATGTTGTTTATATCTTACTGAATGTAAATACATATAAATAATTATATTGTTTATTTTTGTATTTATACGAAAATGTTTATGTTCGTTTATGTGATGTATGTTGACTTACCAATGAACTCCATTTCATACTGTACACCTTCTCCGCCTGATTCTGTCCTGTCCTCATTTTCCATGATGTCTCCCTTGATTTCTTCTCACATTATTATTAGTATTGTACTGTTCATACACGAATCATTATCAAAACTGACTTGCCTATCTATCTACCTTTCTTATAACAATGTAGTTATTAAAGCCTGTTTTGCCACTTGTCACTGTCATAGGAAAATTGTATTGTATTATTTGTACATATATGTTCACATCGGTCTATGGCTTACTGAATTTTGAAATAAACTATATATCCATAATTATAAACAACTTCAAGAGAGAATATTATATCGCTTGAAAACGAGATGAACTCTTAGAAATAAATTCTTAAAATAATCACTTCTCGTTTTAATCAATCAATAATCAAACAATTGTTTGATTTAGTATTATTTTACCTCATGTCCATAATAGTGAAACAGGAAAACAATGCAAGTTAATGTAGCGATCTACCGGTGAACCGGTAGAAGACACCTCGGCCATGGAAGTCTATGACGGTGAATTAAAAGGAAGCTTAAAATCTAAAGGGAAATGATGAAAAACATTCACACCCAAGGAAATAGTCGTGACAAGAATTATCTAAATAGAAGAATCACTCATATTTAACATATTTGTGTTTCAGACATTTTAATGAGGAGAAAAACAAGATAATACGTCCATAATAAAGTACATTTGTATTATTATTTACATAAAAGTACGTTTAAAAGTCTGATTTGGTCCTTTTTTATTTATTAGAAACACGTTATCTCAAGGTTCTATAGTTGTTAAATATGGTGCACGTGTTAACCTATGTTGTTTATTACGCTTTTTACTTTCAGACTTCTCATACTGATTTGTATTCAAATACACGTAGCATAAAAACTTGACACTCCGTCATTGACTATTTATGATTCATCATTGAATTCCCTAAATAAGCCTGTTTGTCCTTCAATGAAAATGCAGTGTCGATCCTTGTAAGTCATTCATGTTTACTGAGTGTAGTATTTTTGTTTACTTTATTTTCTTTCAAATTACATACTTTGTACCGATGCATTTGAATCCAACGTAACTTGACAAGTAAGGAACTTAATAAACCAAGCAGTTAAATTGAATTGAACCATCATGTTGTTTAATTTATCATAATTTATTGTTGCAATAGTTGTACAAGACCTCATTAAGTCGGTAACGTGTACTTCTTTTATCGCGAGAACATGCGTATACGGCTCCTAGTAAAACTTATATTAACATTATATATATATGAATTTGCTTTACCGAAGCCAGTGACATATGTCTGCGTCAACGGCCTTTCAGTCACGTGACTCAGCGTGGTTAGCACATAGGTCACGTGATCTAAGCACTCACACAAAAGGGAACAGCGTTTGGTCACCATGACAGCGCCATTATATACTGTCAAGTAACCTTTAAATCTGAATTAATTCTCCTATAATAGCATTTCATCTGCGTTTGCTTGTCCTTATTATCGTCTGTTAGCTCTACAGCAACACTTTCATGTGTAACAGAGTTATCAATATTAAATTGCCTGGTTCCCTTAGATCTCGCTCAATCTGATCCGGTATGCATTCTGAATTAAAGCCCCGTGAGCTTTTTGCTATCAAAAATATATGCAAAAAAAAGCAAACATTTGCTGAAGTAAAGATAATTATTACCAACGAAACAAGCCATTTTTCTTCTAAAAACACTCATGTCGCTGTGAATTTTGCTTTTGTAAACTTGAAATATATAGAGCGCGTGACGTCACGTAATGCCGTGTGCATAATATGACTGCGGGAAAACACAGCTGTTCTGTAAATAGTTTTTTTTTCAATGATATTGAAAAAAATACGATAGTGGTTTTGGAAACATTTTTTCTTGCTATAAAGTATGCACGGGAGGAAAACACACCGGATTCCTCTGTTATAGAACAAACAGAAACTATTAGGACCAATACATATATATTGCTTATGGGACTTTAAAGGGGCATGCCCTGGAACTGAAACGTCTCAAATAACAATCAAATTGGTATCATTTTAATGCCTAAATCAATTAATGAAAACCCTGTAAAATATTTACAAAACATCCCGCTAGTTTACTCAAAATACACATTTCAAGATTTACAAAACCTGCCGATGTCGGCCTCAGAAATTATTCGTCATTTTCACAACTCAACCCTTACGGTCTCTGTCAAAACCGAAAATATCGCGGAAAAAATGTTAACAAACTGAAATGTTAAGTATTTCTCATGTTATGTTCACTTGAAAGGCAGCGCACATGCTCAGTTAAACTCTCAGACGTATCGGAAATATCGTTGTCGTCAATAAAAGGCTGTAAGCCTTTTATTCAAACCGACATACAAATACCGACGTGCGCGTTAAAGGGTCATTTTTGAGCTGACATTCTTCTTTGACTTTTCAGTAATAATTGGTTTTACAAGTGACAAACGCATTTTTGGTGTACGAAAAAAAAGACACAGCAGTTCCTGGGCATGCCCCTTTAAGGACTACTATGTGTTTAGCAATACTGCCATGCACTGGTGATTGATGTGTAGAAGCTACATTAGGTGACACTATACATCTCTCAACAGCAATACCCTGTTGGAGTAGCCTAATTATATTGTTGTTGAGAGGTTATTGCTCTAGAGAGGTTCAATTTTAAAGTAAGAGTATAATTCTATTCTGCTTCTAGTAGTCAGATAGATAGGACCCCATTCTTTAAGATAAATCTCATATAATAAGTGAATATGCACCAATATTTACCCACTGATTGAGTTTCTATAGTCCCGCTAGATACCTTTTTTTACCCTGACAACACATGTCGAGACATTTAACGCTTAAATTTCGACACTTGTTGCGGATTTTGCGACTTATAGCCCAGCGTTGCAGCACTGTGCCACCAACATGGTTTGGTGTGATATTTTGTCCAACAAAAAAGACACAATCATGTAGACAGATATACAAAAGGGAAATTACTCTAAATAAGATTGTGTTATCAACCAGAATGAGTTGTGTTTCATTTGGCAGTTTCTAATATCATTCAGAGTAAACTTCTAGTGGTTATCTGATGGAATATTACACATTCATGCCCACGGCTCGTAAGTTGAACATGACGTTAGACATCGAAATAAAAACTATACAATACCTTGTGTATTCTCGCATCTTTGAGCCTCCGTGATCGACTTTAAGGAATTGTTTGTTTGTTTGTTTGCGCATCGATTGATTGTCCGGATGGCCCAGACGAATCAGTAAAATATTGATGCAATCTCGTGCATTGCGACATGACGACATGTCACATGACACTAACAGGATTTCCGTACTGACTTGACCTGCATTGTTTTTTTTCTGTCATATTAGGTACTGTTTTTATTGTTGGAATAGTTATACTTATACGATGAGTTCCTACTGGTCAACTGCTGTCGTGACTTTTTTCAATATTGTTATAACAGTTGAAGTTTTTAAAGTATCCGCCATCTTGTTTTCAACACACTGTTCAATATTTTGCTTAATGAAAATTACAAGAATTAAGCACAAAACACTGACAGGATAACAGAGTGCCGAATTTGTAAAAAAAAACTTTTTATTATTTCACCTCCGATATACACTGTACAAGCATGATAACAAATGATGTATGACGTCATGTACAAATTAAGAGAAAATAGGCCGGTTCGATAGGTCTCTCGTGAGGGAAGAGTTACCCAATAAAACGCAACCGCATCCGTGGTTTTAAGAATTCAAAAAGGCTACCTGTAGTCTTCCATCGTTGACAGTAAATGACATGCCGTTTGAAAAAAATGTATATCGTTTTTAAATTAAATAAAAAAAAACATTTTTAAAAATATCACTTTTTGTTGTTAGTTGTAACAATAGTTTAGACCATGATGTTTGGCCACGTGACTAATATAAGAGCTTCTGACGACCAATCGAACAGTTTGGAAGAGCTCTGTCTCTTCCAGCAGCTCTTCCGTTTGACCAATCGAACCGGCCTTATGTCTAAAATGCATTATCGCAGTTGTTTCCAAGGTCAAACGGTACTTCCGGCTGGAACTTGCCCATTGTAAGAGCTTTCAGTTACCAGCTTTCATAACAATTTGACCTTGAAAACCAAACAGAACAACAGAGTTATATAGACTAATTTTATGGCAGCAAACTGCAGTTAGAAATTGAACATTGGCTTTGAGATCTAACCATTGGGATTTTGAATATTTATAGAAGTGTCATGTTGACATCCCATCCGCGATCATTCAAACATGTGTAACCTATTTCGGGCATACATGAACTTGCCCAAAACTGGTGTTGTTTTAATTTGGCTTATCTGATGGGTGATCGAACAGTGCCATCCCGCTGACAGTTGACAAAGGCTCCAAGTGGTGTTAGAAATGTCTTTTTGAAAATATTAGAGAATCGAACACAAGCTTGATGATCCCTTCTTGTTTTCGGTTGTACCATGGATTTTGTCGTGAATCTTGCTAAATATCTAAAAGGGAAATCGTAGTGCTTATTATAATAAATTAATGTAATTTCATGAACCAATATTTACCTAACATTTTAAAGTTAAGTTACATGTTTATATAGAGCGGTATGATAAAATTCGCTTAGAATTTGACATTGAGTATTTCCATGATAGAACAATTAACTACTGTCAAACCTGTGTTTACAAGCGGCCACCTCCGAATAAAGGCCACCCTGCTAAAAAAATGCCATTCTTTTAAAAACTGTCATTAATTATATAGAACAAAATTACCTCCGAATAAAGATGACATGTCAATAAAGGTCACATATTGTCTTTCTTAAGGGTGGCCTTTGTTTACTAAACAGATTTGACTGTACCTGCTATTAAGTGCCTGCTTAACCATCATGTTAAGTTATTCTGTTTTGTAAACAAACTGATTTTGTTGACACGAATAAATACATCAGGCACATATAAAGGCCGTATAAAACATGTTTATTCTACAATATTACAATAATCACGATAATTAAATTTATTGCCAATGTCATCGATACCTTTTCAGTATTTAAGGAAAATCTACATGGACTAATAAAATCATCGTTCGAATTCCCATATTCTTGGAGATAATTTTTGTCACGTCAATTTATACAATCAGATTTTAGATGTATGATGTGACGTAACGAAGGTTGCTTAGTTACCTGTCATTCTAAAGGAAATGTTTTTGTGTCTAGTTTTGAAAACAACAAATCACCATTAACGAAGATTTCAAACGAATCTGAAAATAAATCATTGATTTGTAAATCATGGCATTTCACAGTATTTATGTCATAACACATGTTCACGCATAAACAGGTTTTTTTTGTTTTGTATAATTTATATTGATGGATATACCATTTTACCGTCTACATATTTCGTAGAAAATCTCATTTAAAGAAACCACTTTAATATTCCATACATTTTCCCTTTTTCACAAGTGCGTTTTTAAAATTAAGGTCATAACATATCTAAATGGGTTCAAAGAAGAAGCATTGTACACAGGCAAAATGCAATTTATTCTATATAGGTCGCGCAGTACGTGATGTAAGCTCAGAAGTCAAAGAACTGCTTGTTATAGAAAAGTGAACAAATGTTGATATTATTTGAAAACACCAGTCTTTTCAATGTGTTAAATGCAGTTCTAAAGCGATATTTCGGGGTGATGACCTACCACGCCTAAGATTCGAAGAACCAGCTTCGCCAAGCGCACTAAACACGACTGCGACCACACCAGTCTTTCAACAAAAGCAACAATTTGAAAGTTGTCACGAATAGCGTCAATGACGTAGTCATTAATGAAGATATCTTCAAAAACGACTATTATGGTGAATAACGATAGTTAACTACATATTACGTCCCTGGTTAAAAGCATGTAGCCTTTGATGTTATTATAGTACTACATGTATAAGACTATTTCAGTGATTTTATCGATTCCAGAAAGAAGACGTGCATGTACAACATGTATATAGATTGTGACACGCGGTGAACTCATTAATCAATGTTTTACACCAGAAGGTTAATATGATTAGGAGTTTTAACGTATTATACTATGTAAGTAAATGCATTCAGTCGTATACTAGGAATCAGAAAGTTGGTAAAAATGGTGCTACTGTTTCGCAGTAGGATGGGTACCATAAGGTACGTATGGGGATTTAATCAATTCTGATGTCTGGAAGGTCTTGCAAGCTGCAGATTAATTAAACACTTTTGAAACAATATAGCAGTTGTAATAAACGCACTTTTACCTTTTTAGAACAACATGGCAAATATAACTACCGAAAGTTTGTTTCCACAAAACCAGTAAATTGTATTTTGTACCTTTGACAGAGAAAGAGCCACTGACTTCCGCGAACGGCCATCTTTCAATAACGCCCAGCTTGAAGTCTGTAAACTCTTTACTGTGTTCGGGTCAAACATATCTAAAATATATCACATACAAACAAGTTATCAACCATATGTATATTAGGTGAATTGGCCGCCTTATATAACGGAAAATGTGTGTACCTGTATCCAGTCAGTTGTAGGTGGAATGACTTTGAACGTAACCACAAGCTCCCAGTACTTTCTTAATCAAATTGCAACAACTTGGCATGCTACTTAAAATGCAAGTATGTAGATGGCGTAAATGTATGGAGGCCAGGCACGAAGCTTATAAAACATGAGATCTGTCTCCGTGCTCATATATCATATCTTGTCTTTTTATGTGTCTAGATCAATTATGACTATACAATAATGCTTATCATGGATCTAAAAGTCTGACACCAATAGTCACCTGAATATGAAATCTTCTCAACTAAAATGCTTTGATTATATTATTGAGATTTGAACTAGTGGCTGTTCTCAAGTTTTATTACCATGGGGGCCAGGTGTGGTTAAGTATACGTTGACGAATATTGATTACTAACATCTAAGAATCATGTTTGATTAAACACTTCAAACACTACTGGTTCCACTTACGAACAACTCATAAATTGGTTATATTCCTGTTTATGAGTAATGTATTTATAGATATCACAACTTCAAGACACGAAGATACAATATGATGAGTGCTCTGTAAACACAACCAAGGGGAGTTTGGGGTCAGTCATGTATTGATTAAGATATTTTTATAGAATTATTACAGTGGACATAAATAAACGTCATATTATAGACAGCAATGAAAATCGACAGAAATTAGTGTCACGTTATTGCAAATTGATTGGCAGTGTTAATAGATGAGATAAACACGTGTAATTTCACGGCTTTGTTTGTGATTTAAAATATCTCGACCATAAAACGTGCTTTTACTGTTGCTAGGCAATTGTTGCTGTTGACGAAGTTGTGTTGTTGGCAATTTTACATGTCGAGCATTTGTTCAAGAATGTTATTTGAAAAGGTTGGAAGAGACATCGGTAAATCAAAAAAAAAAAATGTTTTATTTGGTGCTTAGTTTGAATACATACATGTTTATTTGAAATTTAACACAAACGTTTTTTTCTATTTCTGTATATATGATTCCATTACATAGCTTTCGTATAGAAAACAAAGTCTATAGAACTTGCAATTCAAACATAGGCTTCGTATGAAAATGAATTAGACTTTTGCACAAGAAGAATTAAAAGCGTCTTTAAAAAATATTCATACCAATAGGAATATAAAGTTTTCATATTCATTCATAGTTTTTGGAATCCATTGCTGGTTTTATCTTTATTTCCCTGTTTTGTCGAATTTATGTAGCACTCATTTCTTAAACAATTTCAATCAAACTTACACAAAACCTACCAAGAGAAGTCCCCCCCCCCCCCCAACATATAATCTTGACAGTACAAATAGTGGCGGACAAAACCAGGGATGCTATATCACTGTAATATAGCATCCCTGACAAAACACACTACCCCGGAGTGTATCACCTTTGACAAGGATGTACAAGCTACAGTGGAAACAACTAAAAACGAGAAGGAAGAACTAATATTTATGATTTATATAAAGATGCCCTGACAACTAAATTGAAGACAAGGAATCAAAGTGACAATAGAAGGAGCTGATCAAAATTCAGTACCATGTTATATACATGTACATGTTTAGTATAGGAGCAAATGAACTGATTTCCCCATCTTATACAATTGTTCGCGATACAAGCGTTTGAATAGTTCGTCCGAAATTGTTAGTATACGTATTGTGAAATGCAATTTTGTTTGTGAAGGAAACAAATTGTTCACATAGAGCTCGTTCCATTTATCACAAACTACCACTAATCCGAGAGTCATAACTCGAAATTCTGAAAGTTACTATTTGGCTTGAATTTTGGAAGGCGATTTATATACATATTTATATGTCACAATTTCTATCAGCATGGGACAAATAAATGCACCAAATGCATACACATAACAATATAGTTCGATGACGCTCAAGTAAATCAGTCCAAAATATCCAAAAGTTTGTTTACCAAATTGAAAGTAAATCGAAACAAAAAATCTTCCAAACTTTGATCGAAATAATAAATACAAATGTGTATTTCGAAAAAATGTAAATGTTTTGACGTTTCATAACATATTTGTCTTTGTTCGCTGTATTTATAATGTTACTCTAATCCGATGCTGTAGATTCGATAGTCTTGGGAACTTAAAATGCAGGAATAAAGTAAAGATAAATAATGCTACAATCTGCTGTTTACTTACCAATAATCCACGTGAATTTTCATCATTTTATTTGATGGCACAGGATCTGATTTAAAATTCATAAATTCGCTTGTTTTCTCCATGTTTGATGAGGCACGTTTTATCCGTTTGTCAATAGAGGCTCATTGAGTCCTATTGCATGTAAAAATGTTTCCAGATAAATAGTATTGGCTTTGTGTATTATTTATGTCGCCTAGGAACGCTTTTAATGTTAAGTGCATCAATGCGAACTGGATCGAACGATAAAACTCGGCGAAGTATCAAAACGTTATCTAAAGGGTTTGGTCCTTGTTTCAGGAAACCTAAAATTCTTGCCATTTGATAGTTATAATAATAAATAGATAAACAAGGCAAGTGAGATGCCGCATTTATGTACAACATTGCATGGCTTTTAAAGTCTTCGTATAGGTTAGAGTTTATCTAAAAGTTACCTAATGTTACGGTTCCATCAAACTCTATTATTTCACGTTAATACGTTTCTGCCATATTCAAAACCGTCACGCCACTCATTCTATAAGCATAAAAAAATAATAAGTAACAGTGATTCCTCGATTTGGTAACGTTTATATGGCGTTGGGGTTTCTTTCTTTCCTATTTGCCAGTACGTTTTAAATATAATATGTCTACGGTTGACTAGTTCATTCTAACTTAGTCGCACGTTGTCAATTCATTTTGAGAAACTTTTAAACGGTTCAAATTTGAAAATTGGTGCTATCTGATTGTTTTAAAATGTAAATACTTATTGTGTTCGTACTGATTAGTAAAATTTATACAAAAAGCGTTTTAGCGTTAATGACGGGACTGGGAGTATACACAAAACATGCATTGAAATGTTAACCCCAGCCACGCAATAAGACTTCGCCATAGTTAGGTTTGAATTACAATGTAGGTTGTACAAATGCACTACATTGTCATTATACTAAGTAGCAACAAAGAATCTAATTTAAGGATAACGCCAAGGACGTATTATGTATGTATAAAAGTCCTTGATAACGCTAAACCCTTATGTGACTATTTGTTTGTTAGGACAATTTTCTGATACCAAAGACCTCTAATATAATGTACAGTCAAACCTATGCAGGCGGCCACCTCCACTCCGAACAAAGGCTATCATGTGAATAGAGGCCATTCTTTTAAAAACTGTTTTTCATCATTTAGAACAAAATGACCTCGAAATAAGTGCCGCCTGTCAATAAATGCCACATTTTGTCTTTCCCATAGAAGGTTTGACTGTATATTCGTTAAGTATAGGTCTTTACTGACACCAATTCGGAGTGAATACCTTTAAGTACTTTGTATTGTAGTGGAGTTAATTCCCTCAAGGTTAGACACATGACTGGGTTAATTCACCATCAGACACAGAACATTACATTAAGTGTGTAATTAAACCATCAATTAGTGTATTTACTTTGTAATAATAGATGTGATGTTAGTTACCCTACGACTGGGTCTCATTGAGTTTTACAACAAGGAAGTGTACGTGGATATTTTTATATTACTCTCATCCAATTCATTAACCTACCAGTCGTCACTCCTATTATATACAAACTGCGTGAGTTATTTATCTCGTGAATGGCATTCAGAAAATAAATCCTAACGTGTAAACAAAGCGAGAACATTTATTTTCCTCGTTGTAGAGAAAGAGGTCTTAATGCAACCATAATTTTTACAAAGAGCAATTACTTACGGAGACCTCTTGATGCATTAGCCTTTATACAAAGGGGACCATTGGTATGACTGCATCGAATGTATTTCTAATATGACAAAGAAATAGACAATGGATAAAGTGAATTTGAAGTTGATTCAAACGTGTGATAATTCACCAGTTCTAAAGTGCCATTTTTTCACTTACAGAAACAACGAGAAGCGCCATTTGAAGACTCGTCCAGCTTGAACGTGGAGTATATATAACCAGGCGTATATACAGACAAAATACTCCTAAATGTATCAATCTAATTGGGAGACAAATTGTGACTTAACATGATAATGGTTACTTTATTTGGAGAGATGAGGGCAATTATCATGTGCAGGGTCTGGGTATTTTTATGCAATTAGGGACAAGGTGATTTCACAGCTTTCAATTTGGGGTGATAAATATGAGAAGATTTATTGTGGCATCTGATAACCATTCATATTTATAACTTTATGGGTGCGCACGTTTAACCTTTTTCCATTTAAGGCCTTAATGGAACGTCCACCAGTGAAGGAATAGTTCAGCAATTACTCCTTGTTTGATTAACAATCGAGAATAAATTTCACCAGGTCTGTAGGATTGCTTCACCTTTTCATCGTTAAGTATTTATATGAGCCTTTGGATTTATTCAATATAAGTACAATGAATGCCCAGTATGTCACAAGTGTCTCTTTGGTACTTCAATGCGGTAAAATACTATTCAGACCATTTATTAGGACAAATGATTGACAATTGTTATTTTAATATTGCCAAGTAAAACCTGTGTTAGCAGTCACCTCCGAATAAAGTGCACCCAGTTTATAAACCGTCATTTAGAACAAAATGACCTTAGAATAGGGGCCATCCATCAATAAAGGCCACCTTTTGTCTT